>JAKTZB010000015.1:0-323297 GCA_030564745.1 Scheffersomyces segobiensis | reverse complement strand
CATTGGGTAGAAATTATTCATACTACTGGCCGGAATTGGTTCATACTAAATTGCAAAATAATACTTCCTGGACCAGGCATCAGCTGTTCAATTGTAACTCCATACATGTACTCAGATGTGGTTCATTTGCATTGGTATTTAAATAAAATATTTTAGTAACAATTCCCACTAGCTGGTTTGAATTTTTTGGTGGGCTAGTACAGTGATTTCATTTTTTATTCGGAATAGAGACCGGAAAGGTATGAATCAAATCCGACCCTTCAAATTAATAATTTCGAACCGGTAGTATGAGCCAATTCCGGTCACTGGTTTGAATAAAAAATGAAAAAAGAAGAGGTGATTTTACGTTCAGAAATGTCTGCGGTTCAAAATTGTCTATAGTTTACAATGTCTTTAAATGTCTTTAAATGTCTGTAATGTGGATTCTCTATGACTAAATTTCGTGCTTTAAAATGCATATACGTATCAAATGTATACGATATACAACTAACAAGGTATATACTATTGACCGAATTGGATATTAGAATTGTTCCAATAATGATTATGATTCCTCCACCTCCTCGTCCAACAAGGCGAAATTCAAGACCAAACCATAGCTGCCTTGTCTTACACCTTCGTAGCCATTCTGCTTGACAGTGAAATTAAAGTTATTCAAATGTTCATTGGCGTAGCTATTGACGTTGATGTCGAATGTCTTTCTTCCAAATGTGGGGATACTTACGGCGTAATTTGAGTCTTCCATTTTGAGGAAACTGGTGTCGAATTGTAAATTGTAGGTGGAACCTTCGTTGAATACAAACGAGTCACATTTGTTGATATCAAGGAAGAACTTCCGACGGGCGTTGGAGGTCGTAGGAATGTTTATTGTGTTGTCAGGATTGTCGTTGAGATTCTCGTTGAAGTTGGTGAACTCCATCATGGACTTCTGGATCAAGAACGACGTAGGTCCGGAGAGAGTCTGTTTCGATTCTCTTTCTGTTTTGACTGCCAAATATGTGAAACTATTTAATGCAAGTCCGTAGAGATATGGCTCGTTGTCGTAGATATCACCCTTTACGGTCTTGTTAACGAACCACTGGAAGAACTTGAGTCCCGTCGATAGAAGTGTAATTGGCACATGGTCCTTAATGGGAACTGTAAAATCGTTTCCAAAGATCAATTCCGAGCCTTTTATGGGAACTTTGGGCGTAAATTGAATATCGATACGAATGTTGGGATTGACTAGTTTGGTGAGCTCGTCAGCGTCAGTAACGTCGGAATCTACCGGTTCACCATTGAGATACACATTGTCACCCAATTGGTATAAACTGTTATCTAAATGAGGTTTGGAGCCATCAAATTTCTTTGTGTTAACAAAGACTAGAAAAACACCGATGTCTGAATCGATCTTCACGGGTGTATTGGTGTTTACTGGTACTATTTTGAAATCTTTATCGTAGTTGTTCGCGGCACGAATTAGCAATTTGCGCACCACAGTCATGATGGAATGTTCACGAGCAAAGAGTATTTGATATATAGCTAGCTAGTACGAGTATGTACAGAAGCGTCCGTGTTCTTGCTTTGTTACTTGATCATAAAGAAGAACTCCACAATTGTAGATGGAAACTCGTATGTTTGGACCCTGGATCATAGGTTGTTTTCATCATATGCATTCCGGCATAAACTAGAGGTTGCGAAATTTAATTAAGGCAATGTACAACAGATGGGAAGGAAGGAGTCTGGTATAGATAAAGCTGTGGTAGCGAGAGCTAAATGTAGCTTGAAGAAGGGGGAGAAGATTTAAGTTTGGAAACAGGAATTGCAAAGTAAATTTCAATACCTAATATGAACATGCTGAATCAGCAGGATTATGATATGCAAGTAGATCGAGTACAGTCAATGCTATATCAATGCCATATGGGGTTCACTCATAGAACTGGGGTTAAAAGATTCCCTTATGGAGGAGCAAGAAGAGCCACTACGGTGCTAGTCACATTCACAGCCCGCTAGTAGCCCCATGTTATGTCTGACTAGTGAATTCTAGTCTTATCCAATGTTACCACAGTACGTCACGTGAGTTTCTACAATGGCATACAACTGTCAAGTATAGAAAAGAAACATTTAATGTCAACATCGCTAATGAGACATGCTGTGCTCACTAGATAGGCTATTGCAAGCAATTGGCGATAGCAGCAGACCACCTGGCTAATATTAGCCGAGTTTGTGTAGGCGGAAGCACTCACTCCGTGGGAGCCCAAAAAAGATTTGGGTGCACGAAATTCCGGAGTGCGGTCGGCAGGGATGGAAGTTTGTGGAGGAGGGACAGGCGTCTACAAAAGAAAGTCGCGACAGAGAGCGAACTGATGGAGAAGGTAATGGAGAGCTTGCTGCTAACAGTAGAAAAGAAAAGCAATTTTGAGATACAAAAAGTATAGAATTAGAGTGGAAACAGAAATGGAGATTCTTGTCGTAGCTGTAGAAGTACAGGATGGGATGAGATCACGGAACACTATAGGAAGAGAAATAGTGCCATTAAGCAGACATTGCGAGAGCAGATTGTTCCTAATATTACAATCTGACTAGATGATGTCTACCGAGAAATTTCGCAATCGAAAGTGCCATTGAACAGAGAAAATTAGTGGCGAGAATGGAAAATTCGTAGTGAAAATTCATTATGAAAAATTGTTGAAAAATGGAGAGAATAAAATTATACCGCGAAAGTTTCCAGAATGTAGTGAAGTAAAAGCACATACAAACATAGTGGTACATGACAGAGAGAACACCAACACGGAGATAAATCTACTTCAAGGTCATCGCTGTCAGACTTCGAACTTCGTCGATATTCTAGATGATCAAGAACATCTTAGAGTCATCGTTTCTGCTGCCATTACAAACTCTTCAGCTCTTTACATCTCATTAGTAAACTCCACCGTCCACCGTGCCTGGAACCAAGTTGCCCAATCCGGCCACGCCAGGCCCAGTGTGCTCCAAAAGGTCGACTTTGTCCCGCGCCTGCACACAGACCCACATAAATCGAATTTCGGTTGGTTCACCCCCAAACACAGGTGGGCTAGCGCCGGGTATATAAGTAAGGAGAGATCCAGTCCAGTAACGGAAAATTTCAATCCTGCTCTACTCAATTACTTAATTCCACATCACAATGTCCTCCAACTCCCTTGAACAATTGAAAGCTACAGGTACCGTCATCGTCACCGACACCGGTGAATTCGACTCGATTGCCAAGTACACTCCACAAGATGCCACCACCAACCCATCGTTGATTTTGGCTGCTGCTAAGAAGCCTGAATACGCCAAGGTCATTGACATCGCCATTGAATACGCCAAAGACAAGGGTTCTTCCAAGAAGGAAAAGGCTGAAATCGCCTTGGACCGTTTGTTAATTGAATTCGGTAAGAATATCTTGGCCATTGTTCCAGGAAGAGTGTCCACCGAAGTCGACGCCAGATTGTCTTTCGACAAGGAAGCTACCATCAAGAAGGCTCTCGAATTGATTGCTTTGTACGAATCCCAAGGTATCTCCAAGGACAGAATCTTGATTAAGATCGCCTCCACTTGGGAAGGTATCCAAGCTGCCAGAGAGTTGGAAGCCAAGCACGGTATCCACTGTAACTTGACTTTGTTGTTCTCTTTCGTTCAGGCAGTTGCTTGTGCCGAAGCCAAGGTCACCTTGATTTCCCCATTCGTCGGCAGAATCTTGGACTGGTACAAGGCTTCTACCGGTAAGACTTACGAAGGTGACGAAGACCCAGGTGTGATTTCCGTCAGAGCCATCTACAACTACTACAAGAAGTACGGCTACAAGACTATTGTCATGGGTGCCTCTTTCAGAAACACCGGTGAAATCAAGGCTTTGGCTGGTTGTGACTATTTGACTGTTGCTCCTAAGTTGTTGGAAGAGTTGTTGAACTCCACTGAACCAGTTCCGCAAGTATTGGACGCTTCCTCTGCTGCTGCTACTGATGTCGAAAAGGTTTCTTACGTCGATGACGAAGCTACCTTCAGATACTTATTCAACGAAGACGCCATGGCTACCGAAAAGTTGGCTCAAGGTATCAGAGCCTTCGGTAAGGACGCTGTCACTTTGTTGGAACAATTGGAAGCCAGATTCTAAGTTATCGTGCTTCGAGTCCTTGATGGATCTCTGGTATTTACATATTTCTCTTCCATTAATAATTTCACAAAAAACAATATAATACGATCAATGAGCTCAATTGTAGAATTAGACTACGTAATCTAAGAAGTTTACTTCGTGGTAGAAATATAGACAACTATGCGAGATGGATCGATGTAGCTTCGACTGCATCAAGATACATTTCTGCAATTTTTCAGTTACCCGCAGGTCGTGCCGTTCCGATTCTGCTGTCTAAGACATGATATCATATCTAGTAAGCAACTAATACTACCAGACGTTTATCTACATCATCCTCTACTTTCACTCGCAAGAAATGGCTAGACCAGAAACAGTGATATCCGCAGAGCCACAACCTCCGTATCCCATAGTCCAAGACCTGGTGGTGGTGTGTGGGTTCGGTCGTGGTTCTTCCGAATTGGGCATTCCCACCGCTAATATCCCTATCAACGACGAGTTGAACCAATTAGAAACAGGGATCTACTACGGTTGGTGCCAGCTCAAGCCATCTACACTCCCAGATGAGAGCAAGACCAGAACTAATGGAAAAGAAGTGATATATAATCACGGAAAGAACTTGAAAAACGATGATTTGAAAGTATTGCCTATGGTGATGTCCATTGGCTGGAACCCGTTCTACCATCTCAAGGAGAAAGCTGCCGAGGTCCACATCATGCACAAGTTTGATGACTTCTTCTATGGAGCCCAGATGAAATTCAACGTGTTGGGCTATATCAGACCAGAGTTGGACTACACTACTAAAGGTGAGTATAAACCAGTGAAGAATTATTGTGTGATCGATTACTAACCAGAACAGAGGCCTTGATTGACGATATCAACCTTGATATCAAAATAGCGTTGGAAGCTCTTGACCGCGACACATACAAGGCATATAAGAATTTTTAGTGTGTATAATAGGCAGAATCAGATAGACAGATAGAGAGATTGACAGATCGACAATAGAAAGTAGTATCTGTAGACAAAGGATCAGACTTGTTAACTATGTGGTCACTTACGGACAGTATTGTTGAGCGATGGATAGAGCAATGGCAATTATCGCCCGGTATCTTCAAACTTTGATTGTGTATCGTTTATCTCCACTTCTCGGTGTCCATTATTTAATAGAGATTCCGCCTGGTTATCACGGTATTTTCCATTTTTGCTACTTCCCCATAGTTGATCTCATACTTTCAGGCACAATTTCCAGTGCACAATCTCAAGTTCATTTTTCGCACCCATTGCAACTCGAATTTAGTGGAACCCACTTCAGCCAAGAATGCGAAGACTTATTAGGTCCAGAAATCTCTCATCTGATGGCGATTAAGTAAACAATCTGGAATCCGTTCCTTGTCATACATTCCTCCCCTTTAAGCGTCATTCCATTGCTCCCTCTGCCTTTCACTATTGTACCGAACGAGTTAACCGTCACGTGCAGTTTCAACCCAGCCCCTGGAGTCATTTCCTGTCCTTAATTTTTAGACTAGAAATTTCGCTTGATAGCAAAATTAAAGTTGATAAATGAGTCCACAACTGCGTAAATGATATGACTTTTTTGTTAGATCATTTTACTTTTGCTGAAACCAATTAATCATACTTGAGTGCTCGTCTAGAAAGCAGATCCTTATTTGCTGCAACATTTTCTTCTGATACAGAAAAAGCTCCTCGTGATTCTCGTAATTAACAACCTCGTATTGCACTTGCGCCGTGCTTTCTTTATCGAAGACTCCCAAGGAACTGTTCGCTATAAGTTATAAACACACTAAATTTGAATAGTAGAATCTTGCCTACCTATTTAAGCTCAACTTCAAGACAAAAGATAATTGAAATTTAGACATCAACCGTTTTCAGTTTGTTTGGCAACTGCTTTATAGACTCAAGCTTAAACATTAACTTTTGTCATACTCGGCTCATCTTTCTACTAATGTGGATATGACCAGACCTCCCTTGTTGCTTCTGTCAGCAGCAACTATCTTGCTTATATTGCTGCTACCTTCATTTGCTGAGTCAAAAGATCTAGCCTTGCCTCCTACTATAGAAGGTTCTACCTGTGAGCTTCCCAAAGTGCTAGCAGGCTCTCCAGGGTCATACTGTCGCTATATCGAGAAACATTGCGATCCGGAGTACTTTGCCATATCCAAGTACTACTACTGTTCGCGATATTTGGGATCAACAACTCTCCTTCTAGCTGTTTCGTTGGCTATTATCGTAACCTTGGTGGTCATTTTCCTTTCCCTTACCATCTTGGTCGCAAACTACTTGTTCAAGAATTTGAACGATGTAACAGTCAATTTGAACATTAACAACCAGATATTGGGATTCATACTCGTACCTCTTTCCAATACTTTCCCAGACATGATCAGCTACTACGTTACTCTTAGCTCTGGTTCCTCAGACCTAGTCATTGGGCAACTAGTAGGTTCTATACTTATCCTTTTCACCATAGTCATTGGCCTGATAAGTGTTTTCAACAGTCCTTTCGAAATTGTGCACAAGAAAGTGCTAGCCATCGATTTCACGTGGGTTCTCCTCGTTCTTGTTATTTTTCTGTATATCCTTCTGGATGGTAAGATTACCATCGTAGAATGTGCCTTCATGGCCCTGGCATACTTGGTCTACATTGCCTTCTTATGTCTTTTTAATAAAGAGAAAATTTCTGAAGACCGGGAATGCCAAAATCTCCTTTCCCATCAAGCTGTTCCTAACCATCTGTCGGAGTACCTAGAAGTGCCTTACAACATTGAGGATGCTCTTAGTATTCTTTCAAACGAAGAAATTAGCTACGGTGCCATTTCTCCTTCTAAATCACCATCAAGTGTAGTAGAAACACAAGATTTGGAACAACAAGGTGATAGCGACATTCAGCTCGTAGTTCTTCTGTTTCATCATAACCAATTGTCTGAAACGGCTCTTTCCATTTCTAAGTTTTTTGTCAACATGATAGACATGGCATTCTTTATACTCATACCTATTCATTTGACGGAGCGAGATGTGGATGAACTCCATTGGAAACACAAAATTAACGAATGCAAAGGTCTTCATTACTGGTTCCTAATAGAAATTCCATTATTATTTAACTACCAATTTTTTCACTTTACGTGGACTACTTTGATATCCATAATTATTGTTGAATTTATTGTCGTTGAATTAGCATTCAACCATGTGCCTCCAAAGTTCAGGTGCATCATCATAAGCCTTGCTGGAGTTGCAAATACTTTAATCATCACCTCTGAATTTTCAATGAAGATTCTTGAGATCTTGAAGAATTTTGGGCTCATATGGCACATGTCTGATTACTTGCTTGGTTTGCTTGTTTTCTCCACCAGTAATTCCATTAATGATCTCGTTACAAACTTAACGATATCTACAAAGATTAATCCTATTCTAGGTATAAATGCTTGCTTGGGCACACCAATGTTGATGATTCTACTTGGAATAGGAGTTAATGGAATCATTGTTCTATTAAAACATGGACATACCGCTATCATGTTTTCGTTGACAGATAATGTGGTGATCAGTATGAGCTCTCTATTATTGATTGTGGTGTTCTACTTTATCTACATTCCATTGAATAATTGGCAATTTGATAAACGAGGAGGGTTGATTCTTATTACTTGGTATGCCATAACCACCGGTATCAACTGTTATTTAGAGATGTGAGTTGTCAACTTTTGCTTAAAGATAGGAGTTGATATTCTCATTATAGACATTAACAAAATTGACAGAACCGTCCTTTTTATTTGTGCTGTCAATTTCGGATTTTAATTTTTCAAGGGCATCAATATATACTGGCGATTCTTTGAAAGTTTCAAACTCGTCAAGCAATTCTTTCTTCATTTCATTGGGAATAGAGTAATATAATAAATGTTGAAAGAACCATTCATTCTGGGTTTCTTTAATAATCTCACGGAACAAGCCAATAATGTAGTCGTTGTCACTAGGATGTAAGAATCGTTCTATATTAATCAATTTCTCGAAAACTGGAAGTGGTACTGATGCGTTGGTCTTAATAAATGCAAGAATCATGTCTCTGCCCTTGCTGAAATTATGGAGGTATAATTGTAAATCGACGAGTTTCAATAATATGCTATGCTGACCACTATAATTGTATCCCCTGACAAGTACTTCAGCGGCTTTTATATGGTTTCCTTGGTTGATGTAGTAGTCGCTATATTTAGACCAGAATCTGGAATATGAAGCTGTGGGTAGCAAACATCTTTCGTAAGTGAAGATGATGTAATCCTTGGGATATTCTCTCAACTCAAGAAAGTCTAGGTACATATCCCAATTCTCTAGCTGTTGGGTAGAAATGCTGCTTGCGTCGAAGTACTGTCTTGTGATATGTTTTTCAAAGTTGAACAATTCGTACACCTTGAACTGCGTTGTTAAGTATGCGTCAACAAAGGTTTTTTTCAAGTGTAGTGCTAGCTGTTTGTTCTCGGTAGCCTTATAGTTTTTTGATTCCTTCTCTGGAACCAACAACGGCACAAGTTCTTCAGCTTTTTTTTCATCATTTCCAATCTCAGCAAAAGTGTCGAACAATTTCTTGTAGAAATATTCGTAGTGGTATAATGGTATTTCCACTATGATTCTTAGTAAAACGTAGTACTTTAACTTGAAGTTCTTTGTTTCAGTTTGGTAGTTCTCAAGGAATGAAAGGTACAACTTGTAGAACTCGTATGCATGGAAATGGTAACCAATTTTTCTTCTGGCCAGTTCAAACAACCCTAAGATCTCGTCCAAGTTGCCGTTGGAAGTGTCAATCTTGAAATTAAGGTAGCTGGTCCAAATCTCACAGCTGTAGGATAGATGCTTTAAACTGGATTGATACACTTGATTGGCTCTATCGGTGTCTCCGAGATGAAATTCCCACTCAGCAAACTTTATCCAGTAGTTATACAATAAAGGGTACTTTTGGAGCAACTTCTGGTACGAGACTCTTAGCAAATCGATTTCTTCAGAGCTAGATGATTTGGTTATGGCTCGTTTAGAATTAGACTCGGCGGCCTTGATTAATTTTTGCCAAAGATCCAAATCATCAGGGTTCTGCACCAATTCCGTCGAGAACCTCGACCATTCCTGGTTTATTATCGTATCCATTGGATTTCAAGGATTTGAGTCCGATATTGGTGGATTTTTCAGTGGTCTTCTATTGGTGACATATATGGATATTTCCAAAATTGAATCTTGAAGTGATGAAGGTCTGTCTGTATGCAGAGATATTCTTATTTAAGTTGAAAATTGTATTGAAATATAACTTCTGCTAGATGTATAAAACATCTTCTTTCACTGGGGATTTTTCGTTCTTCTCGTATCTCGCACATTGACTTCCTCAAGACGGAATTGTCTTCCTTATTTACTCATGGCGTGTTACTCCTCAGTCTCCAGACGTTCTCCATTCTTAGGACCTTGATCCTGGCAGTTCTAGCATCATATGTGTGGCTACATAACACACAAACTATTATAAAGAACCAGTTCACCGCAATTAACATGTTGTTTCTTCTGATTTGTTTTGAGAGTAAGGTTATCTCTCGATAGACAGTATTTGTGGCAAGGTGTTCTTAGTTAGGATTGTATTGATGTAGAATTATGGCCTAGACATGTAAATCTCCCCCTTTCTGAGTCAACTTTTAATCTTCTTATATCTAAGAATTCAGTTTCCTATTGACGAATTGTCTATGTACTTATCATGTTCACATTCCGTTCATCACTTGTCTTCGTCTCCTATATTCGTACTATCCTGAACTTGATTTAGTTGTGATACGTACTGCGTGTGAATTGATCCTTCAGAATGGCTAATGGTCGTTATTCATCGAGTATAGCAGATAGAGTATTGTAAATTGAAAAATAAAGACAAAATCAGATACAAAAAATGCAGTTGAAACGAAGTTGGTGATCATTTCAGTCAATTTTTATTACTACTACAAATTTTGGTGTTATTTTTCAAGCCTTCTGTTACGTATATTAGTTAATTGCAAAACTAGTGCGAGATCGAAAGCGAGCTTTATTACAATATACACTTGTCAACGGGAAGACAAAGAGAGAATATGCCTGGTTGAAGTTTTCATCCAAATCGTGATGAACTACTCTACTAGCTTGGATATTGAACATTCATAAATTATTTCGTCTGTACTCATACCTAGTTCTTTCTTTTCGCAAAGCCTTCTATTATCACCTCGTGATGAGAAAAAAAATTGAAAAATTGCTTAAATTCTACAATCTTAAATTGCAAAAAACTATCGTTTTTATTCAATAAACTACATAATGTCCGACGACGAACTTAATTTGGAAGGTGGTTTATTCGAGGAACCTGATGGATTCCTTCCTCCTCCTCCAGAATCCCATTTTTCTTATTACGAACGTAAGCTTGTAAATGTCACTCCTCAAAAGGTCGATTTGAAGTTGGTAGGAAAGTCTCCATTGTGGGGTCATTTGTTGTGGAATGCCGGAGCCTACACGGCTGACTTCTTAGATAAACATGCTTTAGAGTACGTCAAGAACAAGAAGGTGTTGGAATTGGGAGCTGCATCCGGTTTACCAGGGATTATCTGTGCCCTTAATGGTGTTGAAAGGATAGTATCAACAGATTATCCAGATGCCGACTTAATTTCGCATATTCAGTATAATTTTGATGCTTTAGAGAAGACAGGTGCATTCCGAAAGAGCTGCTATGACATTAAGGGTTACATTTGGGGACATGATGTGACGCCTTTGATCTACGGCGAAGAGGTAGAAATTACAGAGGAAATCGCTGAACTGGACAAGTTCGACCTCATTATCTTGTCAGACTTGGTTTTCAACCATACCGAGCATCACAAGTTGTTGGAAACATGTAAAAATAGTTTGAAGAAAGACGGAAAATGTTTGGTTGTGTTTTCGCCTCATAGAGCACATCTTTTACAAGACGATTTACAGTTCTTTGAAACTTGTGAAGACTACGACTTCAAATCTGAAAGAATTGAGTTAGTCAACTGGAAGCCCATGTTCGAAGAAGATGAAGAGACAGCCGAGATCAGATCAAGAATCTACTCTTACTGGTTGAACCCACAATGGAAATAATCTGAGTGGTCACTTCAGCAAATTATAGCATAATAGGAACACTAGAATAATCTAAATGTATTTATAGTAATCACAGAAAACTTGGACAGAAGATATTAGGCGTACTAATTGAGAATTGGATCACTTTACTGTAAAGATGTTTATTATACCAAAGGAAAATAAAAGAATACGTAGTATTAACTAATGTAACACGAGATAACAACGTATCTCCAATGTCGTCAAAATTTCAGATTAAAATACATTCTCCCATATCAGTCCTTTCTCAACCAATGCCTATTTGTGTATGGATGGAACATTACATTTATTGAGAAGCTGGAGATGGGTTCATCTTTCTCTTACCGTTGGTCAAGGTAACGTTGACGAATCTTCTGGTGTACAATAATCTCTTGTAAGCTCTACCCTTTGGTTGCTTTGGCTTTTCTTGCTTGTCAACCTTTGGAGTTTGAGACTTAACCTTACCAGCACGAGCTAAGGAACCGTGAACTTTACCCTATAATGCGTTAGTATATTTAACAACTTGATTTATACTCTTGGAAAGTAATCGTATCTGTAATCGTATTTCGACATCGACTGTTCAACTTTGATTGATGTTACTGATTATATTACTCCTAGTTTGTTCTGAAGTATTGTTTTCTTTGAAAATTTGTAGCAGATTTTTAAAATTTTTCATATGGCACTTCGATTGTTTCATTATTCAGTTTTCCAAAGTTTCACTTGAATTCTTCAATTTCAATGCAAAGTAGGTGCATTAATCCTCGTGAAATATTCTTCCCAGCTTGTTACGATAATATTGTTAATGGCTTAACTTATGATTTGTATTCATTCATAAATTACTGTTGAGGTCTGATGACTAATTTCCCCTCAGATTTTGGACATTTGATTACTCCATTTCTCTGGATCTTCCTTTTTTTGTTCTTGGTGCTTTGACTCTAGATACTTCCTATGCTTTCCTAATAATGATTTCGGTCTATCACATACCATTTTGCTATATTATGTGTATATATGATAAGAATATAAAACTAGAATACTAAGAAAGAAAGAGAAAAATTTTTTTAGTAGTTGGATGTTGTCCCCCCTTGGGTGCGGAAGGATCTTAACTATGAGGATACAGGTTAGGAGACAAAGTGCAAAATGAATAGTAACATTATTGCATGTTAAGTTATCATTTCTGCATGTTCCAATATTTCAGCGCGAAGTCACAATGTTAAAACGTAATCACGTGTGTAAATGTATTTGTCAGGGCTCAGCCCTGACATAGGCTTGGGTGTGATTGGGATATATATGCCTTGGACCAGAACAGACCTACGTGGAAACTGATTGCAAACCAATACTTGAATATTGCCCACCAGTAGCGTTAACATGTATTGACTTGAGTTCGAATTTGGGCGCTATTCAATATTGTTCATGTATGTGCTGCAAAATATTTATTTGAGAAGACAAGATGGATTATTTGTGAATGTCTGTATTCTTTATCTCTATTGTAAATTCAAATTTATTCATTAGTAGCATAAATATAGAATTAGTTTAATTCAATTCTTGTATGTTATTCTAATATTTACATCGTATTAATGTAACTTTGTTCATTGCTGTCGTGTCAACTATTGCGGCTCTCATATGGAAGCCTGGATTACCATCAAGAATGTAACCAAGATCACTGCTAGAACGACCAAGATCAAGCTCAATAGCAGGATCCGTGTAGCGGGATAGTAGTTCTTTGTCAACATCGTCTGCACCTTGAAAAAACGAAGCATGCCAAAGATCAACGTTACTATCCCCAATACTATAAATACTGAACCCAAAAGCTTTCCATACTTTGCGATAGGCTCGCCTTCTTTGTCAAGGTGATTAAGGGCCAATACACTCGAATTAATCTCAACCGAAGAGGACTTATGTTCTAATCTAAATAATTGAGTCACCCCGATTCCAATTGTTATGAATGAAAGCGATGTTCGCAACCAGGCGAGAAACGTTCTTTCATTGGCCATGTGGTCTCGCGCTACAGAACCCTTGTTCTCCAACGTGATTGAGGTGAACTTGAGGATATTGATCTTGTCCCAGAAAGGCACATGAACCAAGCTGTCTTCCTTGATTGAGATCTCGTCGTTGACTTCACGATCGTGGGAACTATTTCCTATGCTTGCGGTGCTAGTAGTAGATCTGGAATTGCCGGGTCTCCTCGTACCAGCTACAGAGGTTTCTGCGACTGAGTCATACCCCCTCACGGCTGACGACATATCTTGGTTCCAATCTGCCGTCTTGCTGTTTTCTGGAATAACTAGGGCATGGTCACAATACGAATATCCCCAGATCTTTGTAGTGAGCTGGGTTAATCTTTCCAGCCACAGTAGGTGTTGTGCATATTCGCGTGACTGTAGTCTCGTGATGTGTTTAGCCCCATGTACTATTTGGTAAAGAGATTATTTAAGCTTTTAGATGCGAACCTGTCAATTTGGCCGATTTACGAATTGTATAATCCATATTTAGGGACAGATTATTAGTAGAAGACGAAGCAATGTATTGGTCACTTCCACTGTTATAAAAATTGTATTAAGATTTATCGTATACTTGCTGTTTCAGAAATTTCCATCTTTTGACACAATTTTCTCAAACATCAGAGAAATTTGCAATTTCATGTTTTTGACACAGAGGCATTCACACACACAGCATATACGACCAACAGAACAAGTCGCCCAAATTGAAGGGGAGTATATCAAAAGCGTCTAAATCTTTTACTTTCGCAAGGTATGCTACTGGCCAGTACTATTTCTCGTCCTGTCCATCAATTCAAGTTACAATCCCAAGTAGCAAGATAAGTGATCTGCAAATATTTTTTTGAGGATCGTTGCTTCTCTTGAACACAAAACAAGATATAGCAAACCCTTATTATCCGGATATTAAAATCGAATAAGTTACAGGATAGTCTTGATGGAATGGTAGCGCACATACCCAGCTATTTCACAATAATTTCATTTCTCGGTTGCTCAAAGCATAGAAAAAGTGTTGATACAGTACCAAGGGGCTCCCTCTCCACAGTCCAACGAGTTCGGTGGTCCTACACGGTTCAAGAAAATTTGTGTTGTCTACGAACCAGCAGAAATGCCAGGGCACTAGTGTGGCTAGGCTGGCGCAGTATTCCATTGTGATTTCTGGGCTTTTAGTATAGTATTACTGGAGACGACAAGGTTAAAACGATAGCAGAAAAATCAAGTGTATTTCTTATGACCAAGAATGTATTCTATATATATTTAAAAAGTAATAAATATGATGCTGGCGGATGATGCAATTAAGTGGAAGGTCTCCGTCGACCAGTTTTTCTGTCCTTGTAGCTTTTTACAAGAACACCAAGGATGTGACGAGTGTAAAAGTAGCTAACGTAATGATTCTAATCAGTCTCAAGGAGACATCGTGGCCAGGTATCCTTAGTTGCTGAGATGGTGGTGCAGCAGCACTGACTGTTAGCCAGTCGTATGTTCTAATACTTCCCAAACCGCTAGTGTCGAGCGTACCCAAACCAATACTCCCGGACTTTGGGGAAACAGCAGAGACAAAAACCAGGGCAAACGTCTGAACGTACGCAGATTCAATAGTGAGTGTTGTTCCCAGAGAAGTCACAGTGATCCATACCAAAGTCTGCAGAGTGGTCAGAGTGGTCAGAGTGGTCAGAGTGGAACTGGTGGTGGCAGTGGTCGTGTCGTCTGCTGCCAGCACGATCGAGGCCATAATCCATATGTAAATGAACACTCTCTTCCAGAACATTTGTAGATGCGTGAGATATGAGGTATTGCAGAGAAGTACGAAGATTATTGTAATCTGTTGGAATAGATGGTATCGATATCTTATAGATATATTAATATAGTAACGAAGGACAATAAAATTTCAGGTCCTATTTATATTGTTGGTCAGATTCCTCGATCTACAATGAGCATCAAGGAGTTGGGGTACCTATGATGTGGAAGTGAAAACTGGAATGAACCAAAGGGGCAGCTAGAACAAGAAACGATTGATTCCAACTAGTGAAATAGAAGGAGCAAGGGCCCAATATATATAAGTGCTCAAGAATAAACAGAGTTAGAGTCCAGGACATCCCCCAACTATATTTATACATATCAATACACCTCGAATCCAGTTGCCGAGACAATACTTGGCTTGTGTTCAACACAACTTGTAATAACGCAAGACAAGGTAAGGCTACTAAAATAGCGTCGGAATTCAATTTTCGCAGACATAATTTTATGTCGTCATAGACTGGGGCTTAGACACATAAATTCCACTTGAAGCCTTGAGTGGTCTTGTTTGGATCGTGTCATGGATACCGTGGATACTAGCTGAGCCCACAGCCACCAAATGACTCTTCAACCCTTTAAGCAAAACCAACATAATGGGGGACTTCCACAAGGAAGTTTTCCCTTGGGAGAATGGACAGTTGGTGATACACCCCGAAACCGTAATTGGATCCTGTTTCACAATGAACCAGAACGGGAATCGCAGCTAATTAGATAATTAATATCCATTAGAAATTCCTTCTCTGCCTATCCACAGGCACATAAATGCACCACTCGCTACACTACGATGTGACATCTCAATTGGGCAAGCACCTGACGCAATGTGTATGCGGTGGTTGTTGTATTCCACTTTCATAACGACAATAGATATAATGGACAATTCTCGCAAATTATTTTACGCTTTCTGTCAATTGGCCATGACAATACAATTCCCGAGACTCGAGAGGCTCAGAACACTCGTGGAGAGCCATTCCTTTTGAATTGTGAAGCCCTGGCGAATGTCAAAACTAGTTGTGATATTGTGTCCCGAAATGAAATATTGCATTTCTGCAGCATGGTGCCGGAACTTCTTTTTCCCGCGCAGCACTTTCGTGAATAAAATTTGATATGTAAATTGTCACAAGGCAGTTGTGAAATACCTTTGTCGCAGTATAAGCCTCTGTTTATCATCTGGAACTAATAATAGCGGGTTCTGTTAACAACCGCCACATGCTATGAAAAATTGTGCCATGTATCTGAACCGTTGTACCACCCACTCCTGCGCCGGTAGCTATGGATGTAGATGAGAATTCCCACAGACGAATAATGTAAGGCACGGCGCCTTGTGAGATTTCTCACCTAGTAACAACTCATCGCTCCATGGCTCAGACGAACGACTCCTACACACAACTATCCAAGATTGCAAAAACATCGATGAAACAGCCCTTTATAGCCATCACGTGAATATGTCGAAGATATCGCAAACTCCTGTAATCGGGATCGCGTTTGTAGATTTCCCACTCAGGGAAGAAGGGGGGAGTGTGTGCAGGCTTTTACGCTTCAGTCAATCACGCAGATTAAAACGTCTCAACTAGGCAATTCGTTGGCAAAATACAGTAACTACAAAATAATGTTGATTAGACAGCCAGATAACTCTAATGTTAGCTCCAGCCGGCTACACACCAAACCGAATCCAAACATCATAACTCCATAACTTGCATCTACAATTCCTTGGGTCCGTCTCGAATCTGGAGCCTAGAACATATTTCTACGGCCATCTTGAACATTATACTATTACTGATCTATACTACAGTCGTCATATGAAATAGTCTATGGCCGGCTTCTTGGAAGGAATATTGCTGACGTCCTGCGTCGCAGCCTCGAAGACCTTGTACTCGCGATTGAGGTTATCGTCGATAGAGAGCACAGAAGCGATGTTTCCACACCGATAGCAGTAATTAGGTGCCGACCACACTGTGACCAAGCCCTGGTTGAACATCTCCTTGTACCCTTCCATCACCAACTGGTGCGCTCGTGCAATCAATGAGATGTTGTTGGTATGTAAGAAAGTCTTGACCTCGTTCTCGCCAAACAAGAAGCCCGCTCCTCGCGGACTGATAGCCCATCCAGGAACGTCTTCAGGGTCAGACCAAAGCAAGTCGCACATACCACCCTCGTGCGGTACCTCCTGCTTACGATCGAGAATACGGATCTGGTCTACAGTGTCGATGTCCGGACTCAATCCGCCGTGAATACAGAATACACCACCTTTGCCTCCTACAATAGCTCCTAGCGACAAGTAGTCAAATACTTCGCAGCAATAGCGCCAGACATTCACAGAGCCGTACTTCCGCACACATTCATCATAGAATCCATACACGGTAGTGATCTGTCTAGATTCATGGTTACCTCGAATGAGGGTGATGCGATCTGGATACCGCACTTTAAGTGCCATCAAAAGCAAAAAGCTCTCGAGCGAATAGAAACCTCGGTCAACAAAGTCTCCTAAAAATAAGTATTGCGTGCCTGGACACTCACCACCAGTCTTGAATAGCGTTATCAAATCATGGAGCTGGCCGTGGATATCGCCACAGATAGTAACAGGAGTATCCACTTGTTGTATGTTGGCTTCTTCGATAAGCAACTCGATCACCTTACTACATAGCTCCCCCACATCGGCCTCGGGTATGTGTTTGCATAGCTTTATGTTCTCTATAGTGCTGAAAAATGTAGTTAGTAATAGTACGGTTTGGCATAAATACTTGTTCTGCTTCAACTCTCGATATGAAGAAGAAATCTACCACAGTAGAATTGATACTAACCTGTCTAAGTTCAACATTTCCGCTTTGCCGGGAATCTACAAAGCTGAAGAAACTCATTTCTCTCTCACTAGGAAACGCGGTTGAGATATCTGTTGATGATTGTAAATGATGGTTTGGTATTGTATGCAGGGGTTTTGTTTTTGGTGTCTCATTACCAATATCTAATGCCAGAATTAGTAGCTCTAGAAGAGTTCCGGAAAATCCAAGCGAGTTCAAGGTCTTATCTTTTCTTTTTGTATGTCTTTCTTGTTATTTTCATTGAGATTGTCATTATCATGAATTTTCTTTTTGTCAGAATAGCAAGCAACTTTATACCCTTTGATATTGTTGTAGCCTCCTTACAATTGTTGGATGGATCTGATATCTTCTTTATTCTGGCTGCGAAATTTTCCTTTGTGAATCGTATTTCACTAACTGTGAAATAAGGAAATATACTTTTTTAAGGGACACCCCAAAACGAAAGTAGACTGATATGACCACAAGAGTATTGTTGCCGAACAAGGCTTAAATTGGCTTTTCTTGGTTCTAGCTAAAGTATATCCTATTATAACTAACTCTCTAAATAATACATACAAGAAACAAAGCCCCATAATTACCTTCTTCTGGTAGGCAAAGTAAACTTCTGGAACTTGGATTGCAACTGTTTGCGGACCGTGACCTTCTGGGCACCCACAAAACTGTCGATACTGACCTTAATGGCACGATTCAAATCACTCTGACTGACAAAATCACTCAATCTCATCTTGGCAAATGCTTCCGCAATTCGCAAGATACTTTCCAAATGACGAACCGTGATTGGGAAAGAGCCTGTAGAAATAGATTCCTTTCTCAACTCAGCATACACTCTAGCAACCTTGTCCATATCCATCTGATGTAACTTTGGCTGCACTTTTACACGAGCGTAGTTGATGTATTTCATGAGTAATTCTTGAGAAATTGGTGAGATTTCGCTTTCTTTCTGCTTGTTGAGCTGTGATATCTTTTCCCTTCTGGTTCTTCTTACGCCTTCGCCTTCCTCGCCAGTTTCAGCTTCTTCGTCATCTTCTATATCATCTGTACCAGTGGGGTGTGATCTCATATGCGAATCAATGACGAAACTAGCAAGTCTTTCGTCCAGCTCAGGGTTGACTAAATCTCTCACCACACACAAGATATCAAATCTCGATAAGATAGGCTCAGTCAAATCAACGTTCTGCGACAATGGTAACGTAGAATTGTATCGTCCACCGTTAGGGTTGGCAGCTGCAATGATGGCACAACGGGCTTGTAAAGTAGTTACAATACCTGCCTTGGAAACAGAAATCGACTGTTGTTCCATGGCTTCGTGAATAGAGGTACGATCTTGGTCATTCATTTTATCGAATTCATCAATCAAGCAAGTACCCTTGTCAGCAAGAACAAGTGCACCACCTTCTAAAGTCCATTCTCTGGTAATCGGATCCTTTCTCACAGATGCTGTCAAACCAACAGCGGATGCACCTTGCCCAGTAGCAAACACAGCACGGTTAGCCGTTTTTTCGGCATACTTTAAGATCTGAGATTTGGCAGTACCAGGATCTCCTAATAACAACACGTTGATATCACCTCTTATAGAATGCTTACCGTTGACATCTTTAGGAACACCACCAAACAAAGAACAAGCAATAGCAGTCTTGATATCTTTGTGTCCGTAAATAGAAGGAGCCATAGAAGAAATAATCTTATCGATGATTCCCTTTTCTTGGGACAATCTTCTGAACAGCAGTTCTTCTTCTTCAGACCATGAGCTCAAAGAGTTTTCGCTGTAGCTGCTTTCTTTCCGACGGATAGAGTTAGCTTCGATTATGGTAGCGAACACGGGGAAACCGTTTTTTGCGTTCAAGTTTCCATCGTAGTTATTCTTGTAGATGCCCGTTACTTCAATTTCTTCACCTGGTTTAGCAACATCCACCAAGTCACTCAATAAGATAACTTCACGGTGTCTTGGTAATCTTCCGGCTGGAACAGTACCTGGAGATTCTTGAAGTGTAATTCTCTGGTAGTTTCTGTACAAAGTCTTCTCGGAGTTCATTCTGAATGGACCTTTGGACTGACAATTTGTACAGAATGAGATCCTAACTTCAGTGTTAGAATCTTGGATAAAGGGACCAAGAACAACACCACATTTAAGGCAGTCGAACTTGACGTATTTCAACTGGGGAAAGACTCCTGTTCTTCTGGTCACTACACCACCAACTTTAATCAACTGATTCAAGTCGTTCTCACGCAAATCACGTAAGTTTGTGTGTCTAGGAAATCCGACTATACGGACATGGATCTCCAGGTGGATCTGCGAATAGTTGGGGTAATGCAATTCTGTGGCTTCCATGGAAACAATATCGAATATCTTAAGCATTTCTGATGGCGAAGTGGCCAAGAAGAGCGCCAAGATAGCTTTGGAATCAGCCAAGTGCTCGTATGTGACATCCAACGATTCGGCATTGACTTCACCTAACGTTCTGATTCGGGCACCGTAGACGGATCTACCTTTATCATCGGTGTATTCAAGCAAAAATGACTTGAATTCACGAGCAATGGAACGAGACACGGCTGGCTGAAGAATCCATTCTGTGATACTAGGAGCCTTTATATCTGTTAAACTCTCTAGAGACAACTCTTCGTTGAAAGGATCGATTTCCACATCCTCGAGCATCTCGTCGGCATCATCATCATATTGTCTTCTTCTTCTTCTCTGGATTGGCAAACCGAGCATATCCAATTCTTGGTTCATTTCATTATCTTCGTCGTCTTCTAGGAAAGCCTGTTCACGAGAGTTGGTATTGTTCAAAAGCTGGTCACGACGGTTCATTTGCTCGTCGATCCGTCTTCTGGTAGCGGCATCCATGGCCTCATACTCGTCATCGTCGATATCAGACATATTGTAGTGGTCCTGTTCGGCTCTGGATCGGTAGTCTCGTTCCATTCCTTCCATCAAGTCTTCACCTTCTTCTTCGTCTGAAGGATTTAAGTCAGCAACGTCGTTGTGAATTTCGTCTTCTTCTTCTGCTGCCATATCGAATGGAATAGCGGGCGAAGAAGGTGGCAATTGTGGACTGGAACCCAAAGGTGATGAGGGCTGGTGAATAGACGAACGCTCATCCTCGTCTTCTGCCTGTCTCTTTCTGGGGCCTCGGCTAGCGGATGGAGGGCTCGACATAGTGCTTCGTTGTTAGTGTCAAAATATAAAATCAAACTAACGAGAATACAAGTAACGAGAATACAACAATTAGAAACTAGAATAGCAATTGGTAAACAAAATTAAGGAAGGAGAAATCACGAACAGTGGAAAATCTGCTATGTGTGTCCTGCAGGCCACTGACGCGTACAATTAAAGTTCCTTTCCCATTTGGGAATAATTAGTACAAATGCAAAATGCTGAGAGAAGAAGTGAATATGAGAAAGAAATCCCACGATAGAGAAATTGTAAATAAGGAACAAACCCCTTTGTCCAATAAAGTATATAACTAGAGTGTAAAGTATAATTTAGACTGTCGAAATATATGCATGAGGTACCTGTGCTTTGTGTTCCGAGGAGAATATAACTACTTCAATCATCAGAATGAATACAATGCGAAGGATCATAGTGAGTTTGTAAAAAAGAGTGAAACAAAGTAGCTAGGGACAACATAACCAGACAAAGTACTTGTCTATTTCTAACTGGCCGGATCTGTTCTAGAAAAAGGCACCCAGCACGCCACATCTGTAGATATTGATCGAGAAAGTTTCTGTACACGACAGGTTGCAACATGAAAAATTAAAATAGGAAGAAAGAACGGGGATGAGCGACAGGAATGTATGTATCATGGATATAAAACCAGTCCTGAGGTAATGAAGGAGTGGAAATCACCATTGAGAAGAAGATGTTTTATTTGTTAATCTGGAGTCAGATATTCATATCCTCAATGAACCATCCTGCATACAGGTTTATAATCCATCAACTTTGCTAGCAAATAAATGTACATAATTTCTATCCAGTATCTCTTCTTGTTACACATAGTTCGTAGTTTATAATTACCTAAAATCCCATATATTATTAAAGCTAGTATACAACCCGATTCCTGTAGAATCTCTAATTCTAAGTTCACCTTATAAGATAATCTTTTTTTAGCACCTTAGCATAGCTTGCAGACTACACTTATTCTGGACCACGCAACAAAGGTTCTGCTAAGAAACCAACGGCTGCAATATCGTGGGCGTGGCCCTGGCCTGGCCCATGAAGGTGTCCACAAGGACATTCGCCAGAGCTGTGCTTCTTGGAGAAGCTTTGCTCGGTGAGCATGTCAACGTCATCGGTAACACCTGCGTAATTGTTAGGGGTGATAGTGCCGTTGATAGTATTGACGATAGTACCGTGATGGTTAGTAAAGCTTTTGGTGGACATTTCTATGTTCTTTGTTGGATATATCGGTACAGGTTGATCCAACTTTCTTCTCTTTAGTTGAGGAGTTTGGTCTGTGTTAGCGATAGTTCTAGAAAGTAACATATTAATTCTACTCCGAGTCCGAATCTCAGGGCCTAACACGGTATTTATAGGAATCTTAGAAAATCGGTGGCCGTAGCAATAATAATTTTTTATTGATGAGTTCTCTTTCCAAGGCAAAAGAGGGGGAACGTTTCTGTGCAACGTGGAAAATTTTGTTTTGGGGCACAACATAGACAGGCCTAAAGAAGAGGCAGGAGGCGTAAACGTTTTTCGGACTTTTAGAGATTTATATTGAACACGATGTCGAGGTATAGTCGAAGTTTTCAACCTAGATGAGGTGCGATGAGATGCCCGATTGTATTGGTACGAAACAGCACCTTATGAAAATGTGCCACCAAGAACGTTTAAACGAGCTTTAGACCACACACGTCTGACATACAAACTCCGAGAGGGCGTACTCCGCATTGGCTGGTTCTTCGGAGGGATGCCCGTCTTTGTTGTTCTGGCCCTCATGAGTTCTCCTGATTAGGCAGGATGCCGCACAGTTCAAATACTGTATTGGCTTGCGGCCCGCTTCTTCACATGGATATGTGAAATATACTAAGTGCCATTGAATAATAGAGAAGTATTTATATTTGGGTTTGCATTTTAAATGTTTGCTGAGTAACTCAAATGTAAATACATAAATATATATATACATTTCAGAATTCAGAAACATAAATTGAAAAATCTTGAACATTCGAATTTTCTTCTCACTTGCATCGAAAAATCAATCAATTAGACAAAATTCTTTCATAATATGTAAATATTAAGACCTTTTAAATTGTTACATACATTAGACAGAAGGAGAACTATTGTGCATAGCACATTTCAACTTCTATTACTCTTGATACCATCTCAAACTTAATGGCAAAAGTCAACTGCAGCACAGTTTTCTCCACTACTAAGTCTGCACTGCGCCGATGTTTTGTCAAATGACAATAACACAAAGTCACGTGACAATAACACCAATCTGGATAGTTTAGTAGGGCCGATAAGAACAATCAAGCCAACTATCTGTTTATACCAGAAATAGTACTAATAGTAGTTTTGAGACGGAGTTTACAATTGGGTTTAGTATAGTAAAATTTCAACCATAGTGTAACATTCATTCATCTATGTCCAGCATTAGACTTTCATAGATCTTCAACTACATATTTACACATTGGTGTATTGATATTTCAATTCTAATCTACCCGAACAATTTTATTAGAACTTCGTTTAGAACTTCTATTCATTCATTAGATTTCACATTCTCACCATGGAAGTTCATCGCAATGCCCATCATAATATCCAAATCAAGGAGAGCTACTTTGTGGGCAAGCCACTTCTTATATTCACGTCTATATTCGTTTCACTAGGGGTTTTCATCTTTGGATTTGAGCAAGGTCTTATGTCTTCGTTATTGACTAACGATTACTTCAAGGATTACTTCCACAACCCGACCCCTGTTGAAGTGGGTACTATGATTGCGATCTTGGAGATCGGTGCGCTTTTATCTTCCTTCATTGCTGGAAGAGTGGGTGACATAGTTGGCAGAAGAAGAACCATTAGATACGGCTCTTTCATCTTCGTAATAGGAGGTCTCGTCCAGGCTACTTCGGTAAACATTCTCAACCTCTCACTAGGAAGATTGATTGCGGGTATAGCCATTGGCTTTTTGACAACCATTATCCCATGCTACCAGTCAGAAATCAGCCCTCCAGACGACAGAGGCTTCTATGCCTGTTTAGAGTTCACTGGAAATATCATAGGATATGCTAGCAGTATTTGGGTAGACTACGGCTTTTCATTTTTGGACAATGATTACAGCTGGAGAAGCCCCTTGTACGTTCAGGTTGTTATTGGCTCCATGTTGTTTATTGGTTCATTCCTTATTGTGGAAACTCCTAGATGGCTTTTGGATCACAACCATGACATCGAAGGGATGATTGTGATTTCTGATTTGTATGCCGATGGTGATGTTGAAGATGATGATGCTATCGGCGAGTACAGAAACATCAAGGAAAGTGTCTTGATAGCCAGAGTTGAAGGTGGAGAGAGATCATACCAATACTTGTTTGCTAAATATACCAAGAGACTTTCTGTAGCTTGCTTTTCGCAAATGTTTGCCCAAATGAATGGTATCAACATGGTGTCTTATTATGCTCCTATGATCTTCGAATCTGCTGGCTGGGTTGGTAGACAAGCTATTTTGATGACTGGTATCAACTCTATTATCTACATTTTTAGTACTATTCCTCCATGGTACTTGGTTGATTCCTGGGGTAGAAAGCCTTTGCTTTTATCAGGATCTGTGCTCATGGGAGTTCCTCTCTTGACCATTGCTTACTCTTTGTTCTTGAATAACACATACACCCCAGGGATTGTGGTTGGGAGTGTTATCGTATTTAATGCTGCTTTTGGATACAGTTGGGGTCCGATTCCTTGGCTCATGAGCGAAGTGTTCCCTAACTCAGTGAGATCAAAAGGTGCTGCCATTTCCACTGCAACCAACTGGCTTTTTAACTTCATTGTCGGAGAGATGACACCTATTTTGTTAGATATAATTACCTGGAGAACATACTTGATTCCAGCAACTTCGTGTGCGTTATCGTTCTTTGCTGTTGGCTTTTTATTTCCAGAGACCAAAGGTTTAGCATTGGAAGATATGGGCTCGGTATTCGACGATAATTCGTCGATCTTCTCGTATCATTCTACTCCTTCTACTGGGTATGGCGCGACCGAGTCAAACAGTAATGCCAGGAGAGCAAGCGTTATATCTTCAGAAAACTACCAGGACAGTTTGCATCAGACAGCTGCTTCATTGGCTAGAAATCCTTCAAGCATGAGACCTGATTACGATGGTATAATCACTGGAGCTACCACCATTTCACCAGTACCGCCATTGAAACCAATAAAATCTGATGCTTCAGTCCATTCAGTTGACGCCATTATTCCAAGCATCTCCAGCAATATTCCTCAAGAAATTGAGCCACCAACTTTTGATGAAATCTATAAATACAAGTTGAACGACATGGAAAATACAATTGGAAGCAGAATACACAAGGTGTTCTTTGGTGTCAAAGAAGAAAAGAACACCGATGAAGAGGCTGGACTTCTCCGCAGACAATAGATCTATGAAGAGATGGGTGTAGCCTTATGCATTTTCATTTGACTAAATGGTTTCTTATTGTTCAAATACATATTTGTACGCTGTGCATGTTTTATTCCGTTTCACATAAATATAGATGTCTGCAAGACTCATATACACAAGCTATTTAGAGTTATGATTTTCTCAAGAGTATGTCTATCTCAATGTCTTGATCAGTAAGGGCTGGATTATTAGGATCAACAATCTTCAAGTTTTTCTTTTCTTTAAATAATTTATCCAATTCACGTTCAATTTGAGTGATCAATTCATCATAGCCACAATTCTTTGACCTTACTCTTGACTCTCTCAACAATCTCTCAGCTTTATCGTATTGCAAAAGATGGAGATATACAACACCTAATCCATAAGTGGCTAATGCTACTCCTTCACCGACGGCAGTATTGCCTTTGACGACTTCCTGAGGTAATCCTTTGGCAAACTCAAGCACCGATTCATAGGATTTGATTGACAATTGAAGACATTTATCTTTGGAAGCAATGGATTCCTCATACTTCACCTTATCAGCAGCCGAAATCGCCTTTTCCAAATCTTTCTGAACCTGTTCTGTGTTGGAAAGGTTCTTTAACAACTTTTCACTCTTGATTTTGTCATATTCGATCCCTGATTGGTCAGAGAACTTTCTTCTCCATGCTATTTCTTGAGCTTGAAACTCTTCTGCTTGCAAGTAAAGCAAAGAACCTAGATTGCACTGGGAGAGAAGAATTTTATGTGGTTCAACATCTGCTAGTAACATGGATTCAGTCATGGATATCTTTACCTTCGAAGCCATGGATAAGTCTCCAAGGGAAATACAGAAAGCTCCCAACAAGTCCATGGCGTTGAAATACTCCTCTGCAAAAGGTTCCCATAGTTCAGGACTCTTCTTGAAACTTGTAACTACATCACCATTCCTAATTACAATAGAGTCGTCACTTATAGAAGCTTCATAGTTGTCTCTTCTATGCACCTCATCAGGCAGGGTTAACTTAGCCAATTGGCTAGCAGACGATGGTGACTGTTTTCTCACTTCGTCCTGAGCAATAATCAAGTGGGTAATCAAAATTGCTCGACACAATTGTGGATTGTCTCGATTCAACTCCACCAACTTAGTTGCGATTCTCAAATCTTTCTGGATGAGATGACGCCTATGCTCTCTGTCGTTGATTCTTCTACCTTGATCTGACTCTGGGGTTGCTGTCAAAACCATCAAATACAAGGTAGCAATCTCGTTGTATACAAATGCAGCGTCCTGAGGCATGTTGAGACGTTCAAACATTTCTCCAACTTTCAATTGGATTCCCGTGTACTCGTCAGAAAGAGTATCCATGCCAATTTCATTACAATGCTCAAGAGCTTCTAAGTAGTACTTTAGTGCTAATTGGTAGTCATTTTCGCCCTTTTCACTTTCTGCCCAAAGCCCTTTCCTAAGGATAGCAGCAACCGACTTGGGGAATGTATGCTTGGGCCAGAACATATAATAGCCGTAACCAGTAACTGCTACAAAGCCAACTCCTACATAAAACAACTTTCTCCAGATGGAGGTCCCTGAATTGTACGACTGGTTATACTGGTAACTATATTGACCATTAGAATAGTGTCTTTTTGATTTGTTGGAGTTGGAATTAAATCTGGAATTTCTTGTGCAGACCAGAAACGATCTAAAGGAAGAGCTATAAGTCCACCTTTGTGCCCTTGAAGTCAAAAAAAAGGGACGAATCTTAGCTGCACTTATCATTACACCAGTAATACGCTTTCAACTAGAATGCCAGACGGAAATAATCCCTGGTGAAGTATATCCACTGCTGATGTTAAAGAATCGCTATTGGCTCACAAATGCAAGTTGAACTTTTCTTGTACATGTATGTTCCTACATATAATATATTGTATATTTTCAATCTCATTACTCCAGCTTTCAGATTCAGAAATGGCAAATTCACCTTGATAATTATATATTGCTAACAACTTAACAACGGAATCGGAGTTCACAAACACGAACCCAGCGTAAAAGTGACATGGTGGTGTAGAAAATATACAGTCGACAGAAGCTTATTTATTTACGAAAAAATACACCAATTCAAGAATGTCGAATATTCTCAATGTGTTCAATCCACCTCCATCGCGGCCCTTGACTGAGGATGAGATCGGCGAAAGCTGTATTCCATGTACTGCAGTACAATCGGTCGTGGCCCTAGCAGGGGGTGTCTACTTGAACTCCAATACCCTTTTCAAAGACCCAAAAACTGGCAAAATCGACTTCGCAAAGAATCCCATCTGGTGGCAGAAAACCGTCAAGGGATTGGGTATAGCGTTGTTCGGCTTGGGTGCCTACAGAGCTGGGGAAGTTTGCCAGTTGGTATGGAAGAAGAAATTCGAATAAAGAATGGGTAAATTGTATAGATTTCATGTATATAGTAGAAATGAAGAGGTCAATTATTAAACAGCCAATGCCTCCAAGACACCGTACATTTTACCAAGTAAAGCATCTTTCTGAAACCATTATCACATTTCATCATTGTAGAGTCGAACAATATTTTTACCAAGGAAGGAAGTCTCATACGAAAACTACCCGTTGGATCCGTGATTGCAAAGCGAGATAAATCTCAAAAGTCGATGACAAGGCTGCATTGCAGGAATGCAGAAAGGAGCAACCGTTATTTCTTGCCGAAATTGTAGTCAACGTTCAATAACAAGTGAGATCTAGATTATTTTTAGAAGAACAGGAAAATACATCTTTCACTAGCCAGAGAGGACGCATAATCTATACTAATCAGCAAGTAGTCGAATATTCCCCGTCTACTCTTAATTATACTTACTTGTTAGAAGTCTATTGCACATACGATGGTGGGATGCCAATGATTGCAAAAGTTGGAGAAATTAGTGTGATTTCCGCGTTGCTTAGAACTACAAGCGGAATTTGTCAATCTCAGCTGTAGCAATAGCTGATACTTACTTTTTCTTAGTTGATGGCAGGTGGCGAGGAGGATAGCTGCAATGCACATAGGAAGATCCAATCCAGATGATAAGGGAAACATTACGAACGTAGGAAAATAAATAATATTACGTCACGCCCAAGTACAATCGAAGTAACAATTAATACCGCGAAGTCTATTCTACCGGAGGCTGTGAGGATTTTAAAATCCAGCAATTATAAAGATTTTCACGAGGCATGAAAGTTCATTTGTTGTATTTCCTTGCAACAGAATCCGCAAACAGCGATAGCTAGTTTCTAACTAAGTTATCAAAAGTGAAGCTCATCTAAGGCAATCCACGACGACATCTATCTTCTGTTTGAGCTGATATGAGAGGGTCCTCTGCGGATCTGAGGGAAACATTGGGATGATTCAGTTCTTTCAGGGTTATCAGTCTTTTGCTACCCTCAATATTCTCAAGCCCTACGATCGGTTTAATTGTATTTTTTAGGCACTAATATTTTTTTGCACCTGGAATGAATTGGTTGGGGATAATTTATTTCTATCAATTCCAGCACAATGTTTCCATTTGCAAATTGGCAAGAAGATTCCTATACAATAAATGTGTCGCCAAGTCTCGACTAATCACAAGGGTACCTCTACGGAAGTGGGACTACGTAGTGAAATAAGGTTACAGTTTGGACATCTTGTAGTTTGCGTAGGTTATTTTGCAGGAGTTCAGTTTCACTTTTGGCCAGAATAGGTGCTTCTCCCAAAAATAATAAAACAGACTTTTTAATTATAACGGGGTGGTCATATTCAAGAGCAGCATTCCCAAGAAAACACATCAAATTAAACTATACAGTTGTTCCGCTGGTGAGAACTATACGAGAATTGGCAATTCTTACACGAGACAATATTTGTTCTACATCCAGCAGCTAAATCGCACTGTGCAGCAACTTAGGTTTAGTAAAAAAATATAAATAACCAAAGCATCTGCACCTCCTTCTTGAAAACCCAGTTAACGTCTCTAACATAGTCGAGCAAATTTCAAAAAGTTATTTTGCTAATTCTAACCCAGCTCACTACATAAAGCAACTTCATTGCAGCGTGAATTGATTTACCTACCACAGTCATTCATATCACTCATTGGCTGGAACGACAGGCAAACTTGCGCGAGACGATAGTCCTATACCATAAGAATATCAAGCACTTCTTGGAAACAGATCCTGATTTTTTCAAGACCTACTTGATTTTCAATAGATACAGAGGCACAATTGCCTCTGACAATTTTTCGGGAGAATATTTGCCAGGCCAACATTGACAGTTATGTTCTAATTGGTTCTGACATTCGCATAGAAAAAAACACTAATCTTATCGACCTGCAAAGCGAAACATTTATTTTCCTACAGTACAAATTTCTTCATCTGTAAAGGCCATTCCACCACCACCCACCGTCCGTTTGATAAAACGAGCCCGCTACCATTCGCAGAAAGCGTGAGAGTCTTCATCCAACCTTTGGTATCTGGCCGCCAATTGGCTGAAAACCTACACTTTTAATTCGTTGTAATTCACACAGTTCAGTCCATGGCGTAGTCATCCAAAAGACTGAAACCAGCTAAACTTTTCAAAAGAAAAGTGATCTTGATATAGCTTATACATCCTGTACTATTAACCAACCCACTGTGTCTGCTAAAGATGGAGCATCATTTTCTCGGCGTAGAAACGCTGTTGGAATCAGGGACGAACCTGGAGTTAAATCCTCAATTGAACCTATCGATCCAGCACCACCTCCACAGCCAAAACCAGCACCAAAGTCTTCAGCAACAACATCTTCAACAATACGCACCAAATTCTATCGTATCGCCGTCATATAGTCAACCTCGTTCACTACAGCAACATCAGCACAACCCAAGCCATAAGCTAGCTTCACAGGAGTTTGACTTGTCCAACTCCAATTCCATCGTGACAGGCAGAACAATGCTCCAGGATGATCCCAGACTTCACCAACACCAACTGATTCAGAACATGGATATTCACAACGCCTACCAGCTTCAGCAGGTGCCGTCATCCAGTAGCCAGTTGCACACGGAGCTTCCACTTCAGCGGCTGTATGGACCAACCGTAATACAACAACAGACCCAACAAGAACCTCAGAACAATACACAACAACACCTGTACCATCTAGTTGTTCGTTTCGATGATATAAGCAGTTCAGGAGTCGTCAATTCCTCTTCCTCGTACTCCGATAAAAAACTAGTTTCTCCGATTCCTCCTTTGCACATGCAACAGCAGATAGTAAATGGTACCAGTGATCCTCCAATAAGAGATAAGAGTGAGTCCATGGTAACCTCTGTTTCTACCGAGTTACATAACACAGATGGTGACCATATTCTTAGAGCTTCTTGTTCTAGATGTAAGAAAGAGTTTGATCAACCAATCATATTGCCGCAGTCTGCGGACTCTACAAAGCTATTAGTCCAGCCGAAAATTTTCAAACTCTGTCAGCACTGTAGAGACCTACAAAGAAAAAGGTCCAGAAAATGGCAGAAAAAGACAAAAGACAAGGAAGGAATATGTCGTCGTTGTGGGTCTGAAATTCCTACAGATGAACAGATGTATGTCTTGTGTTCCATGTGTAGACTGAACCTTCGTACGAGGAAAGCTAGTCGGGCAGCTCAGGGTAAATGTGTACATTGCTCTGGCCCGCTTGATGCCTCCATTATAGTAGGTGATGACATCAAGCAGCCAGCCAAAAAAGATGCCAAAGCTGGAAACTACAAAGTATGTCAGCGATGTAGAGAAAATGACAAGATAAGGCGTACAAATCTTGAGAAAATGGGCAATTGCAATCGTTGTGCTAAGTCCTTACCTCCTGCCGACATTGGTAAGCACAAGGTTTGTGTCAACTGTCGGAACAGAAAAAAGAGAATGTCTAAGTCGTCACCCAACACTAGTGTCGAAAGTCTAAACACTAATGACAATAGACACGATTCTACAAATTCCATAATAAATAATATTTCACACAATGGACATGTTATTTCTCAACAGCTTGCCATGATGCCCAACGATCAACACGCTGCCATGGCAATTCTTTCTGGGGCTGCAGAAGCTCAGTATCCGCAGCTTCCTATGAATCAAAACTTTAATGCTCAACAGTTTGCCCAAGCACAGTATAATCAAGCCGTAATTCAGCAACAAGCTTTTAACCAGGTATTCACACAAGCCCAGCACCAACAGCACCAACAACAGCAAGTTGTGGGCACTCACCAGAAGCAGTATGATCCCTCGAAAAGCACGGTTTACGAGTTCCAGGGTGACTAATTAAGGGACATGGTCATTGAGTTAAGATTCACGATTCGCTTATGATTGTTTTATAGTACATATTTATTAATCTCTTTCGTTATTTCACGTTCTAATACTGGTCATGGGTTTATCTAGGAAATAGATATATTTGTATCAACTTGCGTAGGCCAGAAGTGGTAAAGTGAAGATGAACGCACTCTACGCATGTGCAAGCTTTATGGGAATTCAAGGGGTACAAACATCGTCTGCAGTACGGTCTAACACAAGTTATTAAAGTTGAGAGCAGAGATAACTTTTAGAAAGTTTAACAGAATAGAATATTTCATGACCACTTGCTAAGGTTGAAACAACTTACGGATGGCAATTAGGGCATGGCAAATGTTTCACAAGAAGTTATCTAGCGCTGGTAAAGGAAAACAGTCCCCTGCATACACGCATATTTTTGGGGAGAAGCACTGCAGCATGCAAGGTCCATAAGTTTCAATAAGATGGTGCATAATTCCATCGATTGTGTGGTTGTGGAAGCAGACCAATACCAGGCAATTGTAGTTGGGTCTTTGTGACACCCCTCTAAATCGATTCAACTGCAGTGACACCTACGTCATCGTTTCGTCAAAAAATTCTGATTATAACGTTAGCCGTCCAGCAGATTCAGGCACGAGTTTGGGCTAATTGCTTAAGTCTCTATAAAGCAGCGCAGGAGAGAATCCAAAGGTCGTGAACGTATGACGATTTGGTAGTTGGATGTCTCCACGTCAGCCTCTGCGACACATACTACGGACCTTCGTTGTCGTACCTTCATGTCGTTATACAGACCATCCACATTCCGTAAAGGTAACTGTGGCTGCAATAATGTATGTAGATTGTACGACACGACGAGTCCTCAGAGATTGCTACCAATTTTCGTGCGGTTCCCTGACGGTATTCAGATCCACAGGTAAATTTACGTGAGTCCAAATGCTTACCTTTCTGAAACTTGTAGCTAAGTTCAGTTTTAAGCGACGTTAAAGTAGCGTTGTATGCAATCGAAATGGGAAGATCAGTTTCAGATGGGTAACGAAAACGTTTACCCAAATGGCACAAACAATTATCACCACTTGGATGAAAACCTCAGCGAAGAGAAAAAAGATTGTCTACAAACGAGAAATCATATCTTCAATGAAGAATTACCATACAACAACGCTAAAGAGTCAACATTGCCAAAGAAAGATCACAGGAAGTAGAAAATCTCTGAAGATTCGCATCTTTTCCAGCCAACAAAAAGATTCCCCACAAATCCAAGCATCGCAGCATCCTCGCTTTGGCTCCGCGACACGCGACATCCACCTCGGTCAACGACATTCAGCCGATAGTGAGTTGTAGCTAACAAAACAAAGATTGGCTGGATTTTACATCTAACAGTCGCTTCAACAACATCTTTTACTGAAGGCAAACTTGCACACTCCCCGTGCTGCCACCATCAACAACCATCAACCAAGTGCAAGCAACCAGCGGAACCAGCATTTGTGTCTCCAGTCTCACCTACTGTTATCCATCCTTTCCGTCATAGCTTGATTATTTGTTGTCAGTACTGTCCACAGAGAAATAGGCGAATTTTATTGAAACTTGATACATTGATTTTGATATCGACTTGACGCTTAAATGGGCATTACAATATCTTCGTCATTCCATCTCTTATCGTTATAGTAACTGCTTATAACCTCATAATCTGTAGTTATCAAGTTAGTCCTCCCTAGTCTGTTTCATATCAATTTTCCATATCATATTTGATTTCGACTATTTTGATTTTCATCTCATTTAGTTTCATCTTCAGTATTAGGACTATTCACTCGTTTCCATCATGATGCACCTCAGCAACAACTCACTGTCGTCCCTATGTTCTACCAAGGATAAGAAGTTGCCTCCTATACCGTCAACTCCTATTGAAAGTATGCATTTCACCACTGGTTCTCCTCTAGCAGCATATCCTACCATAGTCGAACCCGACTCTGGAATTCTTCAGTCCAAGACGTTGAAGAGAAAGAACTTCAAGAAGTTGTCGTTGAATGCTTCTCCAGAAGCAAAACTAGACGCTGACAATTCTTCTTCGAAATTTGAAGGATCTTCCCTAAGACAGAATCGCATCAATGTGAGACCTGCGCCTCTCCTTAATTTAAAACTGAAGGACAACCAGCCCCTGCATTCCGGTTACATCATTAGCCAGACCGTTGACTACAAGAAACCAGACAAGATCGACGTTAAGCAAACAAACAAACACCTTGATCCTGACCAGCAGTCGTCTACGAACTTGATCATAAATCAGATCTCAAACTTGGAGCTATCCACTGCATCTTTAAACCAACATGTTACTCCTTTAAACCGAAAACGACAAACAGTCATATCTTCCATTTCTCCAACTAAGTCTTCTGAATCGTCTCCCTTGGAGCCTAACAACAGGGTCAATAATTTGGTGGATAAATCTATGATCCTTCAAAATAGTTCCATGTCCCCTATAGCCACGACCTCGTCATTCACTTTGAACAACGATGATTTGGTAACTCTTAAGAATTTGGGCTCGGGCAATTCAGGAACAGTCTGTAAGATTTTGCACGTACCAACTCAGAAAACCATGGCTAAGAAAACTATCCATATTGATCTAAAAACGGTGATACAGACTCAGATCATACGTGAGTTGCGGATTTTACATGAATGCCAGTCTCCGTACATCATTGAATTCTATGGCGCGTTTCTCAATACGAACAACACGATTGTAATCTGCATGGAATATTGTAATTGTGGTTCTCTAGACAGAATACTCCCTCTCTGCCACAACAAACAGTTCCCACTATTTGTGCTTAAGAAACTTGCCTTCTCCATTCTTAGTGGCTTGTCGTATCTTTACACCGCTCACAAAATCATCCACAGAGATATCAAACCTAGTAATGTGCTTATGACCCATAAAGGAGAGTTCAAGCTTTGCGACTTTGGTGTCTCCAGAGAATTGACAAACTCCTTGGCCATGGCAGATACATTTGTAGGAACATCCACGTATATGTCACCTGAAAGAATACAGGGCCTAAACTATGGTGTCAAGTCTGATGTCTGGTCGATGGGGTTGATGTTGATAGAATTAGCTAATGGTGTACCCGTATGGTCAGACGATGAAGCTGGTCAAACAGGTGGACCTGAAGGTATTTTGGACTTGCTCCAACGAATTGTTAACGAAACTCCGCCATCATTGACGGGAAAGATCAACAACGTCACGAAACAGAAGTTCGATCCCTTGTTGTGCCAGTTTATCGATTCATCCTTGATTAAGGACGATAGCCTTCGTAAGTCTCCACAAGAGCTCTTGGATGACAAAGACGGATTCCTAAAAGGTGTGGAGGAAGGGGTGTTCGAAAAAGATGTTAAGTCATGGGCCAAGAAGATCAGAAGGCTCCATAAGGAAAAGATGGAAGACAAATAGACGAGGTAAAAGCCAATGTGTGCATATTGTATTACGTTTGTAGAGTGAATTGAATTGCAATGCACCCATCGTCATAACATCTAGAAGAAACTTGTATTTACGTTGTACCAGGCAATAGCATTAAATATTTAGTATTTACGTAAACAATATATATAGTATTTACAGTAGAAACATTTGACTACAATTTACATACATCCTAACATTTTAGTACTTTGTACCAATTTAAATAGTATGAGAAGAATTCTATCCATTAATATCACCGTTGACCGATCTGGAGATCTCCACACCTTGAACTTTCTGGTTGTAGCTCGTAGAAGGCTGCAACTTTCTGATAGATCTGATTTCGTCCATAGCATAGCCTGGAATCTTGATGTTCCAATTTCTTTCCAAATGCAATTGCACGTCCTTGGTATCTATAGAATCCACCTTTCTGTGTTTGGCTAGTCTACACGAGAAGGATGTCACAGAGTTGATAAACTCGTCTGCCAAATCCAACAAGAGTTCTTCAACATTGCCATCTATGTTAGTTTTGCCGTCACCTTCATCCACGCCCATAGTGCTGATCAACTCCGAAAGCTTCCTTTTGGTCAAGGTTCTCTGTCCGGTTTCAGGCAAACTACCATTGGTTCCTCCAGAAGATAACTCAAAGGAAGGCAATTTGGTAATAGCAGGTGTATTCAAAAGAATACTCAAACTATTAGCTTCACCTCCAGTCAAAGTAGGTCTACTATCACCCGTTACTTTCAATGTCACAGCGGTAGGGGGCTTAACGTTAATAGTAGCAGAGATTGGAATTGAAGGTACTTGTGGTTTTGTGATTCCAGCTAAATTGATTGGTGGAGGACCAGGAGTTCTCAATGATTGCAGTTTCTGTGGAGTGGTCGATTTGGGGGACGACTTGTCTCCAGTGGCTGGCGCAGGCGATACTGATTTAGCACTAGAACTGCTACCAGCAGCAACAACAGACGCGGAGCCGCTAGCAGCACCAGAATTGGCGGCTTCTACAACGTTAGCCGCATTTGGTATGCCACTGAAACTAGGCGTAGATTGGCTATGTGCGGTAGAAGGAGGTCTACTACCCAAAGGCTTCTGAGGTTGGCCAGTCGATGTAATCGATGCAGGTCTACTTAATACAGAGGCATGTTGCTGTTGAGGAGTAGCCGTAGTCTGCCTACTGGGCACCCGCTGAGGCTGCTGTTGCAAATGTGGAGAGGAAGCTTGTGCACGCTTGATTTGTTGCATTTGTTGTTGCTGTTGAATCAGCTGCTTTTGTTGCTGCTGTTGCTGTTGCATCTGTTGCTGTTGATGCATTTGCTGTTGATGTTGTATCGCAGTCTGCTGCTGTACTCTCTGTTGCAAGAGAGTCTGCTGCTGTGATCTTTGTTGGATCTGCTGCTGCAATTGCTGTTGTTGTTGCACTGTGAGCTGGTTCTTCTGCAAAGCTGGTGACGAAATTGCTTGTTGGTTCTGTTTGTTGATGAATTGCTGATTTTGCAACTGTTGCTGTTGCTGTTGCTGTTGCTGCTGCTGTTGTTGCGGTAGAAAATGTGGAACAGAGCCCGCTGCTGTTTGCAGCGTATTGGCTCTAGCTTGTGCCTGTTGCGTCAACAGATTTCTGATGAAAAGTCCTAGTTTCTGGAATTGCAGAAACTTAGTTTTCTGCTCAAGAAGCTCTTTGTCAATAGCCGCGAGTTCATCTGGTCCTAGATTGCTTCCTTTCTTACTCTGCTCAAGAAATTGCATTCTATGCTGAACTTCAGTCAACTTCTGTTTGACAATGTTGAACCGTTCAACAGTAGCCATATTGGCTGGAATTGACGGAGTTCCCAAAATAGGAGGTGGCGAACTCTGAGATCCCGCTGAACTCGATCTCATCTGCTGAGAACCTGGAGGCAGCAGATGGGCTACAACAGGAGACTGGCGCATCTGAGGAGTTGGTTTCTGTTGCATCATTGGCGATTGTCTGATTTGTTGCTGCTGTTGTTGACTCAACTGTGGAGACTGCAAAACAGGCGTATGCTGATTCGAGGGTTGTCTACTTTGTTGAGATAAGTTCATGGCCATAGGTGATTGACTACTCTGTTGCATCAACGGATTCAGCATCTGAGCAGATGCTAGAGCCAGAGCCTGGGACTGGACTGCTTGAATTTGCTGCTGATGAGCCTGCTGTTGGTGCAATTGTTGCTGTTGTTGGGCTGAGAGCTGCCTTACTTGTTGTTGACCTGGTTGCATTTGGTTCTGTTGGTTTTGAGTTTGGACATGTATCTGATTTTGTTGATTCTGATTTTGATTCTGATTTTGTTGTTGCTGTTGTTGAGCTCTTGCCTTTTGTTGCGCCTGGTAGTTCAAAAGAAGAGTTCTAATTCCTTCTGCTTTGGCATAGTGTTTTTTCTTTTCAGTTTCATCAGAAGCATTCTTTCCCAACTGAACTTCATTCTTAAGCACTTGCACCAATTGCTGAACTTGACTGGGATGAATGTTGATAGCACCACCTGATCTATTAGGGGCATTGGGGTTTCGCTGCCCACTCAGACCAGGAAGTCCCAGCATATTCTGTGAGTTCATGGTAGACTTAGAAAAAGAATAAAAATGTGAAAAAGATAAATAAGAATGTAGATGCTATATAATTGCCAATATTTTATCGCTCCCAATATGGCCCAAACCGTTAATATGACTGCCGAACTGCTAAGTGTATACAATGTACACTTTAAAGAATAGATTTGAAACCGAAGAAGAATAATATTCAGTTATCAATTTAACAAACTATGTTTGTTCCACTTATTTTGGCCAGACTGCGTGAGTGAAGTCATGTGATCGGAATCCCACGTAGCTGATTTTAGTAAGTTTTGCAAAGTTTCCATTAGTACAGGAGTTTTAGGAATTGAATATAATTCTTACTACTTAAATTCTAAGAATGAAGAGAATACAGAACAAGCATAGAATCTGATTTCTTTTGTACTCTTTCTCTCTTATAAGTGTTTTACAGAAATAGAAGTCCGGATATTCTTTTTTCGCATCTCCGAGTAAGCAAGTGCAGGCGGAAGTCTGGAGAAAACAAAAGTGGGGCAGCCTAATTTTGCACCTATTTAACTCGGCTACGATCATGAAAAGCGTTAGTTCTGTTTTCTTGTTTGCTTCAGACCAACTGAAAAAAATCTCAATGGTCTTGCCATGTCTTGCAACGGTGAAATTTACATTACGAGTACATAAGGGTATTATTTTGAACTATTGATTTGCATAATACGTCAATTATGCATGCAATACAAAGTTTAACACGATAAGCAATTAAATAATATGAACTAAGGTTTCAAAGGCAACGAAGTAAAAAATATGGTATACAGTTTTGAAGGTCTTGTGTTTGGAACTACACCTTATTGGCTACGGCTTCTTCCGATTTGTCCACGATCTTTTCGTTAGCCACAGCTATACCATCGGTATACGAAGAGTCACTTCCGTTTTCGAGCTTGTCGATAACCACATCACTCTTTGCAGTCGAATGAACAGCAGTCGCGTCAACTGAAACAGAAGTGGCAGGAGCAGGAGAAGCTTTGGCAGCAGCCATCTTCTTGAAGAAGGCAGAGTAACCATATGGAGAACGTGCTCTGAATCTAGGGCCAAACTTTTCAAATATGAATGGAACTGGTACCATGGCAAGAGCAATGAACCCAAATAACGAACTGGCCCATGGGATTGTTAATCTATCATACATCTGTGTCGTGAACAATGGGAACACTGAAGCTAGAATGTAACGCAACAAGTTGTTTGCAGCGACAGCAGAAGCAACGTAGATAGGAGGGAAACACATGGAAAAATAGAGAACGGTTGAGAAGAATACCATGATCATACCAAATCCAAATGGGAACCCTGCAGCCGTTGGTGCCATCCAGTGAACGCTATCGTTTCTACCGGTCCACCCCATCCAGAACAAGGAAACGGGCAAACAGATACCACCGATCTTACCAAGAAGCAACTTCTTCTCGGGAGCATCCCAAATAGGGTTTCCATTTTCATCTTTTTTACCTCTCGTTCCATCGGGGTTCTTAGGGAAGTAGTAGGTTTTATCCAAAACAAGATAGAAGAGCACACCACTAATCAAACCAAGACCAACAGCAAGGAATGGCAACCCAGAGACACCGGCATCCATGTGGTAGACTCCTCTGAAAATGATGGGGAAAGCTTCAAAGAAGCCGAACAACACGGCAAACACGAAGGCAATGTAGATAGACAACACCAAAACGATGGGTTCCTTGAGCAACATTTCAAGCGGACGAGTCAAATCGTTGATGAGAATGGTAGCAAGAAGCTTAACGGTTATCTTTCTTTCTATGATTTTGATTCCTCTCTTCTTAGCTCTGGCTTTCAAGATCTGAGGTTTGAATGTTTCTGGGCATATGAATACAGATGGCAAGATAGCACCACAGAACATCAACAAAATCCATGATGCTGACCACTTCCAACCCTTGGCCTCGGCTGCAAAGTCACCGATGATGGGACCAAGAACAGGACCCAAAAACGGAGCCAAGCAGAACAAAGCTACGGCTTGTGATAACTCTTCGATTTTATTGGACCACAAGTCAGAGATAGTACCACCTGCAACCGACAATGCTGGAGAAGTGAACAAGCCACAGAAGAATCTCAACACCAAAATGGTGTATATATTTTTGGACAAACCTACACCCATGATGAACAACATACCTGATGGTAAGGAGACTATGTATATGGTCTTACGACCGATGATTTCCGATAACGGAGCCGTCAATAAAGGACCAAAAGCTAAGCCGAGCAAATAATAGGTCAAACCTGAAATAGTGAGCTCTAATGATACATCGAATTCAGCAACTAACTGGAAGACACCACTGACATATAAAGAAGAACCTAAGGAACAGCACAAACATATCACGGCTACAGTGATTGTAATAGTCCACTTCTTCCATTTGGGCCAGTTCTGCGGATTTGCGGGATCTGTGGGGGAGTCCCAGTCTAAGTCCTTGACATCTACAGCCTGTTGTTCTTCTTTAGGGGACAGTGTTGTCCCCACATGTGAAGTTTGTTTGGACAAAAATTTCTGCACCTCATCGTCAACCACTTCACCAATAGACTTGCGCGAAGCAACTCTTTCAAGAGTATACTGTCTGTTCAATCTGTTTTCTTCCTCTTCTATATACTTTTCTGTTTCCTGGGCTGATTGCAGGTGTGGGACGCAGGCAGGAACGCTGTAGTCGTCCTCAATTTCTATGTCGTGGTGTGACGAGATTCCGTCTTTGGGCGTATCCACATCTTTGGAAGTGCCGAATTTGAATGAGCGCACCTCCTTGGCAGAGTCCTTGATGGTTTCGTCGTCCTCGTAGCCAGCGGTGGTGTCCGCATCTGCAACTACTTCGTCTGCATTAGGTTCCACATGGTCGAATAGTTGTGGTTCCTCTTCTTTGCTCACTGCATCCAGCTCAGAAAAGTCTTCCTCGGCCGTTTCGTAGGCCGAGGATTCAGTACCAGATGACATCGAGTACCGGGGGTTGCTTTGAGATGAAGAGTCAGCATTGACAGCCTGTCTCAATCGTTGTTCTTCTTGTTTGGATGTTCCGAAAATACCCATTCTGGAGGATAAGCGACGAAATACCCGTTTTTAAATTGCAATTGCAATTGCCTGAAATTGCTCTGTTTATATGGTGATGAGCCAGGGAGCGTATGCCGTAAATTGGGCGCGAATGTTGGCAGCTGCGCACTTGTTCTTTATTAGAGCCGGTCGGAACAAAAGCTTCAGCCGATCCATCTGCTGCGGCTGACGCCAACCTTCATTTGCTAGCATTAGCACATCCTAGACATGGTGGCAGATATCATAGACCATAGACCATAGCTGTAGGTAGTATAAATGTAGTTAATATCATCTTCCACCGAAATTCACATAATTCGAAAAAGATTGTTGGAGGAGGTGGACCGACTAGTGAACTCCTGAATCAGAATTTTCTAAAGCCGACCGGAATTATTAGAGTTTGAATATTATTCAACTTCAAAGTCTGGGCTACAAACACTAAGGTTCATAGATTCCCCTCCCTCCAGGTATATACGACAGTACAAATTGCAAATGCTATTACCTCTTCTGGCCCTATGAATTCTAATTCTTCTTCATCTGCTTCACTGGATTTTGGGACAAATCCATACCCAGACCATTCTGTTATCGCTGAATTCCTGCGGCTTGGTACAATATTAAAGAGAAAATAATTTTGCAGGCACTACAGCAACCAAATAGTAAGCTGATTATTCCGAGGAACAGTGCAATTCGTATAATCGTGGTGTTCGTATTCAAGCAGTATTACCTTCATAAATACTGTTCGTTAATCGTGAACTCCTCTAAATCGTTATTGTACACTATCATATTCTCAAATTATGTCCTCTATTAAGAAAATGCGCTCGACCATTGAGTCTCAAGAGGTCAACATTTTCCAGAGACTTCGGCCAGAGTCGTCACCACCTCCCTGACGTCCATCAGAATATGCCAAGCTATTGGCGTTATTTTTTGGTGCGTTTACCAATTGAGAGCCGTTGCCAGAGCTGAAAAGTTGTTCCTCGGCACTTCCTAATCTTGACAGCGTGGATCCAGAAACGGAGTGTGCAGGATTTGCAATCATTTCGGAGTTCCACCCATAGTAAGTCTTTGCACGAATGTAGCCAAAGGTAAAGTTACAAGCAAACAAGACGGCGATGATTCCAAAGAGAAATAGGAACACCTTTAAGCCAAGAGGCTCTACCAACGAATTGATGATCAAGCCGATAGTTTCAGCACTGATCAGCGAAGCGTTACCGTTACCTTTGTGAGGACTTTGGTTCATGCATTTAGCTAATCTAGAGCACTCCTCTTCCAACGCAGGAGCAATATCATTTTCTGGTGAGCAGAAATTGTTCTCATATTGTCGTCTACATGAGTCTATCTCGTTGAGAATATTTTTTGCATGCAGATCCAACTTGACATTGATATCTATCCTGATAGTAGATATGACTTGATAGAGAATGTAGATCGTATAACCTGAAACAACCAAATTAATTACCAATTGTAGATACGAAGCTAGCAAATATGGTACTCTTGCAATTGGAGAGATATTTGACTGCCATGGCGATGGGAGATTAGGTTCACCTGTAGCACTTAATTGTAAATTTTGAATACGAGGAACAGCACGCTCAGGACTGCCAATAGTACGATTGGCTGTATCGTCACCGTAATAGTAGTGATGGTGGTGTATTTGTACCGTTGAAGTGTCCATTTGGTTTCCATTTATATAAGAGACAGCTGAGCGATCAGCTGGGCCATTAATGGATTGTCTGTAGAGGTACGAACGATTGAGCGAGTTGTCAAATGTCCGATTATTGTTGAGACTGAGATAGTTTCCATCTCGAGGATCGTAGATATACTCCTCTGTATCTTCATGTTCGTCTTTGCTGGCTAAGAAGGTGCTGAGATCGGAATTCAGCGAAAACGAACTTACGTTTCTAAAATTTAGATTGCTGAGTCTATTAATTGGTTCAGGTGTCTTAAAGTTTCCAAACTTACTGATGGGTAATGTAGTAGAGTAGTCTCTGAAAGAACTTGTATCGTATTCATGATCGATATCTGAAAAACTAATGCTTCCTTTCCTGGAGGGCGCAGGCAATAAAAGTCGAGGCAGTCTAACGGCGAGTCTAGCCCCTAATATTGTGGGCGATAGAAGCGAACTGACTATGCTGGAATTGGTTTCACCTAATTTGGAATCTTCATTTTCATATTCGTTTTCATGTTCATTTTTATGCTCTTTTTCTGGCTTTTGTTGTTCATCGTCAGAGATCATTTCATTATTCTTTTTCTCTACGCTTATAGGTGTAGACTGTGCTGGAGTAGACGCAAAATGAGACAACTTATCAATGGGAGTCAATGTATCTGGATCACCTGAACCGATAGGTTCCAGGGTGAAGTTAGCGTGGTCAAGATTGAAGTCGGATTTCTGGTTGATGTTGTGTTCGAAGTCAATTTCCATCAAGTCTTCATCGTATTCTGCTGTGTAGTGCCTGTTGTAAATGTTGGCAGTGGCATGACCAGTATCTTCTAGAGAGAGCGACTGGAAAAAGGTGCCATCGAAGTCACTCCCCTCGGGATATCTTCTGTACGACATAGAAGATAATATTTATGATCGGTAGATATATTGAGAAATGTTGATGTAAGAAGTTACTGATCTGAATAAGAATGCATGTAGCAATTTCTCTATCGTGCTAGGAATTTCAAATGTCTTAATCAATAAAAAAGCCCTCTCCAAAAGATGTGAAATATTTCTCAAGTCTATTTTACAATAATATATCTTTTCTATATCTCTAATGCTGATATAACAAAATTTCTCTCTTGTAACTATAAGAAGAACTGAAATTGATTCTATGAAGTATTTACCTTTCTGTTTTTATTTGGTGCGTGCGGCTTAAATAAACTAAAAAATTCCAGTTCTATTAGCTCAGTGCTTATATAACAGAAAGCGAAGAGCTTCACTATTTTTTGGGGTATATAGACTTTTCATATTTATCATTATCCGTAGATTTAACATATATAACTCAATTTTCAACAGCAATGGCTACTAAGAGAAAGAAAGCTCAGAAAGCTAAGGACTTCGTCAAGCCCAAGCTTAAGGTGGGAAAAACTGCCGCAAAGCCAGATAACCATACTGATACCTCGTTCACAGCGAGATCCATATCCTTACCAAACCAGTCTATAGTCAAAAAACTGAAAAGTGGAGTTTCAAACGAACAAAAACAAGAAATCGACTTGTCACACCATTTATCATTGACTAAGCATCATGCCTCGGCTACTAGAAAGGAAGTTCTCATATATATTGATCAACATCTCCCATCAAATCCTTCCCTATACAAGCAAATCTTCACTCTGATAATACCGTTGATTCTCGACCAGTCATCCAGTGTAAGAACTACATTGGTAGCACTTTTCCACAAGTGTGCCAGCATGCAGCCTGGTATTTTGGAATTACATATCAGGTCCATGGCTCTTTTTATACATTCAGCCATGACTCACTTACATCCTGAAATCAGAAACGCCTCTACGAAGTTTTTGAATGTGCTCGTAGAACATGCTCCACAATCATTAAGCAAATCTTTCTTTGTGAAGACGTTGAGATCATACTTCACATTGATGTCATGGACTTTGACAGATGACAAGAAGTCTGTTTCTTTGGCCATCACCACCAGTGCAGCCATCGGTGGTTCAGTCAAAAAGGCCCGTATTAGCCATTTGGCAGTACTCAAAGCATTATTGCAAGCTTCGTTGTTTCCCCAACAATCAGACTCCACAGAGTCTGAAATCAACCCAATCATGGTCGTTTCGATCCATCCACAATCGTACAAGTATTTGATTCCAGCTGCAACTTCGCAAGCATTTGCACCATTGAAGCTCTTTGCTAACGAATTGCCCAAGTCGAAAATCAACGGCTTCAACGCAATCTTAGGACAGCATAGCAGTAGTGGCAATTCAAAAGAAATGGACGATGGCAAATTCCATATCTCTGATTTGGAAACTATAACAGCAGAAGATTTGGACACAAGAAGAAAAGTATTCGTCGATGTATTCCAGAAGCCTGTAGCAAAGAATTTGAACAGTTTAATTAAGGAAGGTGGTGAAGTAGGCAGAGAAGCAAACTCGTGTATGACAATAATCGATAAACTTGAGCAGGAATTGAAGAAGATAGCAGACGAAGAATAATTAGTATTTATAGACAATTAACACCTACACTTATACTTTAGCATTTGACTTCTGGTACGCCATCAGCATCTATAAATATCATTTACTTTCTCATAAGTTTCCGCAGGCCGCAATAACCACTTAATATTTTTTCCACAAGTAGTTGGTCGCACTATCATTTTCCTTGTTGAAGATGTAAAAATTGGCTGAAAAATTGTAGCACAAATGTTTATATTCCTCAATGATTACTATAAACAAGAGTAATGCTCAGATCCTTTTTGTTCAAAAGACCAGGGTTGGTAAAACCTACTTCCATTCTTAGAATTACTTCTACTTACAACCATTTAAAGTTTCAAAGACAACCGTTCCACTCTTCAGTAATTAATTTAGCGAAGAAGAAGACTAAAACACCCAAGAAAGGAAAAGAAGAACCTGTAGAAAAAGATGATGCTGAAGCTGTTAGTATTGATTTCGAAGACGCTACTGTGAAGTTTCAGTCTGTTATTGAAAAATTCAGCAAAGCTGCTAGTGAAGCTAAATTGGGTAAGTCCAATCCAAAGATCTTCGACAAGCTTCCTGTAAATACCCATGATGGAGAATTACCATTCACTTCTGTAGCGCAGACTGCCGTTAAGGGCAGAAATTTCATAATCACGTTGTTCGATCCAGAAAATTCCAAACATGTAATTAACACTATTCTTGGATCCGGTTTGAATATGAACGCTCAGGTGGATCCATCCAACAAGTTTACCTTGAAGGTTCCATTGCCTCCAATCACTACTGAGACCAAAAATGAATCCGTCAAGCATTTGAAGGAGATTTTTGAAAAATTCAAACACGGTTCGGTGAAGAACAACTCCTTGTCTTCTATCAGGTCCGAAGTGAGAAACAAATTTACAAAGCAACTCAAGGGCCACAAATCTACAGATGCCGAAAATAAACTCTTGACCCAATTCGAGAAATTACATAAACAATACTCCGATAAACTTAACGAATCATTCAAGACTGCTGAAACATCGATTCTTAAATAAACCCAAAAACCCAGAAGTTAAATCCCATTTATTCTATTCTGTATATATTAATGTAGTTTAATTCAGAAGACGACGCCACTTCCTAAGAACAACCGTTTTCTATACCTTTCACACCATTTTATTATTTTGAGACTACTGGATATGAGCTCTTTGGAATCGATTTCAGCGTTGCTCAAACAGTAAAATTCGAAACTATTATCGGAAAGCATAAACCCTGTAATGACGGAGCCTGCTCCTTGCCATTTGATATATGTCAACTTCTTATTATCTATCTTGGATGTATTTATAGGATTAACAAAATTGGATCCCTGCTGCTGATTGTAAGTGGAATTTAATCTACTCTTAATTTGGGTAGCCCTACTATTGTGCAAGATAGAATAAAAGTATACTAGTTGAAGTAAGGTGTTCATACTTCTATCGTTGTTAAAATGTACCATATCATTCATGATGAACTGGTTTGTTTCCTTTAATTTGTAAATAAAGTGTTTGATTGCTGGTACTTTGATATCATTAAGTATGGACAATTTCGTTGATCCTATCAATTCGTCTGTCAAAGTAGTTAAAAACTGTTCTCTTTTAACAATATTATTGATTATGAATCGGGACAATTCTCTCATCTGGAAGAACGTGTTCTTGTTACTGCTAACAAGTACAATGGTTAAGTACTGGTCAACAGTGCCTGACTGCAAATAACCTGAAAGAAAGATCTTCTTTACAAAGACATACAAAAACCCATTAGGATTGAAGTTTGGCAAACAAAGAGGGATCCATAGATCTTCATCAAAATTTCCCCCTCGATTTTGATACTCAGCTGCTGATATCATAGAAAACAACAATTTCATGTCTTCATTCGAAAGCGAGTGGTTCTTCGGTTTCATATAGTTGAGAATTCTATTTGAAGAAGCAAGCAAAAACGAAAAAAGCAAGTCGTCTCCTAAATACTTTTCAGACTCTTTGTCTGTTCGCTTAGATAACATCGAAGCTGAATCGCTTGTTGTGTACAAAGCAGAATCATCATCTCTCATTTTGAGTCTTTTACATGAAAGTAGTATATTGTTGAGTTTCATCCTTGTAGTATTTGTCACTTTGACACTTTGAATTGATGAATCTAAAAGTTCTCCAATAAAGAAATCAAAACTTTCGGTATCGGAAATACTTTCTCCATGATTAAGCAACGGTAAGCCGTACGTCAACTTCATACATAGAGCCTCTAAGTTCTGAAAATCTAGCGGTGTTAGAACTTTTCGTAAATCATAATTCATCCTGTTGTGAAAGTTTTTCTCGATAGTTGGCTTCGAGAGTATCGCAAGTAAATACTTGTAAAGGGTATTAAGTTGGTTTATCAACAAAATGTCGTCGCCGTCACGTTCCTTATCTTCTTTAGCAATAGAAGTGGAAGCAGATTCGCTGTTTGAGTACATGAGCTCATAACTTATTTGGGATATTGCCACAAGAAGAAGTGGACTTCTATTAAGTACTACAATTTTCACTTTGTCTCCCACCGTTATCGATTTGAAATCTTCCTTCATACTCTCTTCAAATGTGCATACTATAGTTGTGATGATTCCCATGTAACCCATAATTAGATCATCAGAACCGTTCATAGAGAATATTGGCTTCCCCGCAGTGGAAAGTATGAAAAAGTGTTTCAACTTGTGGTGAAATGCTGGCTCGTCATTATCTCTCAGGATTTGGATATGTTTCGCATAAAACTCTTGTTCATTCTTTGCTTTCCGAGAGTTTGGAAATATGTTCAAATCAAGAAATGAGAGTTCGCGCAAAGGCAGCATGGTCCCTCGTACATTTAGATACAGACTATTGCTACGTATCAAATCGCTGAGCATGTTATGAAGGGCTAATTCTTCAATATGTGAAGAATTAATGTTGGTTTCGTCATCTTCTTCATATTCACTATTGTGTCCTCCAGAGCCGTAGTAGCTGGTATCGCTGGCTACTGAATCTCTTGACGTCGATACCACATGGAGATGATGATGATCGTCTTCTGATACAAACGAATTTTCAGACGGTCCAGCATTCTCCAAATTAACTGCTGTTGTAGGTTCACCTGGAGGTAGGGTAGGTTTGGCTATGGCTGGAACCACTGGTTTCGAGGTAGACGTAAGCAGCACATTGTATTTTATGTTATTTGAAGTGTCACCATTCTGAGACGCAGACGGACTCAATTCACTCATTGAAACAAGAACTGTTCAGTTGTGTTATGGAATACTTTTAAGTGTTCCAATAGAGATTTATTATAAACTATTTAGCTATGTTATCTACAGATGTCGCGCGACATTACTATCAAAACAGTATATTTAGTGGATTCTTCAACTTGGATACCGATGTACAAGCTCCATCCACGGCAACTACTATTTGTTCTTGCTATTGGTATCATAGCTCTTACTATGATAGTCTACGAATTATTATTCGAAAATCTTCAAAATAATTCTGTTATCAGTTACGATTTAAACAGTTCTATTCTACAAAGGTATTAACTACTTAACGACGGAGGAACATATACCATATCAAAAACACAAAGATCAACCCAGCGCCAACAATGGGGATGTACTGTCTGATCAAGGCCTCTAAGTTGATTCTCTGTGCTCTTCTTCTGTACTTCAACGAATCACTCTTCAAACTCGACGATAAGTCACTCATCTTGTCCAACGAGTCGCCTCTATATAACAAGTCTTCAATGTTCTTGGTCATGACTTTTTTGACATCGGCCAAATCGTTGTTCAACCTGTCCAAGTTCGATTGTGCTCTCTGATCCTGGTAGATCTTCTTGGTTTTGCTCAAGAAGTTATCAAACGAAGAAAATCCAAAAGGTCTGGCCGAGTTCGATAAAGCATCTGTTCCATGCGAGTTCTGGAATTCATGTGATATTTCTTGCAAGTAGGAGAATGCAAGCTTTCTAGGGTATGACTTTTCACTAATGCAAATGTATATGATCAGGTTTGCGATCAAGTAGTGGATGCTATAGTCTCCAGACTCAATCGTAGCCTGAGGCTCAGAGTTGGGAGTCATTCGACTGATGAGAATCTTACACTTTTTCTTCTGGTCCATTAACGCAGGGTCATTGTTGTCGTCTACTGATCCACACAACGGAAGAGCTAAATTGTTAGTACCTCTAATACATATAATGGCATTCATACAGATATCTGTAGATGATTACTCGATATGTTAATCGGGTGCGTATCTGTGAGAAATACGACAATACCGTGCTGCTTTATCCATTCTACTTACCGTCGTATCTGTATATTAAGGTCGACTTGACCATCTTGCTTGTTTTCTATTCGGAAGAATTTCCTTCTGATTTAGAATGTAAAAAAAAGATAGATAGTAGATAGAAAACGACAGCAAGTTTATTTGGCAAGTGGAGTTTCTTATACTGGTGTTAAATAATGTACTGCGGCACGGGTTTATTCGCATTGTACTCTCACGGAGAATTATCTTGGTCTTAAAAATTCGCATATACACCCAAATGATTATAGTAGGAAAAAATTGTGAAGGATTCAGACTTTTAGAAATCTTGATATATTAGTTTCATACAAAATCTTGTTTAACTATAGCGTAATCAGACAAAAGTCTCAACTTCGCTGTTGGAGAAGTAGTATAATTTAGGCAGATCTGAGCGACAATCTACTGGGAAAAGAAGCAAAATCGATCACATAACCGAGCTCAGTACGTGCACAATCATCTCTCAAGTATTAATACCCATACGTCTCTATTTTGTTTGTTTTATTGTTAGAGATCGTATGTCTTTGGCTGAGCAACAAGAATTCAATCAAGTCCAACGAAAAGTGATACAATCAACTTTATAAGAGATAACTTCTGTAACTTCATCATTTCCATATCTTTGCACATTTTATTCGCCAGAATTGAACTAATGCGCTTTCTTCATTACAAATATTAGTCTGTTATTCAATAATTCATATTAAAATAATCAGTGTCTTATTAATCGTTTGATATACCATTTATAATACCATTCATCATGGATCTTTCAAATCTTTCATCAAATCTCCCACCAACCAAACCGGTGAACCAAACTACAGTGGATGAAGTGAGTAAGGAGCTTACTACTGAATTCAAGAATGCGGCTAAGTCCGTTGCTTCTTTGTACAACTCATCAATCTCAGCCAATACATCTTCTTCAAATCAAAAGATTGAATTTGCCAATGCTGCTCGTTCAGTCGCTGCTCTATATAGACTAACGCATAATTCAAGTTCTTTAATGCATCACAAAGGTTATTTACAATGTCTAGATGATCTTTTGGAAGTCATTACTCATGGTGGTGATATTGAAAACTGGGCGTTGACCAGAAGAGCTGAGATATCTAACATGCACAACACTATATCCAGTCAATCCACCGGCGACTCTACTGAGCCAAATGTGGAGAAAAATTCTATTCAAGAGGAACCGACTCAATCAATACTAGAAATACCCTTGGACTACGAGTTTTCGGTTGTACTGGACTTAAAACCTGCAAACCATTTCAGACCTTCAGTACCGCCAATATCAGTTCAGCACAGTTCGAAACAGATTCAGAATTTCAAGAGATCTCGTCGTCTAGACCCCATTCTAAGAAGAAAGCTTCAACTTCAGCAGTCTCTGGATGACGCTTCTTCAGATGCCGACAGCGACGATTCCACAGACAAGGATGATGACAGAGTAGAACGCAAGAAGAATATCCAGCTGGATCTTCCTCTGAAGAAAAAGAAGTTGAATGATATCGACCTCTAAATCAGCGCAGTTTTTTGGCATCATATTTTCAATTCATGGAAGCATCTGGTTTGGTTCGTTGGTTAGTTTCAGCATCGGTATAGTCATATATTCTACTGTAATTTAGTATACATATCATACATTAGGGCCGTATAGTACTCTTGTCTTTAATCGTAACATATGAGTTATATAATCTATGTGTTAAATATCCTTGATAATTTAATTCAAGGGTATAGTCAAATTACTTTATAATCAATTAAATTTCGTTGAAATGTTTATTAGAGTACTCTATAAGTTAGTATCCAAACAATCCGTCATCATTATTGGCGTATTCATCTTCGTAGTCACTAAAGTCAGACTCAGATTCGTCTTCGGAATCGTCCTCTTCAAGAGAACTTCCAATAGCCAATTCATCACCCTCGCCTTCGACTAATCCTTCCAACGAGAAACGCAACAAGGTATCACCCTTGGTTTGAGTACCTCGAGAAACTTCGTTGGTGGACTCTACGTTACAGTTGGTCAACTTGCACTTGCTATGGATAAGAACATCGTTACCAATGATACAGTTTTCCAACTGAACATCGTCTTCTATGGTGACGTTATTCATGACAAGACAGCCGGTCAACTTGACCCTTTTCCCAATGTTGCACTTGGAGCCAACCACCGTCTTCTTGACGTTAGTCTTTTCTCCCAAAATGGTATTGTCACCAATCAACGAGTCTATACCTACGTTGGCAGCTGTCTTGTCCTTTGGACCAGAAGAGACGGACTGTCCCTTTGCCATAGCCTGTATCTTCATGAAGTGACGGTTTGCTTCCATCAACACCGGTAAGTTACAACTTCTGAAGAAGATGGCCTGATGTGGAACCACCAAAAATGCAATGCTCTCTTTATTCTCGGAATGTCTCCAGGATCTTCTAGCCAAGTCACGGACGACTTTCGTTACTGACCGGTTCCTAAAATACGACTCGCTGAACTTGTCTGGATTCTCTTCAAATACTTTGAATATTTGCTCTGAACCAAAGAAGACACAACTGTTCAACAACTTGGTACTAATTGTAGCTTGGGGGTATCTCCAGCACATCTGGGTTCTGATCTTCAATGCTTTGTGGAAGTCTATATCTTCTTTCGAGTAGAAATCGAGAAATTTGCGACCCCCATCGCTTACATCGCCATAAATAGTGTAGTTTTTGTCAAAAACCTTAGACTTCTTGTCTTCGATATCAAACTGGTTTCTATAATGTACAATCAAGCCCAAGTCTGACTCGTCCTTGCTTCTGTAGGCTTCAATCAAAACTTGTGGAGGCAAATTGGTTACAAGATCACAAGGCAATATGACAAAGTTCAGGTACGGTTTCCAGGCATTCGACTTGTAAAGCTGGTGTATGATTTGTCCACTGTTCTCAGCATCGAAGCCATATACTTCAATAGCTGTAGAGTGACCAGTGCCATCGTCGGAAGCATCTTTATCCTCGTTTTCGTTCACCTTGTCGGTCTTATACTGGTCTACAGCCTTCTGTATATCGTTTTCTGCTTCAGTTCCTACGACTACGGTGACACGAGGGAAAAATGCCTTCTCACACCAGTCCAAGACGTAGCTGAGCATGGGTTTGTTAGCGATGGGCAAAAGAGCTTTAGGCATGCCGGTGGATCTAGTTGTTGAAAAGGGGCTCAACGCCTTGCCGTCTCCGCAGAGAATGATAGCATGAAACTCCATGGCAATTGCTTATGTATTGTGGTGAGGAGAAGTGAGCTGTATTCAAATATTGTATAATTTTTCACTTTCCTGAATAGTCATAAATTTTTTCTATATAATGTGACTTTAGTGAGAATGAGCGGGTTGCGAAAAGTTAGTGAGAAATAGTTCAGATAAAGTGAGAATCGAAATACTTTTAAAACAGATAATAAACGGAAGAAAGGCTGTGTCTACATTTTTATAGTTGTTTCTGAGGTTTACCGAAACAAAATATAAGAAGTGAAAGTTATACGAATTGGCCTGGTAGCAATCGAAGATGTGAAGTTCCTATGGATTAGTGGAAATTAGTGAGAACTAAGGCACTCCAAGTAAAGAAATGCTGCGTCTTTATATCGCGTCCAGAAATGTTTAGTCACATGATCATTTTCATCTGACTTCCTCGACCTTTTGCCACTAATAACATCGATTCTCAGATTGAAAACTGTAATCTACCGTTCTTCTCTTTCCTCAACTCCACGCCAATATTTTCCCACACTTTTCCTCTACATCACAATCAGCCTGCGCTATGAGTGAAGAAAACGATCCACTTTTGGCGGCTCTTAACGCTGACGAAAACGACAATGCCTCTGAACAACCTCCACAACCCACTGATCCTGAGAGAGAAAGAGCACTTTCCAGATTCAAGGACAAGTTGCTTGAACACCGTAAATGGGATTCGCGCTTGAAAGAACTTCGTCTCAGCATACGAGAATTAGACAGCGACTACGAAAAGACGGAAAACGATATCAAGGCCTTGCAATCCGTTGGTCAGATCATAGGGGAGGTGTTGAAACAGTTGGATGAAGAAAGATTCATCGTTAAGGCTTCTTCCGGTCCTCGTTACATTGTAGGCTGTCGTAATACCATCAAGAAAGAAAGCTTAAAGAACGGTGTCAGAGTCTCGTTGGATATGACGACGTTGACTATCATGAGAATATTGCCTAGAGAAGTTGATCCTTTGGTGTACAATATGACGACTTTTGAACCCGGTGAAATCTCGTTCAACGGTATTGGTGGTTTGACGGAACAAATTCGTGAGTTACGTGAAGTTATCGAGTTGCCATTGAAGAATCCAGAGTTGTTCCACAGAGTCGGCATCAAGCCACCTAAGGGTGTTCTCTTATACGGTCCTCCTGGTACCGGTAAGACGTTGTTGGCTAAGGCTGTAGCTGCCACCATTGGAGCCAACTTCATTTTCTCACCTGCTTCGGCCATTGTCGACAAGTATATCGGAGAATCGGCCAGATTGATCAGAGAAATGTTTGCATATGCCAGAGAGCACGAACCCTGCATTATCTTTATGGACGAAGTCGATGCCATCGGCGGGCGTAGATTCAGTGAAGGTACTTCTGCCGATAGAGAAATCCAGAGAACATTGATGGAATTGTTAAACCAGATGGATGGATTTGATACTTTGGGCCAGACCAAGGTGATCATGGCAACTAACAGACCAGATACCTTGGACCCAGCATTGTTGAGAGCAGGTAGATTAGACAGAAAGATAGAAATTGGTTTGCCAAATGAAGCTGGAAGATTGGAAATCTTCAAGATCCACACGGCTAAGGTAGCCAAACAGGGTGAGTTTGACTTCGAAGCTGCGGTCAAGATGAGCGATGGTTTCAATGGTGCCGATATCAGAAATGTAGTCACAGAAGCCGGTTTCTTCGCCATCAGAGATGACAGAGACTATATATTACAAAATGATTTGATGAAGGCGGTCAGAAAGGTAGCTGATGTGAAGAAGTTGGAGGGTAAGTTAGACTACGAAAAGTTGTGATGTAATATATTAATAATAAAAGTAAGAAGAATGAGTGAATAATGTTGTAATGGTAATTGTAGCGGTGGCCGTTGTAATTTTAAGTGTAACTATTGTTGTACTGTTTTTGACTAAGAGGTGTCATATTAGGCGTGTAATACATTGGATTCTAGCTTGATCGTTTATTATGTACATGAGGTGTTGCTACTTATACTAATTACTCTTGTCTTCAATATTTTGCATGGTCTTTTCGAAGTCTGGCACCTTGGCTTTAGACAAAGCTTCCAAATGAACAAGCATGGCAGGGTTGTCGATGTTGTTGATGTGCTGAGCCATCTTGTCACCAATGAAGTCCTTGATTTCCTCAGACAAGTTTGTGTATGTCTTCTTAGGCTTACAGGCTTGTTTGGCCAAGTAGATCTTTTGCTCGACGGAAAGTGGCATTTCCGGACTATTAAGTCTTCTAGCTTGCAATTCCGACAATATTCTCTTTTTGTGTCTGGAGTATGGGTTTCTCAACTGGTTCAACGCGGCCCTAGGGACTGGAGGTTTAGCAATGGTCTGCAACTCAAAAGTCTTTTCAAATACAGCTGGTTCTTGCGTAGATAATGCGTCATCTTCAAAAGCTGAAGGAGGATTGGGCCAAGGAATTTCAACGCTGCTGTGGTGCTTGACGAATCTCTTGTGAAGCCATCTTTTGTATCTGTCATCATAGTACTTATCCTTCAAGACGATCTCGTCAGCTACTACATAGCTGATCTTACCCTCATCATCTCTATCCTTACCAGCGAGTCTGACCTTGGACATTGGCAAGTATGAAGGATAGTCTACATAGTGACTATTCTGGTTTTCTACCCAGGTAGTTTTAGGAGTGATTCTCTTCTCAGTGACATTGGCTACTAGCACTGCGTCGTTGGATGGATTGTAATGGAAAACTGAAGTCACAGTGCCCTTTTTTTCACCCTCGGTGATATACACCAAGTCTCCAGGTGCAATACCTCTTTCATAGTTGTTCTTTCTCGTGGCTGCTGGCACTGTAGGAAGTTGGGAAGTTTCAAAAGTAGGTAAGGTGTATCTTTTGTTCATCTCGCTGTTGTAGTAGTCACGGAGACGGGCAGGAAGAGCCTCCACATCTCTCTGCAATCTCTTTTTGGCAGTGTTCCACGACATAGTGGCAACTTCTGTTGTAACTCGGCTACGATGGGATCAATACAGCAGTGGTACATAATCGTTAATAGTGTTGAAGTGAAAAATTGAAAAGTTGTTTGGGCTGCACACGTACAAAATTGCAATTGGTAGCGCGATAGAAAAATATATAAATCGGTAGTACAGTAGATAATGTGGTGAGAATCTGGTGAAAGCAGCCCGTCTGCTTGATTTACAAGATATATCATGTTTATATAGATACTCCGACCTCTTAGAATCTCAGACCCTATTTATTAAGAATTATTTTTCCTCTTGTAAACGTGAACATCGCATACTACATTCTCTTTTTGTCTATGACAATACATTAATACTATACAATACATTAATACTATACAATGCACTCAACACTCTCTATTCCGTGCAGATCTTAATAAACTCTTCTTCGTTTACTAGAATTTGTTAGTATTCTCGTTCTTGATTTCATTTCTTGACATGCCCCAAAATGTTTATACTTACTTTCTCCATCTTCGTCCAAGTCAAACTCATCAATCATGGCTCGCAATTCGTCATCAGTTAAGTTTTCACCCAATTCCTTGGCTACTCTTCTTAAGTTTCTTAAACTTATCTTTCCCGTGTTGTCATCGTCAAAAAGCTTAAAAGCACGACGTACTTCATCCAAGGGATCCCTATTGACGATTCTCTCGCCCACTGCTTTGTTAGTATAACATAATTTAAAGTATCTAGAAAATCTTGGATACGTACCAGATTGGAAGAAGTTTTCGTACGATATTAAGTTTCTGTCGTCTGTGTCATATTCGTGTATCACATCAAGAACTTCTCTCTTCGACAAATCAAATCCTAGGGCTCTGAAGGCAACTTTGAGTTCATGGTAGTCTAAGTATCCATCATTATTCATATCGAAAAGAGAGAAAGCCTCTCTGATTTCTTGCTTCTGTTCATTCAAGAGCTCGACCTTAAGGTTTCCCAACCCTCTTTTGGATGTATTGGCAGCTGTGGAAATAGATGAGTTGTTGTGAGACATGATGAATCAACAAAGGTAGCGATACTATAAAATTGAACAGTAGATTTCAGTGAAGTATTTGTTATATTGTTCTATATGAGGATTTCTATTTGTTTTAATTGACAACACAGATATTCAACAAATTTCTTTTAATAAATGCTCTTCTGGAGTTCTGAGCTGGCTTTATGATTTTGACTTAGAATTGTGAAATATGTTTCTCATACATGTTTCAATTTCGAAAATTGTAGTAGCCTCATATTTTCAATTGTATCAGGACGCGCTATTTGAATGGAAAATGAGCCTGCATCTAGAACCTTTCTATACTTTGTATTGATAAAGAACTCCCTCTGAGAATATGGTAGCTATTCTTTTACGGGATAAGTAATCTCTTCTCGTGCTTCAGAAATAATCTTTCATAGCACAAATTGACCTCTTTCAAATCTTAATTTTGTTCTTCTTCGGTTTCCTTAGTCCTTGTCGTCTTTCAAAACTATGGTCGTGTGCTAACCCTTTTCGAATCAACATTTTGCAGGGTCTGCATATATAATTACATTAATATCCAAGAGTTGCAACCTTTTTATCAGATTTGATTATTTACCATTCTATCCTTATCTTCTCGTAATCTTTGATTGCTTCTTTCCTTTCAAATTTTAAGGGGAAACATATCCCTTCTTCAAAATGAAGTTTGAAATTGGCCAGAGAATTTTCGTGAAAGATGAACCTGGCGTTATTCGATTTTCCGGCTCTACTCAGTTTGCTTCGGGGTTTTGGTTTGGGGTAGAACTAGATCGTTCAGTAGGCAAGAACGATGGCTCAATTGATGGTGTCAGATACTTTAAGATTTCCAAAAGTGACTCGGGAAAGTATGGAGTCTTCGTTAGAGAGCCAATGTTGTCAATCGGACCCATTGCAAATTCACGTTCAACTTCACCTTCGGGAGATTCGCATTTGCATTTAGTGATAGACAAACTTCAAATGAAGTTAAAAATGGCCAGTCAAGAGATTCGAGAGTATAAAGATAAATTGCAATTGCTTGAGTCTCGAAATTCATCATTGGAGTCTCGATTGGAGATGCAAGTCACAGATCATGATTTCTTGACAAACACGAAGGTAGCCTTATCTCAAAACTACAATGAATTGAAGTTGAAGTACGAAGAACTCAAAACTGACTTCGATCTCTTGCAAGAAGAGGTGGAGTTGAATAGACAACTTGAAAAGGAAATCCTGGCCCTACCAGCAGATTCTATTCAGCTGGAGGACATACAAAAGATCATGCTTAGAAACAGGCAGTTGGAATCAGCTCTACTCAGTTTGCAGACGATCACTAATTCCAACGAGTTAAACATGAACAAAGAGATAAGTCAATTGAAGTCAGAATTGTCAGAACATCAAGTTCTGCGAACGAATCTTGAAAGTCTTCAAGCAAAACTTTCCCAAGCAGATTCAACTATTACATCCTTACAGGAACAGTTAGATTCAGTACTAAATCTAGAGAAGGTAGTTGAACATTTGTCAAACCAAAATGAAGAGTTGTCTCAGAAGATCGCTGATCTTACAAAGACCGTAGAAGATTTGACGGAGATACATGAGTTGGACAAAAGTCTTGAAGAGAATCAAAAACTTGTCGAAGAGGAGCTCAAAACAAATTTGGCTAAGCTACTGGATGTCATAAGACAGGATAAAGTAGTTATTCAAGATCTTGAAAATAAGAATAAACAGATGGAAGATAAATTGAATTTATTGAAATCTGTTGAATTATGTGAAAATGAACCGAATGATGATTTGAGGAATGAATTACAAACTATGAAAGCCAGAATTGCAACATTGTCAACTTCCAGTAGGTCTGATAGAATAAATGCCAAAATAGCTTCTTTTAAGTTGGGCCAATTACAAAATTCTGTTCGTTATAATGCTTTTAGTCATTTGGAATATAGGAAGATTTTGGATGTTATTCACTTGGCTAAGATATGTGTCCACTATATGAAAAGCATAGATGAATCCATAGAAAAACAAGTGAGTAACAGCATCAATAGAGACCTTCGTTTTCAATATTCTTTTGTGTTTGTCTCCCTTCTAGAAATGATTATTGGTCTATTGGAGTACAATTTTCAGGAGCGCGTTCTTTCCTCTAAGCTTGAGAACTTCAATTCTGCGTTAAGCTCTATAGAATTATGGTTGCTGCAATTTAATAACAATGATATTGAAAATGATGAGAACTACCTTTCCAATATTGAGAAGTTCATTTCAGACATCATAAACTTGTTGGACTTTGAAGAAAGAATTTTAGTTCAAAGCAAATTTCAATTTCAATTTTTATTGAAGTATATCAAAGCTGAATGCAATACTTTTATTAACTTTCTCGAAAAATTATCCTCGGATGAGGACTATTGTGAGACCCCATTTATGAGACTGTTACCCAACTTGTTGAAACATAGTCGAAGTGTCCTAGTTTCTGCCGATAGACAATTGGCCAGAATTGCTGAACGAAAAGAAATAACTGATTTACAGTTCACAAATACCATCCTTGATATACGAGACCCTCTTCAAAATGGAAAAGCAAGCAATTTCTATTGTTTGACTCTCATCAAGTTGTTATCGATCTCGTCAACAAGAAGCATAAGTGACATTGATGAAAATGATAAAGAACATTTAGCAGAAAACCTTCAAAAGAAGCTTGCTTCATATTGGGCAATTGTTGAAACTGACTTCACGATTGAATTGATTCAAGGTAAAACAATTTACGAAAACTTGGAGTTACCACTGCTCTCTTCGGAACTGAAAGCTATTGAAGAATCGTATGGTGACAATTTGAAATTGGAACTTAATGAGATCAGAAATACCTTAGCAGAAAAAAATGTGAGGATTAACGAGTTTCAGCTTAACGTCAAGTTACTTGAACGAAATATGGAATCTTTGAATGAAAAACATTCAGGAAAGATTTCAGATCTCAAGAGAACGATCAGTCAACTCGAGAATGATCATAATGCTAGCACCAAACAGATCGAAGAGTTGCTACATTTAAATGAAAATCTTGAGAAAGAAGTCCACAAACTTCTTCAGATTAAAGAAGAGTTTGATTTTCAAGGAAAGTATACTACTTTGAAGTCTGAAAATCAAGCAATAGATAGACTTGCATTGATTGAGGAAATATTGTTATTGAGGAAGATTACTGATCATTTGTACTCTCGTCAAGTTAAGGAAGAGAATGAATTGTGGCTAGATGTTCCACTCACACATCAATCGAATATTATTACATCTTGTGATAATTTCAATGTCGTTGGAAGATATCTACAACACCTTTCTGAAGAAGCAGACTTCATAAGATTGCCTACTTCCAGTGTCCAATGGGTTCCCAAAACAAAGAATGCGAAGTACATCAATTTATCATTGAAAGAGCATTCTACTGCATTCGATACAAGTTTAAGTAATATCATTAATTCGTTAATTACATAGTTCAGTAATTGGATATACTAATCATTATTAGGATGGTCATCAACACTATTATGCTTTGCTCTTGGCCACTTTGTGGTTTTGTCGATATGATCAGCAGGATATAACCACTCAAGAATTACCAATAGAAATATGTCAACTATTACGCAAAGGACGAAGAGTTTGCCCGCAATTAATCCACAACAATAATACTTCTGCAATCTGTCAAAAAGAGGTTCGTTGATCTTTGAAGATTCCAAATAGTTATACACATTTTCTGTACGTTTGGCAATGTTCTCCCAGCTGTACATTTTGGCCACTTCTGTATGGAACTTAGAAGTATCTATTTCTCCTGATTTGATCTTGTCAATAGCAGACAAAGCTGTTGCCACAAGCGAATCTTCTTCTGGCTCTGCGAAGCTAGTCATGTGAGCTGGTAGAACTTCAGGAATTCCGCCCACATTCGTTGTTACGACATACAAGCCACAAGAGGCTGCTTCGACGATAACTGTACCGAAAGCTTCTGTGAGAGAGGGATGAAGGTATATGTCTCCCTGCACCATGACGTCTCTGACTTCTTCGTGTTTGACAGCTCCAATAAGTTTGACTCTCTCTTGTAAGAAGTATTTTTCTCTCATCTGCTCCAAATCCAAGAATTTGGGTCCGTCTCCTGCTATCAAGAACCTTACTTCTGGTCTATCCAAACAAATTCGCGGAATAATCGCAGTTAAGAGATCGGCACCCTTGTTAGGAAAGAGTCTGGAAATAACTACTATAGTTATAGTTTTGTTTCTACAACTTATTTCCGTTTTTGGCGAGAAATCTTTGGAAATCACTGCGTTGGGAATCACAGAAACACTTAAAGGATCCAAAGACGCCCGAAGGACGGTATTTTCCTTACAGGTGTGCGAAACACATATGGTATGCCCCACGTCACTCAAACTGAACTTGAGTACTTTGTTACCCAAGATTGAACCAACATCAGCAAACCCAAAAAGCGAATGGTCTGTGAACACGGTCTTCATTCCCATCGTCCGACCATGAAAAATCGCTTCATGGCACAAACTGGAAAGCGAGCCATGGCCATGTACTATGTCTATCAGTTCTCTGATGAAGATGTTTCTCAATAAAGGAAATGCCAGAAACACAGTGGGAAATGTAGAGCTTCTGTAAAGCACGACAAAAGGAATGTAGTATACCTTCAATCCATTTGTCAATGTTCTAACCCCATTTCTGGACCCATATGAATGGGTAATGATCACTACTGAGTGCCCCAAGTCAATTAACTTTTGCGACAAGTGGTACACATGAAACTCTACCCCTCCAGGCTGGGGGTAGAAGAAGTCGGTTACCATTGCTATATTGTATCCCATTCTATATGTACAGTGGTGTTATGTATACATTCTTGCCTGGCCAAAGTTGGGTTGCAATGTGGAAAGAGTGGTTTAGTCTATAAATAATTGAAATATATATAATTTTTTGTGAAACCTGCTGGCAGCGATGTCTAAGTTGCGTTTAGGGAGTAGCTGCGAATTCTACTGCAAATGAATTACCACGAGTGCTCAGCTTCTACAAGAAAATTGTTTTATTGTTTTTTATTCTAGATCAGTGTAGTTAAATGGTAAATGTTGTAACAGGATCACTCTATGGTGGTCCACATTGGATGTATATATTTTTGTCATGGATAGATAGTCCTATTTACTCTAAATATCTTCACTTATCTTCTCAAGCAGCAAACGCTTCTCTGGGAAGTGTAGCAGCTGAGTTCTTGAAATTTATGGTACATTGTTGGTAGTCCCAATTGCTCTGTTCGCAAAGCATAATGCTGTATTGCATGTTCAATTTTGTCTCCAAAAGAATCTTGACAAGAAGCTCTTGTTGAAGTGGGTTGAGGTTGACCTTGACATCTTGGGGCAAATCCGCAGGTGTAGGAACTCGCTGAGGTACGCCTACAGGTGCTACAGGTGCTGGTGATACTGTTCCAGATATGACTGCAGCAACTGGCATTTTAGCTGATGTAGTCCAGGCATCCTTTCCAGCATGGGGTCTTATGGAAAGTAAATCGCTGGCTACGATCATAGAGCCATTCGGGCCCGGGATCACTACGAATGTTCTGTCAAAGCTCTTTTTACTCAAAGCAGGCTTCTTGTGCTTTGGATGGTTGAAACGGCCCCTAGGGCCATTTTGTGCATTGTTGGCATTGGGATCCGTTTCTGGTTGTGCAGTTTCTTCAAAACTACCGTGGATGACAATCATGATTCCATTCAACAATGGGAAACGGAAACATTCCATGCTGAACAAGTCTGGGTTGGTCATTAAATCGTGACGAGTTTTTGGAAGTTGATTGAAAACCTTGAAGATTTGTTCCTGACCAATGGCTACTCTGCTTATTCTGGACTTGATAGACGAGACTCTGGTCAAGTTTCTCGAGTTGGACAAGTAGTTACCGAAATCTGTTCCGCCGTTGGAGTACAGATTTGTTGTTGCTGTGTCGAGGAGATATGGGTGCGATGAGTCTACTTGTATTGAAAATTGCGATTCGCCCTGATAGAGAATCATGAGATCTCCTCTATTACCATCCCACAACTTCAAGTAGTTAGATATAAAGTTTGTTGACATGTTACGGATCTCATCATCCTGGAAGAACATCGACGTAGATCCAATAAAGGGCAACGACAATGTTGTGGACAACAATTGCTCGTTTCTTAGTATTTCTCCATCTAAAACTACTAGACGGGGGAAAGACTTCATGAGTTCGAGCTTGATCTTGTTGATTTCTGATGGGTTTGTTTGGTTGGCTACAAGAGGATTGCCACCCAAAATCAACTCTCTAAGAAAATTCAACTTGTGCCTCCAAGTTTCAAACACTTTCAATTTGTTGAAGTTATTGTTCATGAGACTGAGATTCTGCAACAGAGGAAATGTATGGGCCAACGTAGAGATACTGGAGAGATCAGATAACTCGTTAGCAGACAAATCAACACTGAGAACATCCAACTTATTGTCTTCTGCCACTTTCATCAAGGCAGGGAAGAATTTGGACGAAGTCGAGATAGAGCCGAAGAATCCTTGGGCACTGAGATTGGGGTCCAGTTTGACGTTAGTCAAGTTGAGCAACTTGATATCAGGCTGGTACCGTGACTTCAAGAAATTGGTGATGACTTCAATGGCATTGGATGTCGTGGCACTTTGTACCTGTGAGCCCACATTTACTTTCGAGAATTTTAACGACTGCCCTGCGAATTTCACACCATTCCAGTTCATCAAGGTTGTCGCGTCGTTTTGATTTTTAACATATCCCTTAAGAATTCCAGAACCTGGATCCACGTTGTAATTGGAAATGGCTACACGGCACTTTCTCGAAACGAAACTGACACATTCAGCAGGACTGGCTCCGTTCCAACCTACAATCTCTATTGGTATAGAGTTCTGCACTGCGAACTGTTCAGCCTGGTTCTGGTGATTTTGAGGGTTGCCAAACGCACCATTGTTTTGGTTATTGTTGTTGTTTCTATTGTTGAATGTGTTCTGGTTGTGGAAACCGCCTCTACCCCGTCCGCGATAACTCATGGCGTAATTGTTGGTGCTATGTACAACGAAGAAGAGAGTTGCAACTAAAGAGTTTAGCTATAACTTCTCAAATTTTTTTGCATGTGCGGTCTGTACACGACCATTTATTGGCGTCGTCTTAACTGTGGGCGAATAGACCACACCATTTAAGTGGAACTTCGTTCTGGATTGGTGGCGAAGTTTAGGTAAGTGAGAAGAAGGACATAAGAATGAACATTCAAGAATACTGATATGTTTAAATTAAAATTCTGTGCAGACAATAATTGCTTTAAAAGAGAATTCATGTTCTTGCTTAACTGTGAGAATTTATATGCGTTTACTGTGAGAAGTTTTGAGACTGTGCTCCAGCCGCAACCCAGTTATAACAATAAGTTAGACGAACGAACTGCTACAATTGCACAATTCCGAGGACGATACTAAATACTACGAGTCTATACTCTACAGGTTGAGTCTCATAAGACATTATATTAGCCAAGCTTTACAGGATAGCATTCTAAACTATATATTTCTCACCAGATATTGCTCTTACCTAGCTACTAGCATTAAACCATTTCGCCAGGCAAATGGCTCATTTATTCTCATGCAAGGTACCGACAATTGGGTATTTGTTCTCAAAGTGTTCTTCCCAGCTGTTCAAGGACTCCTTTTCGCCTTCCGTAAGATCTTCCAACTTGTCAATTGGCTGGTCAATGGGAGTCAAACAGATCTTCTCAAACGAGTTGAAAGCCAAACCTCTTGAGGCATCTCTGCCAGCAAAATTGGCGTAGGGACCTCCAGGTCCGTAGAAAGAAGCACCTTGGCTAACATCAAAAACTCTGCCTTTCACGGCAATGAACACTTTGGGGCTGTCGACACCATTGTATTTGACCATGGTCTGCGGCGTAAACTTACCTTCTATGACAATCTCGTCTTCAGCTTCTTTGGCTCCAAATGGATTTATCACTGCGATGTCTGAAAGAAGACTTCTTGCAAGAAAGAAGACTACGAGTCCTACAAGTATATATCCAATCATTTCGTTGCAGCTGTATTTGATTTCAAACAACTAAATCACAAACTGAAAGAAAATCCTGGTAAAAGAAGAGCAGTCGTTTAGTTCATAGAAAAAGTAGAGCTACATACCCCAGCTATTAGGGCGATCACGTGCGTTCTCTTGCATTCGCTCCCAACCACAAATAACTAGCATATGAAAATGAGGTCTATTGTAAGCAGAGGAGGGGAATCTTCGGGGAAATATGAGTGATTTGTGAATACTGTGTCTCTGACACATAGTGAAGAACGGAAATTAAGCATCGATCTAGAACTAGATAGATATTTTTGCCGTTTTGACCGTTTATGGATTGGTGTTCATTGTGCACGTGCTTTATCATGTGACTTGTTCGACCAGATCTAGAGCAAACTTTCCAGGATTCTTAGATGCTATCCATGTTTGTCCACTGTTGAAATTGACTTCAAATTGATACTCAGCTTTGTCTCCTTGCCATAGAGAATTGCAATACAGTGTATAATCACTTTTCAGCAGATAACATTCGAGTATAAATATTCTAGTCTTGCATGCCACGTTTTTCACTCAAAATACCAATCTATAATTTCTTCAGTTAGAGTTCATCTTCAATCGACCACCTAAAAGCTTCAATATAGAAATAATGGGAAGAGATATCGTATCCTTGGATGATCTCACGATCAACAACCTTGGTGTGTTCAAGAAAATCAACCTAGTAACGTTGCCAACTTCTTACTCTGAACAATGGTACAAAGACTCTTTGAACACCGACCAGATTGTCAAGTTAGCATACTATTCGGAATTGCCTGTGGGTGCTATTAAGGCTAAGACTATCAACTCGACTCACAAGATATCAACCTATGAGAATATGCAACAGCAGCAGATTAATGCCAAAATTGTTCCTAATGCTGTGTACATCGAATCGTTTGCAGTGTTGGAAGCTTATAGAGGATTGGGCATCGGTGAAAGATTGCTTAAGTACTTGGAAGAAGAAACAAAAAACAAGTTCATTCACGAGATCGTGCTTCATGTTCATATAGAAAACACTGAAGCTGTTGAATGGTACGAAAAACATGGGTTCACCAAAAATGAAGATGTCCTTAAAGACTACTATAAGGATCAAGGCTTATCTAATCCAGATGCCTTCATACTTTCCAAGTCCATATAGCCAGAAGGAACAAAATAAAAAATGACAAAAGACAGACACAATGGATTATAATGTAGACCAATACTATAGAATGACACTAAAAACTATTGTTCGCGGATACCATGTCCACTTTTTAAGATTAATTTAAGATATTAGATTGATATAGTTTCTTGCCTACCTATAGACATCTACAATTTTACCTTTTCGTTGTATAATTTAATTTTATAAAGTTGTACATGTCACAGAGACTGCAACCACTATGTTACAACAGACTGTGCCTCTATTACTCGGCTTCGTCTTCTGTGTCTGTATTTATGTCGGAAAAGACACTTTCGTTGTCGCTTTCGTCATTTACTTCCTCGATCTTCTTGGCCTTTGGAACTTCTCCTCTCAAAGCAGCCAAAGCTCCGGCAAGTGAATCTTCCTCGGGGTCAGAGATGTCACTTTCGCTGTCACTGTCCTCTTCCTTTTCTTCGTCGGTGACCTTTGCAGGTGCCTTCGCAGGTGGAACTTCAACATCCATGAAGAGAGGCACGTCTACATCTGCTCCGTAGTAGGCATTATTCTTGATGACAAGTCTGAAGTAGAACGTTCCTGCGCCTGGCGGGGTAGGTGAGTTCAAAGCAACGTTGAGAGTACCAATAGCTATATCCTCGTCCTTTCCAGCCTTCCACTTTTCTGGCGACAATTCCAAATTGCTCAAGTCTACATTTTCTATCTTGTACTCGGTAGTTCCATCCACCAACTTGTTGTCCTTTTGCAAGATCAAGTAGACAGAGTAAGAGTTACGAATGGCATAAGGAAAGTATGGAGCGTATGAGAAAGGAAGTGATGGTTGTGTGCTGTTGTTAATGGTAGGGTCCTTCATGTATTCCATGGTTTCTTCATCTACCAATCTATCTTTGTTGTACTCAGGAATTGACTTGAGAGCTGGTGATTTTACCAAGAACTTCAAGGAAACGTGAGCCTTCGACAGAGGAGTAACCACTTCTTCGCCTGGAACTTTAAACTCTGACTCTATCAAACGGAGCACTGGAATATGGGCAGCAACATTGAGAGCCTGTTTCAACTTAGTCTCATCTTGAATACCCAACACCTTCTTGACTTCGTCTTGTGGCAAAGTGAACAACTTACCAACCTTAGTGATCTTCTGTCTCTTGACAGTTTCAGCATCGACAAAAGGTAACTGCAAGAGTTCCTGGTGTCTTCCTGTAAATGGCACAGCCTGAAGTACAGCCTTCTGTAAGTCGTTCGCAGCGAAAATCGTATCGGTCTGTCTGAATACTACGGCTATAGTGAGGAACCCATTAATCAAACGTGGAAGTAGGGCTACGATTCTCACCTTGTCGGCTTCCAACACGGGATTCGACTTAACAAGCAGAAAGTCTCGCTGAAAGTGCTTATTTATCAAGTCCTTGATTTCGTCAAACGACAAATGGCCAAATCCAGAAGTGATTTCGTTACTGTGCAATACCCAATCCAAGATAGTTTCTGGAGTGACGACATTGGCAGGATTTCTGTCTACTAATCTACGTGCAAAGTATGCAGCTGTGTCCACATGGATGCCTTCTTTGGTGTGCGACTTGACATTGCTCCACCAGAGACCTACGAGATATGGTAGCAAGACCCCGATTAGAAGAAAGTAGATCACTACCATAATAGGCGAGTACTTGCCTTCCACAAGAAACTTAGGTAAAGCAATGCCGTGGGTGGCTTCCTGACGTCCATCAGGATGGCCGTACAACTCAAAATTCCTCTTAGTTACTTCGTCTGTCAATGCCTTGTAGGCTTGGTTAATCTTGATAAAGCTGGCTTCCATTTCTTCCTTTGCAGCCTCAGAAAGATCCTTAGGCAACTTATCCGGATGGAATTTCAATGACAACTTTCTATAACGGGACTTGACCTCCCTTTCAGATGCCGACAGCAGGATATCTAAGATGGTGTAGGGGTCAAAAACTCCAGTTAAGTCAGCTTCCTGTGTGAAATACAAGGAAATGTAGATTACTATAGCCCAACCAACGACAAGTACGACCAACGTCTTGTTGAGAATACGGTCTGATTTCCGCAGCTTCTGATAGTTTTCAATTTGCTCAGAATTGCCGACGTCAACGGATTTTGCCGTTTCTTTAATAGAGCCCTTAATTTCGTTGTTAATCAGAATGGAATCTCCAGCATATAACGCCTTGTATACATAGCTGCATGTGAGAGGCACAAGGATGAACGAAAGGACGGCCAATACAAAAAAGGGCCACACTTCGCCATCCTCATCGTAGTTATATTCCATAGCCATTGTAGAAAAGGTTCAAAGGCTGGATATGAAGAACGGTGAAGAAGATGAGAGATCCATTGGAAATTTGACATTTCTGAATATTGACGTGTTCGACAAATTTTCCTTCTGTGCCGGAGTGAAAAATTACTTACTTGCATGGGGACAGTGAAGCGAATATGGGGAGATCGAAATGGGTGGTGTATGGGGATTATATAAAGAATATGGAGGTGGGCATCTTCTAGGAAGTTGAAGATAAAAGATTGAGATTCGAATGTTCTTTGGGTTTTTTCTGAATACTTCTTGTGAACTTCTGGTTGTGCTGTATTGTAAAGCTGTAGCAGAATATATGCTGTGCTAGTAAGACAACGTACTATATTGTATTATATACCACATGTTTCTCTTTTAGCTTATTATATTAAGCATATCTCATTGTAGTATACTTCGCTTGAAAGAGCAATTAAATATTAGATACGTCTACTGGCTGCGAAATCATCATGTTTATTAATAAGATTTAGAAAACAAAGATCGGGCTGAACTGTTGCTTACAGCTTAACCCACTAGCAGAACTAAATACAGTGAGGTTGTGGAGCGAATCAAACTTTATGGTAAAGCTCCGTTCCTAATGGTGGAACAAACGGATAGGATTCTCGACGTAGACAAGGTTGTGAGAGTCAGCAGCACCAAAAACAGCTTTGTCCATTACAGAACCAGAAGGAGCAGCAATGAACTTGACACCGGATCTGACGGCTCTATAGACGTTGTCAGGGAATGGAAAGAAGGCATCCGACGACAAAGCGACGTTATTCAACTTGGAAATCCATTCTGCTCTTTCTTCAGAAGTCAAAGGCACAGGAAGTTCAGCGAACTTGGACTCATATTCGGATTTTTCTGGCTCGGTCGTTGGGATCTGGCCAGTGACGTACAAGTCAATAGCGTTAGACTTCTCTGGTCTCTTGACACCCTTGGCCCACTTGAAGGCCAACACCTTTGGATGTTGTCTGAACCACCAGTTGTCAGCCTTGTCTCCGGCCAAACGGGTACAGTGGATACGCGACTGTTGACCAGCACCCAAACCGATAACCATACCATTCTTAGCGTAACACACCGAGTTGGACTGGGTGTACTTCAATGCAATGGTAGCAACAGTCAAGTCGATAGATCCCTGTTCAGTTAAGTCCTTGTTCTTGGACACAATCTCCTTGAAGGAGGAACCCTTGATGATAGCATCGTTACGCTTTTGTTGCAATGTGATTCCATAGACTTGTCTGGACTCAGTGTTGTCTGGGGTGAAGTTGGGGTCGATCTGCAAGATACAATACTTTCCACCCTTCTTCTTCTTCAAGATAGCCAAAGCCTCGTCTTCGAATCCTGGAGCGATCACACCGTCAGACACTTCCTTGGAGATGATCTGGGCGGTGGGAACGTCAACGATGTTTGACAAAGCAATGAAGTCACCGAAAGACGACATTCTGTCAGCACCTCTAGCTCTGGCGTAGGCATTGGCTAAAGGAGATAAATTTTCAATGTCTTCAACAAAGTAGATCTTCTTTTCGACATCTGACAATGGAAGACCTACAGCTACACCAGCAGGAGAAACGTGCTTGAAGGAGGCAGCAGCTGGCAAGTTCAACGAAGCAGACAACTCCTTGACTAATGGCCACGAGTTCAAGGCATCCAATAAGTTGATATATCCTGGGGAGCCAGCAAGTACCTTGAAAGGCAATTCGCCTTGAGAAACAAAGGCCTGGGCTGGCTTCTGGTGAGGGTTGGCACCGTATCTCAATGGCAATTGGGATTCGTTTTCAGAGTACTGCTTTCTGAAGAAGTCGGAGATGGCAACATCGTAATCAGCAGTGTGTTCAAAAGCCTTCAAGGCATATTTGTTTCTGGTTTCTGCAGAAATTTCGCCAGCCTTCAACTCTTCCAAGAAACCAGCATAATCTTGTGGATCAGACAAGATAGTCACTCTGGCGTGGTTTTTAGCAGCAGCTCTCAACAAGGTAACACCTCCAATGTCGATTTCTTCTATGGCTTCTTCAATGGTGACGGCGATCTTGGACACAGTTTCCTTGAAGGGGTACAAGTTACAGACTACAAAGTCGACTTTTTCGATGCCCTGAGCAGCCAAGTCGGCTTCATCGCTTTCCAAGTTTCTGGCAAGAATACCTCCGTGAACAGCGGGGTGCAATGTCTTGACTCTGCCTCCCAACATCTCGGGAGCATGGGTAATGGAAGAGACGTCTTCCACAGGGAAGCCAGCCTCACGGACCAATCTTGCGGTTCCGCCGGAGGCGAGAATGCGCACTTTGGCTGCAACAAGGCCCTTGGCCAAGTCCAACAAGCCAGTTTTGTCGTAAACAGACAAGATGGCGGTTCTGTTGTGGGACGACATTGAGATGGAGTTAGGGGGTTTCACTAGCTGAAAAACTTGGGCAATTTTCTTGAGAATTCAGTTGGGTTTTAGATTTCGGACTGACCAGTAAGATTCCCACTAGCAGTTCGGCACTACAGAATTGAGCAGCTGGAGAAAGCAAAATAATCGTACTTGGAAGGAAAAAAAGAAGAAGAAGAAAAGAAAATTCTATATAGCACTTTGAACTCAATGGGTTCTCCTACATTTGGGTTAGTGTGGAGGTGGTGAAAAATCAAACTCTTTTTTTCGCTGGAAGGAGCATGCATACAGCGCAAGGCGCAATTTTGACTCGTTCGGGTGTATTAGATAACCCAACGGAAGGAGTCGAAGTGAATGAGAAAGGAAGACTTATCATTCTATAATGTATCCTGCCAATATCTGAAATGTGAATTTCAAATTCGAACACATAATGAATGTGTGCACTTTGAATTGTCTTTGTTACGTTTGCGAAAACTGCTACCTTTATTGGTGTCTTGTCGCCAACTTTATCCTCTGGTCCAGAGTCTGTTTAGCCTGAAGAAATATCTCATTTCCTCGACATTATGCAGGTGGCTAATAGTAAATCTTATTAAATCATTTCTCTATTCTAGATAGCGATTCGGGGTCAGAGTTAATTCAGTTTTATAGTATTGAGTCAATTGGGAATCGTTGCTGAAGTGAATCCCGATTGAAATTTCACTCGAAACACGAATTTAGTGGAATTCAATATTCACTCTCATTTGTACACGCTCGACTCCATACTACTGAAAATTAACTATGTGAGCTAGCAAATTCCTATTCCTTAAAATTCGCTCTACGGTCTTTCAACCAACCTATATCCACAGCAATACTCTACATCAGCATATTGTACACCAGCTTTTGTATATGAAAATTGCGCTATAAACAGTAAATACTTACAAGCAACCCCCTCAATACAAGGATAGCCAGATCACACGAGGCATTGTATAAATCCGAAAAATTAAGCAATACATCACGCTTAAGATCTGTATCTCCACAAAGACAAAGTGTTCTGTCTCTTCCAGGTGTGACGACGACCAGCTTGGGTGTTGTGGAACAAGTGACCCTTGTTGATACCTCTGGACTTCTTTCCGGTGGAAGTAAGACCTCTGGCTTCTCTTCTCTTGTGGACAGGGTTGACGATCCAGTTGTATCTGGCGTCTCTTCTGATGGCCTTGTGAGATGGGTCGACCAAGATGACTTCAAAGTACTTGTAGGTGGAGTCCTGGTTAACCCAGTAGGAGTTCAAGACTCTCAAGTTAGAAGCACGTCTACCAACTCTTTCTTCAGCAGTGGATCTCAACGATCTTTGGTACTTCAATTGGTTAACACCCTGGTTGGTTGGCTTACCATAAGTAGCACCCTTTGGCACAGGTCTCTTTCTGCCACCTCTTCTGACTCTGACTCTGAAGATGACGAAACCTTGCTTGGCCTTGTATCCTAATCTTCTGGCCTTGTCTGGTCTAGATGGTCTAGAAGCTCTGTGGATAACAGTCTTGTTTCTGTATTCCCAACATCTGACACGATGCAAGAAACGCATAACATCAGATTGCTTCTTTCTTTGCAATTCTTCCAAATACTTGTAGGCACCCATTTTGATTTAACTTAATGATAATGATCAACAAGGATAAAAGTCAAAAAAGATTGAAGTTAAAAATGAAAATTTTTTTGTACTAGTCGCAAGCCGTTAATGGAAATTCTGAAAATTTTTCAGAATCCGGGTAACCGTGCAGGAATCAAAAAATGAAAAGTGAAAGGGAAGGATGATTAAAAGTTCGCAGTATCGGTACTAGAGTTACGCAGAATTTAATCTTGTGACTGTCGTCACCTGATGTAACCAATAACAGTGGTTGATTTGCTTAAGTAACTGCCATTCTTTCAGAATCAAGACCAGCTGCCAAATACCCTAGAGAAGTACTATAATCATCATTAAGATTAGAATAGATCTTGGGAGGCTATCTTGTGATTTTCCTTTTTTGGTGTTGACTTCAATCTAAGAAAAAGTCTCATTTTGCACTTATTTCTGGAAGTCCATATTAAAATCCCCTGGAATACAGCAATCCACCAACCTACTTCAACTATTGGATAAACATATAATAGCAATTCTGGGTATTTATGAACTGACCATTTATACTAATTACATTTGTCTTGTTTTGATTATCACAATAAGGTATTAATTTGTATAATGGTATTTTTACAAGAATCTTCCAATTTTGAACAAATTATAGCATTATATCTATTTACCAAATAAAATCTACTGTAGTTGAACGATCGAAATACAACAACTGTCGACTATCAGGTATTTCGTCTGGACTTGTCAATCTTTCTATTTAAAAAGATTTCTCTTATATCTTATATATTGTTACTAATTGTTTGGTTGCGAATTTACCCCGAACGAAAAATAATTGTTGCGATGGCATCGCGCAACTCCAGAATATTTCACTTAGCTCTGGTGAAATCAAAATACATCTATTTACTCCATACAAAAATATTTTAATTTAAACAATGGCTGAACAGAATGAAACTATCGCGATAGACAATGTTAGCAATATGTCAACTTCTGTCATAGTGGAAGCTGAGCTTCCCGAGAAAAACATTGAAAATGTCGCTATTCCTGAAGAGCAGCCTGCTGTTACCGAAATTAGGCAATTTGAAGATCCAGTAAATGAAATCATAGGAAAAGGGTCTTGTAAAAACATCGAGGAAAACGATGAAACGGACAGCAACGAGACAAAGCAAATAGTTCACATGACAGCTGATACGGAAGTCCAAGTAGAATCTGCACCAGAAGTTCAAATTGAAGCAACACAAGTGAAATCAGTTAACTTGGAAAAGATGGATACTGAAACGAAAGAAATAAAAGAAGAGGAGTCTGTCCTAGTAATGAATGATATAAATGAAGAAAACACAAATGAGGAACCAAAACCGCTCGATATAATAATTGATACAGAACCTCAGGATTCTCAAATTCTTCCTGAATTCTCAGATGATGAGATTAATATTGATAATGTATCTTCTTCAGAAAGCGATAGTTTGAGTGACTCTGAATCCGACTCCGGCTCCGATTCAAATTCAGATTCAGATGTAGAAGAAGAGGAAGAAGAACAAGCGAAAGGAAAACGTGATTATGATATCGACGATGACGACGAGGAAGGCGACGCTATTTCTGGACCAATTATTTCCAAGAACGAGACCTTGAATGAAAAGGCACCAACATTGCCTGAGGATTATAAGATAGATGAGAATACACCCATTGAGCTTGTAGGTGAAATTATTGGATTAGTTGACAATAATGTCATTATTAAGGCTAACTTGTCTGGAGAATTCAGAGTGTTGAAGGAAAACTCTGTCTTCTGTTTCAAGGACCGCTCTGTAATTGGTCCTTTGTTTGATACATTTGGCCGCGTTCAGCAACCAGTGTACAGTGTAAAGTTCAACTCAAACGAAGAATTCAACAAATTCAAGGGCAAGAAGGGAGAGCAAGTATACTATGTCGTTCTGGATTCGCAGTTTCTATACACAGATGCAATTAAGCATATTAAAGGAACAGACGCTAGTAACTGCCACGATGAAGAATTACCAGAGGAAGAACAGGAATTCTCAGACGATGAAAAGGAATCAGCAGCCAAGTCTGGAAAGAAGAAGAAAAATAAGAATAAAAACAAAAATAATGATGATCAAGAACATGGAACAAAGCGAGCTTCCAACTTTGACGAAAATCAGTCGAAGAGATTCCAACCATACGGATACGCATTACCTCAATTACCACCATCACAACCTCCTCAGGAATCTCCTACACAAGCAGCTCAAACTATTCAACAGACGTCTCTGATTCCATTTAGAACGCAGCCACCTTTCCCACAAGCAATCCCTTCATCAACCTATCAAACACCACAGGAACTGCAACAGCAATGGCAACAGCCTTTAGCTCAGAATTCACCTTATGGTATTCCATTCAGTCAGGCTCAACAATTTGCAAACCAGAACCAGCATCAAGTATATGGACGAATGCAACAGAATCAGTTTCATTATCCTCAACAGGGTTACCCACAGCAGTATCCAAATATTTCAAATGTAAACCAAATGGTCTGGAGTCAACCTCAACACATCCAGCAACAGCAACCATTACAATTGGGACAGCGAGCTCTGCAAGAGCAATTGAAACAGTTGCAGCAGCTAATAATGAATCAACTCCAACAGAACGGAAGTGGTGCCAATCTCAGCAACCAAACACCACAATAGATCTTTTGCGGAATTATAGATTATGTAAATATATGCTTTGGATGGTATATATGGTATATGTTATGCTATCTGTCTAAATCCTACTCTAGTAGATTAAGTGCCATTCTGGCATTCTTCAATGCTTCTGGTGGGAACCCTGCCATCTGGGCTACTTCAAGTGCATACGATCTTTCGCTGATTCCCTTTTCTAAAGTATGATCTATGACAAGACCAAGTCCCGAAGGGTCTTTCTCGCCGTCATTTTGCATTACTCTGGTACGAAAGTAGCGTATTTTGCTTTGACTTACTTTATTTGCTTTCAATAATTGTTCTAATTCCTTGCCAAAATGAGTTGCAAAGAGTGTACGGCATTTGTTGACCAGCAACAAGTTAAACAAAGTAGCATAAGCAAGTGCTAGGCCCTCTTTTCCACTGGTTCCTCTTCCAATTTCATCAACAATGGCCAAAGAACGAGAGGTTGCGTTACGCAAGATATTGCTCGTCTCTACCATCTCTACCATGAATGTACTTAAATCATTGAACAAATCATCCGATGCTCCTATTCTGGTAAATATCTTATCTACAATTCCAAGATTGGCTTTGGAAGCTGGAACAAACGAACCAATTTGTGCTAGAATGACTATTATTGCATTCTGCCTTAAAAATGTACTCTTACCTCCCATATTGGGCCCTGAAATAACCCAAAGGTTGGCACTCGAAGTGATCCTGGTGTCATTAGGAGTAAACATCTTACCAACTGACTTTAAACCAGATTCAACTACTAAATGTCTGCCATTCTCAATACTAATCAGAGAAGTTTTGACAAATTTTGGACATACTAAGTTGTTCTCTTCAGCCATAATTGCAAAAGAAGACGTCACATCCAAGAAATCAACCATTTTACTGACCTTTCTGATTTCAGAGGCTTTGTCTAAGACTTTCTGTCTAAGCAAATCAACAATTTGGCGTTCCAATTCTCTAATATATTCTTTCTTTTCTTCAATGATAATCTGCAAATTGTTCCATTCAGTTGGTTTATACAAGAGTGAAGCTTTCTTCCTGTCTCTGACATCATTACCGAGATGAACATAGACCTCTTCTATCAGCTTTTGTTTGCCAGAAATGTGCAAAATGTTCAGATACCTTCCGTGTTGTTCTTTTTTGGACACAAGAAGTTTTGGATCGATCTTCCGCAATTCTTCTCTAACAGCCGATATCATGTTATCCTCTTTATCTTTCAAGATGTCTATCTGGTTATGCAAGTGCAACAAAGATTTATTATAATCACGCCTTACTGAGAAGCTGAATACACTTTCTCCTTTAGGTTTTGGCACGAATCTATACTTGTCAATAGATTTGATACTATTAGATTCTGTATCTATATGTGGATATTCTTCAGATTCCTCGAATTCTTCTAAATCTTCCTCTGGTATACCCAGGAAATTTGAATTAACATCATTGAGATGAATATGGAGTGTTGACATGACCTCCTCGGAAATATCTGAAGGAACAACAAACTCCTTCAAAAACTTATCCAAGGCTTTCAATTCCTTTTTGTTGTTCGAGTACGCTGCTCCTAGGAATATTTCTATGTCCTGTAACTTTGCTATGCTATCAGCGATCGCTAGCAAGTGGGTAACGCTATCACCTGTACCAAAAGCTAGCCTTTGCAATGATCTGATAAAGTCACCAAGCTGCAGCAACTGGTATCTTAAAGATGTAGTCACTTGTTGATTCTCAAGGAAAGTCTGCACAAATCCTTGTCTACGGCGAATTTCGTTGACATCAAGAATTGGAGATTTTATCCACTGAGTCAACAACCTAGATCCAGAAGGAGTGATAGTTCGCTTAACTGTCGTCAAGAGAGATCCTACAACAGAAGATCTGCCTCCAGTGGATCTCTCAGTCAATTCTAGAGCTTCACGAGTTCTGGCATCCATCTGTAGACAACTCTGGTTCCAGTATGTAATTGGATAATCCAAAGAAGGATTGGATTCAGGTAAATTCACATCTATATACGATAAGATCATGTTCATCGCTGCCTCTTCCCTGACGGTAAAGCCCTCCAACACCTTTCTTGTTGTTTGTAGTCCACTCTTGAACTTCAACTTCAGATCGTTGTATGTTGTCTTGTGGTAGCGCAAGAAGAACCGACGCAATTCCTGTAGAGGTGGATACCAATTACCGTCTATGATATTGAAATCCTGAAACTCTTTCGAAATGATGATTTCGCTGGGATTAACTCGCGAAATGTCAGAAATAATATCACCCAAAGTTGTGTTCTGAACAAAGAACTCCCCAACACTTACATCTATCCACGAGAGTCCTATCACAGTCTCGGGATCTGCTGGTATTTTCGTACAATTAGCAGGAAACGAGATTGCTAACAAAAAGTTGTTCTGATTATAATTCATGAACGTCTCGTCCACAAGTGTACCGGGAGAAACAATTCGAGATATTTTGCGGTGTATTATCGTCTCTGAGATTTTTCTCGTCGGGAATTGGTCTATAATGGCTACGTTTTCACCCAAATCTTGCACCAAAATCTTCACAAACTTCTGCAATTGATAGGTGGGAAATCCTGCCATAGGTATGGTGTAGTTGTTGGTCTTTCTTGTGGAAACTTTGAGTCCTAATTGGGGACCGTAGTCCAGAGCTTGCTCAAAGTATAGCTCATAGAAACTTCCTACTTGTATTAAACAAACACAACCTTGGTTCAGATCGATGATTTTTTTCATCAGCGAATATAAGGGAGTTAAGCCATTCTTGTTTGTTCGTCCTCCACGGTCCCAGTCATGTGTAGCACCTGAAACTAGTTCAACTGTGGGTTCTTCATTTCTTGCAATCTGAGCTTGGAGTGTCTTGGAATTTGAAGGTAAGCGAATCTGACATGAATGCGATATTTGCCTACAAAAAAAATGAACCAGGTTCCTCGGCACTCTTGAACTCAATCTGAGCACACTCAGAGAAACCATACTTCTGCTGCCAATAGACTTTGTGAGAGTCGTATGGGATGTACTTGAGATCAAATATGAGATCAGATCAACAGTCAAGCGAAACAACGCGTCTGGCAGCGCTACCAAAGTAAATTTTCAAGATTATGCATTTGCAATTGTATACAATTTGTAGGTGTAGCAATAAAAATGAGTAATTTATATGTGAAGGGAATTATTAGAATTTGTGAACAATGCTTTGGAGAACTATACATTGTCGGTTCTTTGCGATTGATAATTTTTTGCTTTTCTTTGCAAAATCGACAAGTCAAATTATCAATTCTAATTCATACTACATTTAATATACAGTTAATATACACTCATCTGTAAACCAGATGACATACTGACTTACTGTCATTCTACCTCTTTCTAGTACTTCTTCTAATAGGAGCTTGAGGTTTCTTTGCTGGAGCAGATCTGGTAGACCTTCTAGTCACTCTGGCTGGTTCCGGCTCAGGCTCCTGTTCAGGCTCCTGTTCATGTTCAAGCTCAGCGTCCGCTCCGGGCTCAGGTTCTACCTTTTCTTCTTCTTTAGTATCTTCATTTTTAATTTCCTTTTCTTTGCTATCAGACAGATCTTCTTCATGGCTCTTGTCATCTTCATGGTGCGTTTCAGATCTTGTTCTTCTTCTAGGAGCTACAGGCGGAGGAGAAATAGCTGCTTTCATCTTCTTTTTGGGTGGAGGCGTTGAAGTCTCTACGGCTTCTAACTTTGCAGAAGAACGAGTTCTCTTTTTGGTGGCAGGAGGTGTGCTTTCTACCACCGAATGTTTTCTGGCACGAGTTACTCTTCTAGCGGAAGATTCGGTTTCATCTTCGTCTTTATCTTCTTTGATAGAGACACTTAGTTTGTTTCTCTTAGGGGTATTTAATTCCTCTTGCTTAGTTTCAGGTTTGGATTCTTCAGCTTCAGCCGACGTTCCTCGGGCTATTTCTTCTTCTATATCTTCAGTATTGTCATTTTCTACATCACTCAAACCCGAAGACTCGTTATCGCTGCCGTTGCTATTTTCGTTCTTTACATGTGTTCGTTTTAGTCCTTTTCCTCGAGATCTTTTTGTGAATTTCTGTTTTTCTTCGCTTTTAACCTCTGACACTTCTTGCTCTTCTTTGATATCTGGTGAAGCTTCAGTTCTCAACAGGTCCAGTCCCTCTTGTCCTTCCTTGTAGTCTTCGAGAATGTCCAAGCGAGGTAAGTCGTAGAGAGCTTCGAGCCGATCCCATATCTCAGAAGCTGTAAACTGCTTTAAAGAAGAATCTAGCCCCTTGTTGATGTTATCAATAATCGATACCATGTTTCTGTGCTTGTTCTTCCCTGCTGGTTTGTAGTCGCACACCAAGTTGAACAACTTGATCTCGTCGTCCACCGTCCACTCTCGGGCGATTTCCAGCGATACCATGACCATTGGAAATGATATGAAATATAATAATACAAATATACAAAAGATGAAAGATGAAAGATAAAATACAATAATAAAATAAAGTGATAAAGCTAAAGCACGAATTGATAAAAATCCAGTTGAGTCTATAGTATTGAAAGAGATTGGTGTGCGAAAGCACCTGACTTAGATCACACGACTAGGATCGTATATGCCGTCCAGTAGAAAAGTGAAAAATTTGTTGAACCAGACTCCAAATTTGTATAGCTAAAGAGAGTAAATTTGCAATAGAACAACACGCTGTAGCGAACTTTCTCAGTTGCCATGCCCAGAAAGACCCAGAACTTGCACTCGTTAAGTAGGGGCCGTGTTCGTGCCTCTATGAACAAGTACAACTTGTTCAACTTGTACAAGAAGGCCCCTGTGAGATATGATGGAAAGACCTTGTACCAACAGAAGTGGAACGCTAAAGCTGAGACCAGAGCTTATCACGGTGAACATTTGACTGAAAAGCGTTGGAAAAACATCTTTGAACCCTCATTAGAAACAGTGGCTCAATTGGATGCTTCATTGAAGGGTTCTAAAGTTGCACCTACACCTATGACTCTCCAGACGTATGCCTCTTTAGAGAAGAGATTGGAGTTGGCCGTTTTCAGATCTATGTTTGCTTCATCTGTAAGACAAGCTCGTGAATTCATTCTTGGTGGAAGTGTCCAGGTGAACGGTGTTGTAATAAAACATCCTTCTTTCCCGTTGAAGAGTGGGGACATTTTCCATGTCAAGCCAGAGAAGGTCTTGTTAGCTATGGGCAGAACTAAACCTTCACTTGAAAAAGCCATTAAGGTCGACAACCAGCAGATTAACGCATGGAACCGTTATGTTAAAGCAGCACAAGAAAATCCGAGGGAAGTATGGGAAGCCAAACAGAAGAAACCAGTATCTTTAAATACCATCAGAAATATTAACGGTTCCGAATCCGCGGTGGAATTCAACAAGAAAATCGAACAAAATATGAAATCGGAACAGAATGATGCTACGCGTGAGTCTATTTTATTGAAGATCATTCGCTTGGGGAGAGGCATCGTAAGCGACGGTGGTGTCGTTTCTGCAGAAACCTTTCAAGAATTCAACTACGCCAACGAAAGCACCAGCAACAATGCCCAAAAGGCTCATACCGTGTATAAGAAATTGTCTGATGCAAAACATAAATTGATCAACGAAGTCAATATCGAAAACGTAGCTGAATTTGTCAACAAGAAAGCAGACGATTCTGAATCTGCTGCTGACAAACAGTTGGCTCGTTCCATCAAGCAAATTCTCCGCGAGCTCCAGAAATCTACTTGGGAAGCCATCCGTGTTGGAGCCCAGCAAAAACAGTCTGACAAGGTGGCTACTGCCTCATTCACGTCTGATTTCGCTAAGCTGTTGGTGCCGCATCCAGCCTTGAATAAAGAATCCATTCTTGAAGATGAAACCCTAGCTAACGTCAAATTCCCATGGCAACAGTCGCTATTTGGCCGTCAAGACGCTTCCAAGCCATACTTCACTCCATGGACACCACGTCCTTTCATTGGTGCCTTTGCTATCTTGCCATCGCACATCGAGGTATCATTCAGCACATGTCATGCTGTTTACTTAAGAGACCCTATCGCCAGACCAGGTCACTCTGAAGTGATTTCTCCTTTCCCCGACCATACCCACGAGAGGGCCTATATGTTTTACGCCCGGAAGGGATTGTAGGTTAGCTGTATATAGAGCGCAATGTACATAGAAGAGCGCTGTACTAGAGAATTCAAAAATAGTGTAAAGGATGTAGAAAAGGGTATAACGTTGACGATTCAAATTGTTGTGGGATATGCCACTTTGTAGTCTGTGTCGCTGAATAGTTTTATTAGATTTCAACCTTTTGAATTCCACAATTGCAATGATATACAAAATCATATATCAAGTCGTATATCTTTACTGCTACAACCAGTCTTTGTAAAACAATAAACATGGAATTCTATAGCTATAATTCCGGAATTGCTTTCCTACCTTTTAACATAGAAGTTCAATAAAAAACCAGGCATAAAGTCTCCTTAGTTTGAAGGAAGTAGAAATTGATTCCTTGACATGCGCACTAATCTGAAATAAATTTGCAACTAGATTTGATGAAGTTCATAAAACAGCTTGCTTTTCATATTTTCTTTCTCTTTTGTAAAAAAGCAGATAACTTTTGCTCCTAATAGTTCTTATCCTTGTATATATGCCCAGGATATCACCAAAGTTAGCTCGACTAGCACGAGAGTCTTCTATTCACCTCCCCCCTCTTCTTCGAGCAAATAGAAACATAGATTCTGCTAAACAGGAACTACGCTGGATCCAACAAGAACTTCCCAGAAACAAATGGAAAGCTGCTATACGAAAAAGATCAGAATTGGTTCCTTTACAGTACATTCTAGGATCACAACCATTTGGATCTCTAGATATTCTTTGTCGTCCAGGGGTGTTGATTCCACGATGGGAAACTGAAGAATGGGTCATTGAACTAGCTGACAGTTTCAGAAAAAGTACAAATACGATCAGTAATGGAAAATTGCTGAACAATTTAAATGTAATAGATGCTTGTACTGGGACAGGATGTATCCCGCTTCTACTTCACTCTGAACTTTTGATCAAAGGGGTATGTTCAGACATAACAGGATTCGATGTATCTCCCGAGGCATACGAACTTTCTGGTGAAAATCTCTCCAATTATGAGAAATCCCTAGATATTTCTGACAAGGGCAATATTTCATTTAAACATGTCAATATCTTTAGTCATGATTTACTTGACCAATTACGGATGACTTCTAGAACCGTAGACCTTGTCACATCCAATCCACCATATATCCCCTTACAAGATTATAAGTTGTCTATAGATTTCAATGGCACATCGAGATCAGTCCGTGTCCACGAACCCGTTCTCGCTCTTGTTGGAGAAAACGAATTCTATGAAACATTAATCACAAAGCTTGTGCTACCATCAAGAGCAAATGCTTTTGTCTTTGAACTAGGATATGAAAAACAAGCACAACGAGTGAAAGAGTTGTTACTTCCTTTTAAGGAATGGAAACTTAAACGATACACTGATAGCGCAGGCAATATCAGATGTGTATTAGGCTGGATACGTGGATCCAACATGTCTGTACTAGACAACATAAAAAGAACAACTGAAATTTGAGTATGTAATATAATCCTAATTTCTAATTTCTAATTAGCTAATGAGTCACGATAAGATATGCTATTTATTACTATGATACATCTATTTATTCCTCTTTGGGATTTTTGTCCAACTTTTCATCTTCGGTACTAGGAGTTTCTTCTCGTTTTCTCTTGATAATACCTCTTCCTATGGCTTGTACTCCACTTTCCTTAGGAATGACTCTAGTACCCCATAACACGTAGCCTCCAAAACCTCTCATAGTCATCAATGGATGCATACGTCCTGGGATGGTTTGGTATGCTCTAACTCTACTTTCAAAGATCGAAGGTGCCAACACTCTCTTATCAGACATCAAGAAGTGCTGTGTTTCTAATAACAATTCCTTGAATTGGTTATATATCACCACAGGACGAGATCCGCCAATGGTTGGAAGGACATGTTCCAAAAGTGTAGGCATATGCAATGAGCTGACCGAAACAAGAGCATCAAAGTTACCTTCTTGCACGACATTTATGACTTCGTTGATTTCATGAGCTCTCTTGGATCTTCTATCATATTGAGCTCTCTTCAGAGGCTTTATCACCTCCAACTCTTCTGGAGTGGCATCTTCCCATTCGATCTTCTCGTTTTGTGGCTCAACAAATTGAAGCCAGTTGATGGTCTTAATCATACCATTAATTGCTTGTTCAGGGTAGTCTGAATATCTAAGCGCAATAATATTAGGGTGCTCATTGTCATGTACAAGAACAATAGACCCTTGTCCCTTCATTCTTTCCATCATGGCGTATAGTATGACACCACCAGTTTCGTCAATAACAAGGTACCTTCCACCAGGTCTAACGTTAGCATAAGTCATGAGTAAACCCAACGATTCTTCACTCATATCTAAAACTCTTTGAATGTCTTTTTCTATGTAGTATTGTAAGAGTTGCGATGCTCCAAGGTACTCCACAGTGAATCTCCTCAAGAATTTCTGCTGTTTCCTTTTTAAGTACTTCTGTTGGGAGAAAATTGTTTTCTTTTCGAACCCCTCATGGCCAGCAATCATCTTCTCGATGATAGTTTGTCCGATCTTGGAAGTAGCTCCAGACTTCTTGAGATCATCAATTTCTTCATTTGACAACTTTTGGATCTTGGATCCGACATTTATGATATTCTGATTGTGTTCAGCACTGTTGGTAAACATTTTGGTGATCTCATCTTTCTCTTTTTCTAGGTCTTCAGCAGCTTCGTCACTGTTTTCCACTGTTTCATCGTCGTCATGTAACTGAGAAATACTTTTGGTAGGCTTGACTTTCAAATTCTCGAGAATTTCAAACGATTGACCAAACGGAAATCCAAGTATTTCATTCACCTCAAAAGAGCCGAACTTTCCCAAGCTGATAACTCCATCTGGTCTTAACTGAACAATTTTCAAACCTTCTGAAGGAAGACGAATCAATGCATGTTGGTAAGCAGTTATTATCTTGGAATTTTTCTCGATAATTCTAGCAGGCTCTTGAGAAGGAGAATTTACTTCTGGAATATTCACCTCTCTCATTGCTATGTCTTATATACTACAACAGGAGGTAGGTCTATCTTGTTGTAACAGTCTACAGTATCTCTTCAGACGACCGAAGCATGGCAAAAATTGGAGATGCCATCACGTATAAATCATGTGACTGAAATATTTAATTTTTCAGTGATGAGCATGAACTGAAAAATTCCAGAGTACCTTATAATATCGTAGTTGAGACATTGCGATCTAGACAAGGTAACATTTGCACTGTAAACTTTTTTAGCAATGGGTAGAAGAGCTAAGAATAAGCAAGGTATTCCACCTTCGTTTGAAGAGTTCCAAGCTAAGAAAGAAAAGAGAGACAAGAAGAGAAAGTTGACGGATGAGCCTCAAAGACCATCCAAGGCTACAAAGACGTCTAATGACGACTACAAGAACGACAAGGAAGTGCACAACAAGAGGAAGACGAGCAACAATAAGAAGAAACAAGTTGTAGAAGAGGAATTCGAGGAACCAGCAGACTTACCGGAAGTCGATTTAGAAGAGTTGTCAAATGCCAAGAAGGCATTATTTGACGATTCTGATGAAGAAGAAGGTCTTGATGCTCTTGAAGATGACGAAGAAGTCGGAAACGATGACGAGTTCGATATAGAAGATGGCGAAGAATTCTATGATTCTGACGAAGAAGAACGTGCCAAACCAATGTTCTCTGACGACGAAGATGAAGATATAGAAGACTTGAACGCTGCGAATATGGAAGCTTTTTCCAGAAAGCTTGATGAAGAAGCCGAGCTTGAAGCTGAAGAGGCAGAAAAGGAATTATTAGAGTCACAAACAAACCAGCCCAGAGCCAAGGTGTTGCCCTCAGCTGAAGAAGCAGAAATCATGGAACAAGGTCCACAAGATGTTACAATGGTTAGAACCAGAATGATTGAAATAGTCAAAGTCTTGGAAAACTTTAAAGAGCTTGCCGAAGAAGGAACTTCGAGAAATGACTACATAAGCAGATTGCTCAAGGATATCTGTGAATATTTCGGATACTCTGAGTTCCTTGCTGAAAAGTTGTTCAATTTGTTTTCTCCTTCTGAAGCCATGGAATTCTTTGAAGCAAACGAAATCGCTCGTCCCATTACCATCAGAACCAACACGTTGAAAACTAGGCGTCGTGACTTGGCTCAGACTTTGGTCAACAGAGGTGTCAACTTGCAACCTATTGGATCGTGGACTAAAGTTGGGTTACAAGTATTTGACTCCCAGGTGCCTATTGGTGCTACTCCAGAATACTTGGCTGGACACTACATCTTACAAGCTGCTTCTTCGTTCTTGCCAGTTATTGCTCTTGCACCTCAAGAAAACGAACGTGTATTGGATATGGCTGCAGCCCCTGGTGGTAAGACAACTTACATCTCTGCCTTGATGAAGAATACAGGATGCGTGTTTGCCAACGATGCCAACAAAGCCAGAACAAAGTCGCTCATTGCCAACATCCACAGATTGGGATGTAAGAACACTATTGTCTGTAATTATGACGCTAGAGAATTTCCTAAGGTCATTGGTGGTTTCGACAGAGTATTGTTGGATGCTCCTTGTTCCGGTACTGGTGTTATTGCGAAGGACGAGTCTGTCAAAGTGAGCCGTACCGAAAAGGACTTCATTCAGATTCCGCACTTGCAAAAGCAGTTATTGCTTTCTGCCATCGACTCTGTCGACGCCAACTCCGCCACTGGTGGTATCATTGTGTACTCAACATGTTCTATTGCCGTAGACGAAAACGAATCTGTTGTAGACTACGCATTGAGAAAGCGTCCCAACGTTAAGTTGATCGAAGCTGGCTTGGAAATCGGAAAGGAAGGTTTCACATCATACAGAGGTAAACACTTCAATCCAAGTCTTAACTTGACTAGACGTTACTACCCTCACACGTACAATGTGGATGGTTTTTTTGTTGCCAAGTTCAAGAAGATCGCTGCATCTCCTCACGATGTCTCGAAGGCTGGAGCTAAAGAGAAGGAATCTATTGCCAGAGCGGAGGCCGAGGAAGAAGGTATTATTCACGACGACTTTGCCGAGTTCGAAAACGATGAAGACAAGAGCTTGATAGATCAATCCGTAAAGAGGAACTTGAAGAGGAAGGGTATCAACCCTAACGTAGTTAAGAAATAGGTTGACTCACTCTTGACGACTACATTATTGCATCTAACTTTACATACTTGAACTCTAGTTCTTTATTTCTGTATATTATTACATGATTTGATAGATTTTGATACTTGTAAACTTTGGTAAAATTACCGCAAGCCAACATTACCAAGCCCGTGTTCCTTGATATACTCTGGTCCATACTCCTCGTAATCTGCCTTGGAAATGTAGCTGTTTTCGCATTCTTCACTGGATGCCCATTTCTGCATTCCTCTCCAGGAATCTCCAATAGGATCCTTTGCAGCACGCACACGAATAGGAGCTCCCACTGGCAAGAAGCTTGTGAAATCGTTGGTCACTCTGGTGGTGAAGTTAGGTAAATGGGCTAAACCGCCTGTTACAAATACATCTCGGATTAAACTGAGAGAATCACTCCCTTCACCATAACTGGAACCAAAGCGTCTATTCAATAAGTCGTTCAGGATCTCTGAGATACCAGCCTGGTCAAGCCCAGCAATATGAGGCTGGAATAAAATCTCCGGTACTCGTATTCTCTCTACATTTACGTGAATCTGATGGTTCTTACGTATGATCTCAGGATGATTATCGATTTCATCTGGGTTAATACCCTCTGCTTGCATGGCTATCGTGATATTCTGACGTGGACCATGGATAAATTTGTGTAAAACCAGATTCTTCCAGTCAAATGTCTGAGATGCTGCAAACGTATCTTCGTGATGGAAGTTGGGATCGAACTTCAAGAGCTCTTCTTCCAAGCTCAATATCTCCTGGTTGGTTTCACCTAGTTCTTCTTCGATTTTCTGATTGCTGATATCTCTGTAAACTGCCCAGTCATCATCATTTGCACCAAACGTGTCGTTGGGGTCGTTGTCTATGGTAGAGTTCGCATTTCTTCTTCTCTTTCTTGAAGCTGCTGAAGTTGATCCACTTTCGTCGTTCGCCAAATCAGCGATGTTTTTCATTCTCTGTTGTGCAGCAGCAGACTTTCTATCTTTGAAAGATTCCAAAAGCTTAATACTCTCTTTGTATTTGCTGATCAAACCAGCCAATTGAATTCGCTTGACATTGCACCAATCTTCCAAATCTTTTTCTCTCCATTCTTGTTGCTCACGTTCGTATTGTGCTTTTTCTTCTTCTTGTTGTCTCTTTAACTCCTTTGAACGCTCCCTAGCATTGTAGTTGGCTTTGTGAAGTCTCTGCTTTCTCTTTTCCTTAATCTGCTCTTCACTTAGCTGGTCATCAGGTGTATCCAAAAGTGGCCAAGCACTGGCTGGGTCGACCTCATGGTTGTCTCCTTCTCCAATGTCTTGATCGTGAGCTTTTTTTAAAGACTTCTCTAAGCTCGACATGTACTTGTTGAAATCAGCAAGATCGTCAAAGCCGTCTACTTCTAAACGGGATTGTAGTTCCAGCTTGGTGAGCTTTTCAGACTCCTCTCTGAACTTTGAGTAGTAGTCCCACTCCTCTTGCTTCTGGATCAATTTCTCCAACCGTTTCTGCTGCGCCTGCTCTTGCAAACGCTTGCCCTGTTCTCTTCGTTTAGCTGCCTGACGAGCCAATTCTTCCTCCAGCTTCTTCTTTTCAGTGCCAATGCTGATTTCTACTGGTGCCTGAATTATAATATCAGCTTCTTCTAACTTGTCCATATCCAAAATATGATCTATTTCTTCCTGATAGTCTTTCAGAACATAGCAGAAATCACGGAACAAATTTGAGGTATGGTGAGGGTTTAATTTAGAGGGAAAGTAGGGGTACTTCAACAGCAACAATTTTCCGAGGAACTGTTCAGCCTGATGGCCCCCAAAGTCAATTCTCTTAGTTTGTGAAAGAATACCCTTACCATGGAGAACTGGGATGATGTGAGTCAGTTCGTGTCCAGTGCCAATAACAAGACCACTAGCCGAAGAAGAAGTGGAATTGGCATAGAACGAAAACAAAGAGTCGATTCCAAAAGTCACTTTGGGGGCTTGGTACGCCTCAAATAGAATTTCATACATGTTCTTACGCTGCGAGAAAGGAACCCCTACTGGTTCGGTCAAGATGAGAGGGTTATTAAGCCTTCCACTATCGCCAACAACACCCAAATGGGCGAAGGAGTAGTCGAGTAAAACTTCCATGTAGTCCCAGTTGGTCACGAGGGGTCCATCAAAGGGAGTCTTAATCGAGGATCTGACTAGCGAGTCTCTGTAGACATCCTTTCCAGCGAGAGTAAGAGTTTTCAATGCTTTTCTGTCTCGGTATCGTGCAGCTACTGAAGGGAATATGTTGTATGGTTCTGGCGAATTCGTGACGCCAATTTTGAAGCTGGAGCAACCAATGTCAAGTGCTATTGGTATTCCAGTCTGGTAGTTTGAGTAGATAGGATCGGGTTCTGAGGGAGGCACCACGTCCCGGAGAAGATGCACTTTCTGCGGTGGAAGCTCGGGCTCCTCTGTTTTCACTTTTGATGGAGCCATACGATGTGGAAAGTGTAGAAAGGCAATGAAAATATCAAAAAAATCGTGTGAGTGTTGCTGAAGAATTTGAGATTGAGATTGAGGTTGGTGGAAAATATGTAAAATATGGAGATCTGTAGAAAACGAGATGAATTAATGGAAAATAGACTGCGACAGAAATTAGTGAGAGATTTAGCGAGAGATTTTGGGTGTTCCGAGAGTTTAGTAAAAAATTCAGACGAGATAGGGCCATTTCTGTTTCCTGAGAATTCCCTTCGACGAGTTGGGGCTCAGTAATTTGAACAACTTATTAACAGTTGATGAGCAGATTTCATTCAAAAATTTTACATCATCTACAAGGAGCTCAATTCCACATTTAAGGAGAATTTCTCGCTAAATACATCAGTAACTCTCTGCGCTATTCCTCCTCACTAAGTCTCACTAAGCTCTTAATGCACCCTCACTAAATTCTATACCTTACGGACAGTGCCACTTCCACAAAAACCAAATCATAATATTCCAACTCCACAACACAACCTTATCTTCGCCAATTCTTAGTTAAACCACCATGTCTACAGAAGAAAACCAGTTCAACCTCCAGGGCTACAACATCATTACAATCCTAAAGCGTTTGGAAGCTGCCACGTCGCGTCTTGAAGATATCTCAATTTTCCAGACTGAGGCTCAGAAGAATGCCGGAGAAAGACCTATTAGCTCAGGACCTGCTAATTCCGCTTCTTCAGGACCAATTGGTGCCATTTCGGCTCCCAAAACTGCTGTAACCCCTTCTTCTACTACTGAAAGTGCTGCAGCTATTGGTAAACCCAAATCGGTTGTTGCATTTGAAGCTTTCATAAAGTCCAGTATTGGACCCCTTGTAGAGAAATCTGGCCAAATCGACCCATTGGTTGGTCAGGCTGCTTCGCTCCTCCAGGATGCCTTTTCTGAACAGACTCATTTCTTAGAAGTCGTTTCTAAAGCCAAGAAACCCGATTTTTCCAACCCCAACTTTGTCAAGGTATTGACTCCTATAAACAAGAAGGTCTCAGAAATCATCGAGTTGAAGGATACCAACAGAAGATCTGAGTACTTCAACCACTTGAACACCATCGCAGAAGGCTCTTCTGTGGTTGGATGGATCGTTACTGACACTCCGGTATCGGCTGTACCTGAATTCAAGGACTCGGCTAAGTTCTGGTCAGACAGAGTTCTCAAGGAGTTCAGGGAAAAAGACCAGAAACACGTGGAATGGGTCAAACTGTTTTTGGCCGTCTTTGACGACTTGAAGACTTACATCAAGGAGTTCCATACAACTGGCACAGCCTGGAATAACACTTCTGGTGTTACTTTTGAGGAAGCCTTAGAAACGATAGACTCCTCTTCTTCTGTTGCTGCTCCTGAACCTGCTGGCGGAGCTCCTCCTCCACCACCACCACCACCTCCTCCTCCCGCATCTCTTTTTGACGATTCCAAGCCAAAGGAAGCTCCTGCTGGTGGAATCAATGCCGTTTTTGCGGAATTGAATCGGGGCGAAAACATTACTTCTGGACTTAAGAAAGTCGACAAGTCAGAAATGACACACAAAAATCCAGCTTTGAGAGCCCAAATTCCAGCTGCACCAAAGAAACCGGCACCTCCAAAGAAACCATCCAGTTTGTCCTCATCTTCTGCTGTTGCACCCAAGAGGAAGCCAGCGCAGAAGGAGTTGATTGATGGAACAAAGTGGATCATCCAGAATTACACTGGAGCTGATGTCGCTGACGGCAGCCCAATTGTTGTTGACGTTCAAATGCATCAGTCAGTGTTTATTGGTAACTGTGATGGCATCACTGTTCAGCTCAAGGGTAAAGCCAATGCTGTGTCCATCTCTGAAACCAAGAACACCGGTGTAGTTGTAGACTCATTGATCTCTGGTGTTGATATCATCAAATCTTATAAGTTTGGCTTGCAGATTGTCGGTGTAGTTGCAATGATCAGTATCGACAAGTCAGATGAAGGTAGTGTGTACTTGTCCAAGGAGTCTGTCGAGGCTGATGCCCAGGTTTTCACCAGCAGCACCACCGCTTTGAACATCAATGTTCCTACCGCTGATGACTATGAGGAGTTGGCTGTTCCCGAACAGTTCAAACATACCATCAAGAATGGTAAGTTGGAGAGTGAGGTTATTGAACATGTAGGTTGATAGAATAGTATGTGACTGCTATATTAATGAATTTCTGAGAGAGGAAAATGCAAACAAAATGCAAGAGAAGTATACAACTTTAATCTGTAAAAGGTTATGAGAATACATTTGACTACGACAGACTAGAATTATTATTGCAATGTAGATTAGAAGTGAAATATTAATATGGTAGACTTTTTTAGGAGATAGCGAACGCGAGATTTTTCGCAGTCAAATAGTTGGCTCTAGAGGGTGAACTACAACACAATAAACTACACAAATCCAATTGAAAATAACAAAAAGGGAGTATAATTTCACTAATAGCATCTACAATCTTTCCAAAGGTTAACAACATTCAGTAAAAACTAACCATTTCAATCGCTTCCATATTTGACAATTTTCCACAATAGATCTTTAGATCTCCTGTATACGGATCTATCACGTTCATACCTGCACACACCTACAAAAAAATTTCTCGCAGAATTCCACAGAACGTTTGGAAATCCCAAAGAAGATGGCATTTGTAAGAAAGAGGCAAACCGAGTTCAACTACCAGCTTAGATTTTTCTGAATAGAAAAGACATCAGTATAGTCCCTACTTTGCATAGAAGGTAACTACAGATTTTGAACCAAAATCAAAGCTGAACGTGTCCACAGCAGCGATATCAAAGAAATTCGATAAAGCTGAGATTTTCAAGAATTCGCACCTCGAATTTTCCAACATTAAATTTATTCAAATTAGTCTTTAATTTGTTACACTCTTCTTTGTTTGTAAGCAATCATGGTTAAGGAAACAAAGTTCTACGACGCTTTGGGCGTGTCGCCCCTGGCATCCGACTCCGAGATGAAGAAGGCCTACAGAAAGGCTGCTCTTAAATACCATCCTGATAAGAACCCTTCGCCTGAAGCAGCTGAAAAATTCAAGGAAATTTCGCATGCTTACGAGATTCTATCTGACGACCAGAAAAGAGAGATTTACGACTCCTACGGTGAAGAGGGATTGCTGGGACAAGGTGGTCCTGGTGGAATGGGAGCTGAAGATATCTTTTCTCAGTTCTTTGGTGGAGGATTTGGTGGAATGGGAGGTGGTCCTCAACGTCCTTCCAGAGGTAAGGATATCAAGCACCTGATCTCATGTACGTTGGAAGAGCTCTACAAGGGCAGAACCGCCAAGTTGGCATTGAACAAAACCATTTTGTGTAAGACCTGTAACGGTCTTGGTGGTAAAGAGGGAAAGATCAAGAAATGTAATGGCTGTAACGGGTCTGGTATGAAGTTTGTCACTAGACAGATGGGCCCAATGATTCAAAGATTCCAGACTGTCTGTGACCAGTGCCAAGGTACAGGTGATATTTGCGATCCTAAGGACCGTTGTACCGCTTGTAAAGGTAAGAAGACTCAGTCCGAACGTAAGATCTTGCAAGTTCACATCGATCCAGGTATGAAGGATGGCCAGAGAGTCGTATTCTCTGGAGAAGGTGACCAAGAACCAGGAATCACTCCTGGTGATGTCGTTTTTGTTGTAGATGAAAAGCAGCACGACAAGTTCACCAGAAAGGGTAACGACTTATATTTCGAAGCCGAGATCGACTTGTTGACCGCTCTTGCTGGTGGTGAAGTCGCTTTCAAGCATCTTTCCGGCGACTACATCAAAATTGACATCATTCCAGGTGATGTCATTTCTCCAGGCTTAGTCAAGGTTGTCGAAAATCAAGGTATGCCAGTGTATAGACAAGGTGGCAGAGGTAACTTGTTCATCAAGTTCAACGTCAAGTTCCCAACCAAGAACTTCACATCCGAGGAAAACTTGAAGACCTTGGAATCTGTTTTGCCTGCCAGAACCAAGGTATCTATTCCAAAGGGCGCCGAAGTTGACGATGTGGAAATTGTCGATGTAGACCCTTACAAGCACACGAACAACAGACGTGATACCTACGACTCAGACGAAGAAGAAGGGGGCCAAGGCGGTGCCGGTGTGCAATGTGCTTCTCAATAAGCGTGGTGTAGTGGTTATTTGAAAGATGAAGTGTTTCTACACGAAATCGGGTATTTATACATATATCTATATATCAATTCTTTGCTAAATTTCTTATCACATGTACAAGGTTCTTCTTAGATTATCTAAACTTCTTCTTTATAGTATATGTATAAACCAACAAGAATAGCTTGGTTTGTTTACCAAGACTCTCCTGAACGTGATTTTTCATCATGTAGTTATTGATATTTGTGTGAATTGCCTTATCTTTAATAGTGTTCATTTGCGCAATCCGTCTTTGTGCCTATAGTCAGCTTTGGTACCATGAGTTTTATTAATAGCATACATGATAGTTTCAATTTGACTAAATGAGTCTAGACTCGCCAGTTCCGTAAACGAATAATACCTTCCGAAAACCGATAGATAAATCAGTTTTGGCATCATCATCAGATGTTCGTCATTGTCTGATTCGCAATATCGTGATGCAAAAAATATTGCGCTTCGATTGCGCTATGCGATTAGCGCTTGAACTGACACTTGGGTTGAACTATTGAAAACTTGGATGAACTTTTAAGTTTGTGAACGTAACCTCCGTCTCGTAGAATCGTCAGATACAACAACACTCCAAAATTAAGTAGACAACCTAGTGGATACTTACATTTGTCCTTTATCGGTTATGTATCTCGTACAGGCGCAAATTTATAGGCGATAAGTCGAATAAGCGTCGGTTACCTTGTGCCACAGGATAAAGAAGTCTTATTGCCGACAGACGTGCCGAGGGTTCCAAAGACGGGGTTCAGACACGGAACCACCAGAGTACAACCGGGATGGCTAACTTGCAAACAGACAAATATCAGACATTTCTGCGAGATTTGGGGATTACTTGGGAGCAGGGCTGGATCCAACTCCGAATTCCCCTTCACATTCGTCTGCTTAGTCTAATTTGGCGCCGCATAACAATACGGACTTGCTTTGGTCTGAAATACACGACGAAATAGCTCTTAATGATAAATTTCAAATATCTATTTCTATATGTATGCTGACTAATTGATATACAATTAAAGGTCTACCGATGGTCCGATGAGGAGGTGGATATAATGAATGCTTGAAGTAAAACCGAAAGCACGAGAACTGAAAACGATCAACGAGTGAAGATGCAAAGTTAATTAAAGTAATTGTAAAAAAGGAAGTGGTTCGTACTATAGCTGAGTTCACTTCAGCTCGGGTACCTCGTCCACTTCATCCACGTCGGTGTCGGACTGAACTGGTGTAGTGTACGTCGAAGTATCTTCAAGTTTCTTGGAAACAGAGATGACAACGTAGACCAAACAAAGGTCAAACAAAATGCAAATACCAGCCAAAAGAGTGAAGGTACCTCCCAAGCCCATGGCATCTATCATGTTGTCGAGAACACCAGCAAATAATGCTGCTTGCAAACAACGCATAAGATTCAAACAGCTTGTTGAAGCACTGCCATTGTTGGGATGCATATCGACAAGCATAGTAGTCATTGCTGCAATAAAGGAGGACGAGGACATTGCAATAAGAATGGATGATACAACTATGGAGGCAATATGCTGGTGGTACTCTAGGCACCAACTAAATATTATAAGCCCTATAATCATGAGAACGGCTGGAACAATACAGACGGTCATTCTGGCACGGTAAATGTTGAAACGAGGCTTGATTAACGCATCCTCGTACTTTTCGTTGTATTTCTTCAAACTGTAGCGATAGTACCAGTTCAACGTTCGGCCAATTAATATAGAAGCCACAAGACAAGATAACCCTTGCGGCAAATATACGAAACCAACTTGCAAAACGCTGTAATTGTAAGGTTCTTGTTCCAAGTAAGTAGAAATACAAGTCAAAGTAACTGTCCAGACTGCGAAGTGCATTCCGCCTGGAAGTAAAGTGAGAAAAACTGTCTTTTTGAAAAAAATCTTGTAAGGACTGAGAAAATCAAAAGAAGTAGGAGGTTCAAGGGTGGTCATGTCATTATTAATTCTTTTCTTGAAATGGGGTAAGTAGATAAGTGCCGATTTTGAGATAAAATGTGTGGGAACAATGGATCCATTTCCTGCAATTCTCCTTGATGTTTCTGGAAGGAAGAAAAACGAAAAGATTAGAGTGCCTCCTGCTCCAATAGCTAAGAAGATAAAGATGGATCTCCAGCTGTTGAATTGGTTAATAAGAGCAGCTCCAACCATTCCACCCATACCATTCCCAAGCAATTGTATCCCAGCTACAATGCCAACAAACCCTCCTCTATCGGCACTCGTACACACATCACCAGCTACTCCTGAGCTGATAGCAATAACTGGACCTATGCCAGCTGCTTGTACACATCTCAACACAGCCAAAAGCCAGTAGACATTTGTTCTAGAAATGGCAACACAGGCAGCAATGAAGATCAAAATGCAAACCAAGATCACCGGTCTTCTGCCAAAGTTATCAGCCAAGTTTGAAGAGACGGTGGGAGCAATCCCTTGGAAAACCAAGTAAGCCACAACCGACAAATTCATGATGGAAGGTGTTGTATGGAAGTACGCCGTGAGAGTAGGCAACGCTGGAAAGTAGATAGGAGAAGAAGCTGTACTCCAAAAACCTACCAACGACAAGATGAGGATCAAAACTACTCTTTCGTGAGGTCCAAAGATGGAGTACTCGGGCTCGTGTATTTCTCGTTCAGTTTGTCTTGATTCAACTGGGTTGAATAATTCATCTTTATCTCTAGTTTTCGCTTTTTCCAAGACCTGGATGTCTTCAACTATGTCTGTGTCTTGTTCGTTACTATTCATAATGGAAGTGCCGGCTATGTTCTCATATTCCTTTGCGATTGCAATATTTCGAGAAACCAAATTATACAAAAAATAATAACTAAAAAGTCTTCGCACAAAAAGCTTGGGGATGCACTATATTTATGCAATGCTTGAAGTAAGTATTTCTTCAGCAACGACTAGCGAATGGTCCTGACAGATGCATCTATCGTGGTGTTAAAAAGAACCGATCACCTTACACACAAACTTCGTAAAAGAATATTCTCTAAAAATTGTGAGTCAGAGTAGAAAATATTTATTTGACATAAGAAATACTCCGAGGATAAAGAAAGTGTATAAATATCAGTCGGAGTTGTAGAAGACCGTTCCGCACTGCCGAGACTCTTTCGAATTCGGGTCCTGGACGCAGACATTTTCTTCGACCATTTTGCTGGTTGAACTTGTGGATCATTTTACAGTTTTTGTGTCAGCAGCATGATTTTGTGTCCCAACGTCTGCCTGATTCACATTGAATGTCTGGCATATAGCCCCCCTCCTTTTATCACGTTCTGATAGCTTTTGCCGAGGATCGACCCTGGACTTGTTCCAAAATGGAAAATTGCGACCATGAAGTTTTACTGCTTTGGGAAATGTACTTTACGAGCATTTCCAGGCGTTGGAAACGAAACAATAGAAAACAGAAGGCGACGCCTCGATTCACTGCTGATAATTAGCTTGTCCGTTAGTGGACACATCTACATTGTTAGAATTACATGCTAGGACTTTGTATTCTATGGTATCCTGTAAATTATTTATCACAAGGTAGAAGAAAAATTACAATCATGCACTTCTCGTTTGATACGGAGAATAAGTTTTTTTTAGAAAAGGAGGCAATCAACAAGAGTGGTATCATCCTAAACATATTGTAATCTCATAGTCCTGAAACCCAAATAAATAGAGCAAAAAGCACACGATTCTTCGCCAATCTCACCTTATTGCTTTTCCTTACTAGGGTTATTATACTTTCGTGCAGGTGGATTCTTTGGTGTAGTGATCATGAAGTTAATGCTTGTGTTCTTGCCTGATGACTTCTGTTTCTTGTAGGGACTCTCGTCGTGGATCTCTGCTGGTCTGAAAACAATCCCTGAGTTCAGCTCCGGAGGAGTTTGGAATTGATGTGATGGAACCGGCTGTTGCTGCTGCTGCAGTTGTTGCGGAGTCATCCGCACCACAGATGGAGCTTGGACCATGAACGAGCCTGAGTTTGTAGGAGGAGATGGAACAAAATATTGGTATTGAGGAGGCTGTGTGATGTAGCCTGGTTGGTATGGCTGGCCGGCCGGTGGGGGTGGATACATTACAGGTTGATACTTCTGCGAGTATGGAGATCCTAACGACTTACCTCCGTTTTGTTCCTTTGTAGGAATAACTGCCAGACTGTTTGGGGTATAATAAATTGGATACATGCCTTGAGGTGCCATCTGGGGTGGTATTATAGGCAGGTGTTGTTGCAGTCCTTGTTGTTGGGGTATAGATGTCAGTGGAAGGGGTAATTGCGAAAAGTGCATGTGAGGAGAGTTGGTGGAAGTTTTAGTCTCGCGGCTAGTAACATCACTTCCAGAAACAACTCTTCTATGACTAGTAGTTGGCAGCTTATTTGGCGATCTCAAAGGAGAAACGAGGTTGCTGCTAGACTTTATGCTTTCGGCTGTTTCAGAGAAAGAAGGCAACTGGGTGTCGGAATGCTTTCTCTTATTGGAAGAACTACTGCTGACAGGCAGGGCCATTTGCGTTGGTAAAAACTGAGAAGCCTCTGTCTTTTGTCTAGCAATCAAGGCACTCAACTTGGTGAGTGCTGGTTCCATTTCTTTAGACTTTCTAGAAAGATCGTCAATCGCTTCTGAAGGTTCGCTTCTGAGCTTCTCGATTTGCGATATGATATGGTCAATCGAAATAGAGTTTGAAATAAACAAAATTGGTATCAAGTCACTTGATATATCCATAGATTTAGCCATCTTAAGCAATTCTACAGCTATAGCACCTAATTCGTTCTTAATGGACTCGTGTTTAGTCTTTTCTTGTTCGACTTTATATCTGAGGATTTCATTCAATGTCTCGATATTGTATGGCCATACAGAGTCTTCTTGCACAACCTGTTCGGGAAGTCCAAGAATCTGGGAAATTAGTCCATCAATGACTAATTTGTTGGTGTTAGATCTCTCGCTTTTATTGTCTGTATTTCCATTTTCATTCAGCACAACTCTTTCGTATTTGATATTAATATTATCCTTAGATTCATTAATAATTCTTTCTAAAGACTGGGTATTCATCAGCGATTGGTGGCCGTAATGTTTGTACTTGGATCTATCTATATTGAAGTCCTTCAAAGTGGAAAGAAATTTCTGGTTAGATGGAGAAGGCTTCTTCGAACCTGGAGAGTTCTTTAATTCATTCGACAGATTAGTGATGTGATCTGCAGTCAAACTTGTTATAGTTGGAGATGGTGTCTTGTGAGAATACCCTGTATTGGCCAGAAAGCCAGGCTGATGAAAGCTCTTCGGCTGAGAGGACAGTTGAGATGTTGCCGTTTCCGCACGCCCCGCTGAACTTGCGGTGGGCAGCGCCAAATCATTGGCTTGAGGAGGACTCATTAGATTTACTATAGATAACAACTTGAAGGCTTTAATTTTGGAGACTTAGTGGAAAATAATATTAGAAAAGGGCCTCTTAGTTCTGAATTATATGCTTCAACAGAACTAAAAGGACTTGGGTTATTGTGTTGCTGGATTGTAGTATGAGAAAACTTGGTTAAGTTTGTTTGATGTAAAGAAAGGGCAAAGATTTCATAAAAACCACAAGCTCAATATGTCAAGGCTATAAAGAACTATACGTTGGGGGTCTGTATGTATTTATAAAATTCAAGGTCGAAACTAATCCCAGTGTTAATTTCCCTTTACAATAAATGGTGTATTTCAATGCAAGAAATATTTTTGAAGGACCGTCCTTGAATAATGGGTCCAGATTGCAAGGGCGTCAGTAGTGTGCCCAATTGAAGAACGAGGTGTATCTAGTGGCTGTCTAAATTCAAATTGAACAATGTATAGGCGGGTCTTTAAACAGGCAGCTTAAATTGTCTTCTGAAAATTGTGAAACGAGAAATCGTCAGCAATAAATAGAAGCTTCAGTTATACGTTAGGTGCAAAGCAGAGACTTCTTTGGGCCGAAATCAGGTGTCAAGTTTGAGTGGAAGTGGGTGTGAAAAGCACGCATGAAGAAAAAAAAAATTGTTGCCTATTTCCTAATTAGGTAATGAGATGAAAATGTAGCTTTTTGCCGCATTGGGAAATCCTGCAAAATCATTTTATGATTTTAGAGTGCTAGGATACAAACACTAAATGCCCATCCTAGGAAGTGTCTACAACGGGAAATGTCCATCAGACTTGGTTTCAGGGACTTCGGGTTTTGAGATCAATGAGTCCCAAAAATAATTTAGAATTGCAGCCATACTGAGCTCTAGACTGACCAGATTGAGAGAGTTGCCATCTGATGTATGTCAACGTGAAGTTCCCCTGGGCTGTATGGAATTATGTTGCAAAAGTAGATAGCTCAAAGTTATGTCTGCCAATCTGTTAAATCACATACGCAGGTATCAAGTGCTGAGTATGTCAATCTGCCAATAGATGTATTTTCCGGTGTTTGTTGTTCATAACTCAGGGCATTACGTGCACTTATCAAGGTTAGAAACCAACAGTCACACAGGAGAACTCTAAATCAAAATTTAATACAATTAATCTTTGTTGTTATGCACTTGAAGGTCTTTGTAGATAGTGATAATCTACTTGAGGCACCTGAAGCACCCTCGACGAAGGATTTCATTGTCGAGACAATGAGCTTTTCCAGGAACCCAATTATCGCAGAACAAAGAACAGAACGGGTTTAGCAACCCCTTGCGATAATATCGGTATGAAGTCCAATACTGGGGCAGCGAATTAGTATATCTACCGGTTCTGAATTACTGAATACGGTATCGAATTTTAACAAAACTCATATTTTCTTGAATCGTGTTCTTAGTCTTTAAGTCTCACTTTTACGAAAACAGATACTGACAGTTTTGGACATGAAAGTGCAGTGGTTTTGAAGATATTATCGCCTCCTATACATCGTTAAGCGTTGTGTCACTTCTACCGACATGTAGTGGTGCCAGATCCTTTGCTGTAGATAGGATGTCGTGCAAGGGTTTTTTAGTTATAGGCTTATTGCTCAATAGAGTTATATCACAAGCCTAATCAGTAAGTACATGATTTTCTTTAGACAATTGGGTTCATTTCGTGTACAAAAAGAACTAAATAACTAAAAAGCTATTGTTCCTGAAACTAACTGTGAAGATCCGCACAGGTCTGCCTTTGTTAAAAGTGTTGATTGTCGGACCTAGCAACATCGGATTTTCGGACATAGCACACTAGCTCCAGAGGAAAATATCTGAAGCAGCATGTCAGGTCATTCTGTGGGTTGGGGACAATGTCCATTTTGTGCCCAATGTTTGTTGGCCATAGACAGTCTACATAATGTTGGGTATGTACGAAAAATACAAATACGAAGTTTTTGAGGGTGGCCCAATGAAGCTGGATTTGAATCCGAGGTGAAACTTTAGTCTCTGAACCCTTTGACTTAATTTTAATTACAATGTACCCCGTAGCGTCACTCCGAGTTCTTGCCCACCGCCTTACTCTAACTTGCGAAGGTCAATTTTTCATTCTTGGGGATGAACGTTTGGGATCCGGAAAATAGATCAATTATCACTTCCAATATGCACGCTTATCGGAGTGAGGCACAAACAAGACTAACAAAAAATATGATACAAAAAAATGGACCACGCTTTTTTCTCCTCATCACTTACTCCCCAACTTTCGCTAACAGCGGTATATATGAAGAAACAATTCCATCCCCACACTTAATTATAGTGGCGGTTACATCAGACGCATATATACCAGATGACCCACAAGGAGTACAAGCAGGTTGTAGTGGTAGCATTCGGCGGGCCTTCTTCTTCGGGAAAGACCACTTGTGCGAAAGCTGTGCATTCGTTGATCAAGAATTCCAGGTTGATTCATCTTGATGACTTCTATTTGGCCGACCACCTCATCCCTGTTGATCCCGTGACGGGTCAACAGAACTGGGACGTGCCTGAAGCCCTTGACTTTGCACGTTTCACTTCTTATATCAATTCAATAAGACAGAGTCATAATCTAGAAGACAAGATCGACACATTGGAGCCCGATACGAATTTGAAATTGACGACTCAGGAAGTGCAGCAGTTTGAAGCCAAGATCGCGCAAAATATTCCGGATCTAGATAACACCTTGCTTTTGTTGGTAGACGGATTTATGTTGTTTCACGACCGAGAAATTATTCAGTTGTTTGATTTGAAACTATTTTTCCATGCATCATTTGAAACACTTAAAAACAGAAGAGAGCTCCGAAAGGGATACAACACAGTAGAAGGATTCTGGGTGGATCCGCCCAACTACTTCCGTGACTTAGTCTGGCCAGCGTATGTATCGAGTCACAAGTATCTCTTTGAAAATAAGGACGTAGATGGTGTGTTGAAATCAGAGTATGCGACGCAATACCAAATCCACGACATAAGAAACGAAACAGGGGTAAAATTGTACGAAGTTGTAGACTGGCTGCTCCAACACATCTTCGCCACTGTCAAGCGGTCGTAGGCGGGCTCACAATACTGGACTCATTTCAGAGATTACTTCTCTGTGGTATTACCCAAAAATGTATTTAGCGTACATATTATTAGTATTATTATTATTAGTATTATTATTATGATTATTATTATTATTATTATTTAGGTGTACCCATAGATTGAAATACTTTTCTTCATTTGCATTTTGATTTTAACATTGCTTTAATGCAAAAAAATGACTTATTTATAATACTCTATTCACCAATGTTTTTATTTTTAGCCTTTATTTCTAATGCTGTTCATTGAATGTATACATATGCTGCTAAGATCCTTGTCAATTTCATCAATGTAGTGACATTTTTCCTATTTGGACAGTTGTGCTGGCGATGGATCTATAGACATCACCTTACATATCTGTTATCCTATTTGGGCTAATACCCCGTAATATTACTTTTTCGACTTCTTGGGCTTCTTCGACGCCAGCTTCATCTCTTGCTCAAATATATCGTTGGCACTCTCTGTAGGCTTACGCTTGGAATTCTTGTTCTTCACACTAACCACTCCTTTGCTTTTAACTGCCTTGCTCAAGTCACCAGATGCCTCCCACTCAGCTTCATCTGCGATGGCGTACCTGTCTAAGTTGATGGCATTGATCAACTCGCGTTGCTTCTCTCTCAACTCCTTCATTGCTTCGTTCCCCGCAGCATCTAAATCTTCCTTCATTTCTCTCTCTATAGTCTTGTAGTCTATATGTTCAGCCTGACCGTCCATTTCCTTAACAGCCTCGTCTTCAAACACAGGCATCGAGTCTTCGATAGCTCTACTAAGTACGGATCTGAAATACACAGAGAACTTACGAACGATCTTAGCAAACATGGCCATCGACTGGTTGGAGGGAAGATTCAACTCACCCGAGATCTGGTCCATGTCCTTGTGCTGCAATCCAATAGCCAACAAGATGGCACTCTGCACGGACGACAAATTGACATCACTGCCAGTTCTCTTGGAGAAAAATATCTGAGCAATCAAAGGCAACATATCCACAATTACGTGATAATCCAACAAGTTATTGGCATACGAGTCCAACCTCTTCAAGTCAAATGGTGAAAGACACTCATCCAATTGGTCTCTGGTTAACTTTTTGATCTTCTTCTCTGCGTTTTCGCCAGCTTCTGTAGCCTGTATGATGTTTAAGGCTTGAGCTGCTGGGAATTTCTTGAACTCGTACGACAACAACTGCAAGAATCTCTTGTGGAAGTCCTTGGAGTATTCTTGTAACCAGGCGTTGTCACGGCCTGGCAACACGTTCAACATCACAGAAGTATGTTCGCCGGTAAGATCATTGGCAGTCTGTCTCAAGTATACTGGAACGAATCCAGATCTCTTCCAGAACTTGTGCAAATTAGGTGTCAACCCGTAGGAAACACCCAAATAATGTAAATAGTAAGGAGCCTTTTCAGACAATTTCAAAAGTAAAGGTGGCAAGCTCTTAGCGTCTCTCAACTTTATCTCGTCTTTTAACGAACCCTTAGCCAATTCTTTCTCTGAAACCCTCGTGATGGAAGTTTCCTTCAATTCGTTGGACTCGCTGATATCAGTGAACTTTCCTTGGAAGTAATCTTGCAACAACTCAAGTGCTCTGGATCCATAACCCATACCGGAGTATTCTGGATTAGTAGCAATCCTCACTACTCTGGCACCAGACAAAGAAGCAAACTCGTCATCTTGGAACTGTTGCGAAATCAACCACGGTATCAAATCACCACCTGCTCTTTGACCTCTGGAAAGCGATTTACGAACGCTCTCCTTGGATATCTCACCCTCTAAAGCCAATTGGACTACACACAATGGATCTGGGATTCTGTTGTCGCCAGCCTCAATTGGTGGCAACAAAACGTATAACTGGTGTGCTGGAGCATCACTCATCAACTGTAAGTCATTTGGTGAATTCTTGTAATGTGATGCCACGTAAAGAGCCATCATCTTCTGTAAGAAAGCCTCAGAAACAGGATGGTACGAAAACAAAGTATCTCTATTCACATAGAACAAATTACACTGCGAAGGATGGGGCGTACCTTTGGTAGCGAACTTCGCATTCTTGGACAAAGTGACATCCAAACACAACAACTTGTTCAACCACTTTTCAACCTTGTCTCCTGGTGCATATCTGATAGGCTCGTCTAATACTACTTCACGCAAAGTTCTGGCTACAGTTTCCTGCTCACTGGATTTGCTGTCTCTGGAAATGACGGCAGTCTGACTGTTTTCTCTATTGTTGTTTTGGGACTGGTTACGCAATTGCTGAATCAACTTCAACGACAAAGATCTGCCTGTACCTTCATAACCGTTGATAGTAGAAGCCATGAAGATCAAGTATGGACCCATCAACTTTTTCACTACAGGTAAGGGAATAGCAGCAGCTTCATCGATGATAACCAACTCTGCTTGGCCCAAGACCTGGTGGTCGTTAGGAGAGATGTACTGGATAGTTTGACGGTGTTCACGCTTGATGTCGACTCTGACTATAGCCTTGTTGAACGAAGGATTGGTAGACTGAATGATATCATAGTCCATGTGTTCGTTGTAGCCCAAGGCGTCGAAACCTCTGAAGACAAATTCGAACAATGTCTTCAAGTTCTCTGGAGATGGAGAGGTGACGAAGATGTTCGAATAGCCGTGAGATATGGCAGCTGCAATGGCGATACCCAAGGCAGCTGATTTACCACGACCTCTGCCTGCAGTCAAGGTTACAGTGCTTCTCAAAGTCTTTTCAGAGATGACATCAATGAACGTCAAGATAGCCTGAGCTTGGTTTACAGTCTTAGACAAGCCAACTAATGAGCCAGCTGGTTGCACTTCTGTCAAACTCTCCTTCAATTCCTTCAATTCCTGAGCCTTTGGCGATAATTCGTCATCATCTTTAGGTGGGAGAGCCTTAATATGCTTTCCTCCTGAAATAGGCAAGACGTTTAATTCGTCATCTACAACTAGACAGTTTTCGCACGATCCCAACGACAACAAGAATCTTTCGTTGAATCTGGCTACCACATCGTCATGCGCTTCCGTTCTGTAACGAGAATGGATATCCATAGACATGGTGTACAACTGCTTCAAGGAAGTCATCGACTTCAACATGATGACAATAATCCCACCACCCTCAACAGTTTCAATGGTTCGGGCCAATAAGTTTGGAGTAAGAGCTTCGAAATCTTGCAAGATACACATCCCGTAGGTGTTACCCAAGATCTTCTCGGTCTCCTTGTAGTAGACATATCTGATCAGCTGGTTGGAGATGAATGCTTCAAATGGGTCCTGATCATTAACATCTCTGATTCCTCTTTTAACGTCCTTCTTGATCTTTGCTTCTCTTTTTTGTCTGTGAGAAGTGAAACCTTGCAATTTCTTCTTATAAGCCCATAAAACTGATTTGTTCATCTTCAAATCAGCAGACATCATCAAGTAGTGCAAATTAGGGAGCTGAAAACGGGCCTTATCACCAACTATGAAGAAAAAACTTCTTTCTTTTTCTTGGACTCCATTCCGGATAAGCGACGGAATACGTGCGTCGATAGCCTTCTTACCCATAGTTGCTGTATAATTGTCCTTTTCCAGAATAGAAAGTAGACTAGCTTTGACATTTTGAAAAATTCATGTATAGTGGAAATTTTTGTATGGAGATGTAGATGAGTCGTGCACAGGTAAATTTTGGTATATATGGGGAATATGTTATAAACTACAAAATGGGTCTTAAGAGAGCATAAGAGGGCCAAGATAGATTGAATTTCTGTTTATTCTAGTTGAAACTCTATTTCTACGATAACTCTAATTGCGTTTTGGAACAATTTCTGCTTTTCAGTGTACTTTGTCTGGGTGCAAATCTAGTCTGAATCAACTTTTTGTGTAATTGCAAGAATATTGCTATTTTTTAGAATATCCTGAGCGCCTAGTTGCAAAAAGATAAAGTATAATTATTTTTGCAAGACGAGATAAAAACCACGAAATTATAATCCATATATGGAAACAATTTCTATTCTATTAATTCAATTTAGTAATGGAATCTGCGTTTTTTTACTCTGATGTTGGAGATCAGGATTTCCTGGATAGATCTCTACTATTCTCCGACAAAGCTAGCAACACCAAAGACAGGTTAGCACCCAGATCTTCAAAACAGTATAAGATAGGGCCACCTATGACAAAAACCGTCATACTTCGTCAAACATATTTGGCTTCCAGCAGCGAACTCATCAATCCTTTAATTTGGGCCAGAATAGATAGAGGATTTGACTTCAAAAACGGCGAATGGATAGGCTACAAGAGAAACTATTTTACCTTGGTATCTTCTTTTGAATTTCTTCAGAAAGATCTCTCAATTCTTGAAAATGACAGTGTCTATTTGGTTGATCCAGATGGAACTCATGTGCCTGTCCATTTCTTTGCTTTAAGGCTAATTTCTACTTGTATAGAAGACAATTTCGAAGCTCCATTGGCTCAACATACTGCAAAAAGAGACAGAGGGCCGCTGTATCCTCCACGTATCACTCCTGCTATACCAGCCAGAATTCCTAGTCACCTTGTCATGAAAGAGAATGCCAATATAAGAAATTTACTGAAGCTAAAGTTATTCAATAGGTACTTTTATTTGGATCCTGAACATAAAAAGAAGGCAAAACCTAAATCAATGCTTAAAACTTATCCTGATATGGAAATCTCGAGGGCCGTAAACTACGACAGAGTCCAATATGCTGCTTCGTTTCAATACAGAAAATCTCCCCCCGGAAAGAGACATTATGTTCTAAAGATTGAACTTCTAGCATACCCAAAGGATATGAGTCCGATAACTGTCGCTTATACAGAAACTCCGCCATTAATAGTTAGAGGAAGATCCCCATCCAGTTACCCAAAGCCTACTATTCAGTCCAGTCCGGTAAAACCAACCGAGGCAAAGCATACGATATCGTTAGAAAAAGCATCAAAAATCGAAGAGACTTTTATGGTAGTATTGAAGATTTCCAAATCACCAAAGTCCAATAATAACCATAATAATTTGTTGGATTTGGTTCAAGAAAGAGAGAAAGAATTGGCTGCTTTGGAAAAGAAAATGATGCGCATAAATGGGAGTTCGAACAGTTCCACTAAATGCAAGAGGAAACCAACGACTAAAGTACAAATGAAAATGAAACAAGACTTTGGGCGATTCAAATTATCCAAGATAAAGAGGAAAGTAATTTCTAAATCAGAAATCGAGCCTCTCCTTTCAACAGTTGAACCTCCTATAGATAAAGCTGAATATATCACTTGCCCTTCTACAGCTCAGTCTGTTTCTTCAACTAGACTGATCTCTTCCAAAGTGCCCTCCCTAGAGTTGGACGAAACAATTACCACCAATTGTACCCTTTCCACTAGCTATAAGTTGGAAAAGATTAAAGAATTGCAGGTTGTCTGTAGTAGAAAGACAATAGTGGGAATGAACAGGATAGCCATAGATGGGAATAGTAGTCCATATTTTGCAGGAAGATTGACAGACAGTTTCCATTTGCCAAAAGAACAGATTGAAAATAGAAGAAACTGGAGCAGAGATTCGACCTCTGCCACTTCATACATAGACCCTAAGGCATTGATAGATATGAATAGAAACTTTCGATTCTAGAGAAAAGGTATATGAATTATAGATTTTCACGTGACCAAATAGTGTCAACTTTAACTCAGAAATGGTGTATAAAGTTGAGCACTTTGGGTTGTTTAAGAACATTAAAATGAAGAACAAAAATATAAATATTGACGTATAATCACCTACATTTACTTGACTTGCCTAGCTTCCTTTTTCATGATTTTGAATTAGTTGTCACTTTACTATATCTTTAAAACTATCAGCACAGCTAGTAACCAGAAGGTCGTGCGCTCTCCAACATCTCAAATATCAAGAGAGAACAGATTCAAAGAGAATATGAAAATTATTGTACCACAATTGAACCAAAGAGTATTATCGAGAACTTTTGCATTATTGTTGTTCCTTTTAAGTGCATAAAGATAGTCACTCCATATCGCACAAATAATTCACATCTAACATGCTTTTCTTCAGTTTCTTCAAGACTCTTGTAGACCAAGAAGTCACTGTCGAGTTAAAGAACGATATCGAAATCAAGGGAACCTTGAAATCTGTAGACCAATACTTGAACTTGAAGTTAGACAACATCTCGTGTGTGAATGGAGCCAAATATCCCCACTTGAATTCCGTGAAAAACTTGTTTATCAGAGGTTCCACTGTTCGTTATGTCCACATGAGTCCTAACTCCGTTGATTGCACCTTGTTACAGGATGCTTCCAGAAGAGGTATGTATAGAGAGATATGACACCAGACGCATGAGACATGAAATATGAGATATGAGACACAAGATCGCAGAAATGAATTATCAGGAGAGAGACTAGGAAGAAAGAAGATGCTGAAGTGTTTGTATCCAATACAATTGAATAATAGTATTAAAATATTTTATTCTTAGAAATTTTTAAGAGTATCCCAACGGCCAGCATGGAAACGGTCATACTATGTGATGTCCCATTCTTCTACAATCCACATTTGAGATCCCATACAGAATACAACTCATCTTTACTCAAGCCAAGAGCGCTACTAACACCCTTCTAGAGGCTATGGTTCAATCTGCCAAATAATGTATATATAGTGTAATATAGAAAAGTTTTAACGTTATATGAATTTAAACAGCACTGCTGCTATGCCATGCTGTTAATTAATGCTGATGTAGTTTCACTTTCTAATTCATGACTGAGGTTTGCTGAGTCGAAGGTAACATTTGGCTCTAGAATGTCCTGGTTTCTTACAATACGAACAAATCTTCTTCGATTGCTGGTGCCTATGATTGGAGCCAATTCTTACACTGCTTTCACTACTTACAGACTCAACGCTGACGGACTTTTCAACTTCTGGAGACTTAATCGGATTCTTGATCTCTTTTCCCGTTTTTGCCATGTTCGTACGTCGTATTCTCTTTTTAGGTATTATTATGTATTCGTAATCATCCAGCTTATCGTGTAAAAGTGAATTGCAACTTGGACAACATATATTTTTCCGTATGTCTGCTAGAAACTTGTCATCGTCTATGCTATTCTGGTCGTTTAGAGAGCCCTCAACTTCGACCCCCAGAGCAATCTTAATTTTCAGTATATATTCATTGAGAATCTGCAATTTTTCCTCATAAACCAATGAAAGATGCTCAAGTTGTTTGTTTTTGCTAATTATCACTTTTGCGAGCTGATCCACCGTCAGCAGCAATTCCACGGCCGACATTTTTGCGTTCATTAAGACACCGTTTCAGTAAAAACCTACAATAGTACTGTTCTATCCATTCCATATATTTTGTAGAGAATAAATCACGTGATATCATTTGTTCAAGCGAATTGAATAACTTTTGAATCATTATAACATTCGCTTTTTCATAACGGAAGCTTATTATTATTAGATTGAATACGGTAATTGAGAATTAAATATCCTTGTGAAGATGTGTAAGAAGTCGAATATTTGATTTTGGCTTTATGTTACCACTTTATTTAGGGCTTTGTTTCTTTATAAAGATGCCTATATTGCAATTGAAGTTTCAATAATTTCCCACCCAGTTAATAAATCTTTCTCAAATTTTACCAATATTGCTGGAGACCCAAAGTAAAAGAATATGGCAGTTAAATGCTTCCATATGCCCTTGAGCTTGACAAAATTTTGTTGAGTGAATTTATGAGCCCGAAATTTATAGAACGTATTTGAATAAATTTCGTATTTCTACTGGCTGTGATGGCCTTTAGCAGAAGCGCGCCGATCGTGTACTTGGTCTCCCGTGTTTTGAAGTGTCCGGTTCGATCCCTGCGGTCGGAATTAGAACGACTCGAGTAATCAGTCTGTTACTTTCTAGCAATGAGTAGCACCATCACTGGAGGGAAGCAATTCAGCACAGTATGTTACCCGCAGTGGAGGCGAAACGGATGGCACTACATTATTTATCGTCGATTTCAAGTATCTGGTGTGTCGACCCAAAGTATTTTTTATTCTTGAAGAAGATTAGTTAGTGGAGCGGTACTGTTTCCTTGAAATGTACTTTTTTTTGGATGTTACCACTTTATTATAGTGTCTATATTCATCTGTGAGGATGTACTCGTAGTCTATGTTACTTGTAAATTTCTACTATTCAGCCTTCTTCTTTGAGAATCTCTGATGTACATGGGAGACGAATCCCTTCAAGTTCCGTCGTTCTAAGTATAGCAACATAAGCAAACAGGCAAGACAATTGAAGAAACTCTTCAACAACCCAATGAAGGTAGTTGTATACACCGAAGAGCCGTCCGAGAGCACAAAGAATTGTATAGCTTCAAACAAAATAGCAACTGCCAGCCCAGCGCTAGCATATTTCAATAGAGATCCCGTAGCATGAGCTATTTTGTGCTCGTTATAGAACCGACTAATGGCAAAGTAACAGTAGCTTATTCTTAAACTCATGTTGACAACATTAGCCAAAATCAATCCAGTCAATCCCAAACCAACGTATACGATAAAAATGTACAGAGATACCAAGAAGATTGCTGTCAGAACTGTCATGTAAATTGAGAGGTTTCTGATATCCTTGTTACTTGCTACACTACTGAAGAATGCTTCCAAGATCCCATTGAAAGCCAAGAAGGGAATGTAAATGGTATACTGTGGTAACACTTCGAAGATGCAAGTATCCTTCCATTTGGATGAACCACCGAAAATGAGTTTCATTAAGTAAGATGCATTGGTGAATCCAGCTAACATGATCATCAACGATAAGTTGAAATAGAAAATAGAAAGAAGCGATAATGTTCTATAAGAGTCTTTCAATGCCAGTTCTGAGGGCAGAGATGATGAAAGCATTCTGGTGAAGAGCAATCTCATTGACTCTTCAATAGGATGAAACAAGAGTCTAGCAACGAGAGATCCGTAATTAGAAATAATTGAATATACTGCTTGATCTTCCAAAGTACACAAGTAGTTCATTAGGAGTTTGTCACCTTCAGTAAGGATTTGCTTAAACAACATCTGCACAAACAAGCCCTTCCATATGCCCAAAATCTTAATATCAAAGTAGTAGTAGATGTTATTTGTTTGTTTAATCTTCTGAATCGAAAAAGTTAACTTTTCATCCGCACTCCTCTCATTGTTCTCTTTATAGAAACTAAAGATGTAACAAACAAAGAGAGTGAACGAGTATGCAAATTGACCCAAAGCATAGGCCAAAACAGCTGCACCATCAAATGTTTTTCCATCCAACTTTAATATAGTAGCCGAAACATATACTGAACCAAAAGTGAGCAAGCATCTGTTGAATACAGCTGTGCTTTCGAATTGGGAACGTCTTCTAAAGTTCAATTCGAATTGATTAATAGCATACACTGGTTCCAGAGCCAATTCGAAAAATATGGACGCTCCAACAAGACTGAGAGTCAAAACATAAAAAGACAGTTGAACAACGGAATCGAACACCTGTGAAGTATTGTATTGCCAATAGAAAATGATACCTGAAATAGGCACGCTTATTATAACAGGAATAAAGCCGAAATTCATTATACTTTGAAGGGTGCCAGAATGAGAATTGGCTCTATATTTTAATCCTTCATGTTTTTCGGAACTTTGGTCGTTATTACAATTCTCTGTTCTTTGAACTGCTAGTCGTTCACCTTCTCTACTGAAGAATAAAACCGTTGACACCAAAAATTCCAAGTAGATTGAAATTGCAAATACCGAAGGCGAGACATATCGAATCAATAATTGATTTAGGAAGAATGTAAAAAGTTTTGTTACAAACTGAACTGAAATAAGCAAAGATACTCCAGCTGTGGATTTCTGAAGAATTGCCGATTCTTCAACAGCCAGCTCTTTGTGCTGAAGTTTTTTGGACACGTCAGGTAGAGCTGATCTTTCAGCACTTAGCCTTGAATAAGTAGAGTCATAAGACAGCATTTGTACAATCATGCTATTATCAATAAATGGAAGATTCCAATATGAAAATTTGGCACAGTTGTAGTGAGCCATATTGCTGGTTGGTAAATTGTGTGTTCTAACATGCAAAAGTAGAGATTTGCATGTTGGAGAAATCTACGAAGATCATCGAAGATCATACAAGGTAGCTACAGAACAAGTGAAATAAGGAGTTGGAAGGTGCACACGGAAAGAGAACTAATGAATAAAATAGAACATAATAGGACACAGTGTAAGATAGTAACTCATTTGTAAAATCACAGTGTTTATTTGGTGTTTTTATTGCTATCACATAAAGCTGATGGCTGCGAAATATGGATGTGAAATATCTTAGATTGTACACCTTTTCTTTCTTTCAAAAGTATGCATAAAAACAAGCACTGAATTAAATATGAACTGTAAAATCCTGATTAGTACAATGGTCTTCACTTACCACTAGTCTTCCATTTTCCCACCTATCCCCATTTTCTTCAGATTAAATGTTCAGACACGTGACTTAATTTTCAAAGCGCACGTGACTTCAATCAAAATTCTCTCTATCCTTCTTGAACGCATCCGAGAACAGACCATTCTTCACCAAAGCAGTTCTGCTGCTAACCCCGATTCAGCCACTCATAGCTTTTACAAAAGTCAGCTACCATTTACTAAATCTTGCTCGCAAATTTGACTTTTTGTATCAAGCTATATTGGAAAGCCGCAATAACCAGAGTCTTTTTTCAGAAACATCGAAGTTCTTTGCTTTCATCTGTAGTCAATATAAAAGTGAAAAACTGCTTCTGTCCACACAAAGGAGAGAAAAATTGAAATTTTGAGTAGATTGAATCGTTTTAATATTCCAAAAGGTATATTTTCCATTATTTCATTCTGCTGTTCATACCATAATAGCATTGACTCATAAGGCTCTTTAGGTTAACTTCAGAGAGTGCTAGTAATCTAACAACTGGACGACATATTCAACTACAGTTTTAAATACTTGACGTACCATTTCAACTTTTCCAAAGAAATCTTTGCGAATAACATAAATTAAAAGACATAAGCATTGATCTTCTCAAGTTTTAATTTCAATTCATAATCATTCTTCAATCAGCCTGTCGAATATGGACCCCAACAATTTAAACCCTCAAGAGGTAGAGCTAAGAGAACAGGACAGATGGTTGCCCATCGCCAACGTAGCTAGACTCATGAAAAACACCTTGCCCACAACTGCTAAAGTATCCAAGGATGCCAAAGAGTGTATGCAAGAATGTGTTTCTGAGTTCATTTCCTTCATAACAAGCGAAGCCAGCGATAAGTGTTTGAGAGAAAAACGAAAGACGATTAACGGAGAAGATATCTTGTACTCAATGCACGACTTAGGGTTTGAAAACTATGCCGAGGTATTGAAGATATATTTGGCCAAGTATCGTGAACAACAGGCTTTGAGGCAAGAAAGAGGAGAATCCAGAACGTCTAAGAGACAACAGAAACAGGCTGCTGCTGCCGCTGCTGCTGCAGCTGCTGAAGCTGCGGTTTCTGAGGCTGCCTCAACAGAAGACATCGACGAGCTGGAGCATATGGAATACCAAGAAGATGACACTGGCACGAACTCTCCAACACAGAATGGAGATCTTAATGGGGATCAATATATTGAAAATGAAGAAGCATACCAAAACAGTCATGAAGAGCAAGAAACAGAAGAAGTTGAAACCATAGAAGATGTAGCTACCGAAAATCAACACCAGGAACACAACGAAGTCGACACCAACTCAGTCACTCATGTAAATAGCGCTCTTGGCTCGAACTCTTCATCTACAAGCTCGATAGATTCGCCAGAGCCTTACTTTAAACATTACGAAAATAACGAAAACGAAAACGAACAGGACAATTCCATACCAGGACAACCAAACACAGAAGATACAGAACAAACAGAGCTAGACGGCGTAGTTCCCCTCAAAGAGGGAGAAGAGTATGGATATGGCGATTTTATCACTGAAGAGCCACATGACGAACTCCATATCAATGACAGCTCCAGTCATCATATCGAGGAGTTGGCAAAACAGCTTACCCATGACGAGCCAGATATCGATACCTTGACTGCTGGAATCACAAATGGAACTGCTGACAGTGGCTATTTCTAGTCAATTCTGCAAACCTAGACTATTCTTAGAGGTGCTTCAAAAATTACGGATATTCATAGGAGTGAACTTCTTATTTATTCCATTGTAAAAATTAAGTTTGTAGTATTTAGCTCTTTTTCTTTGGTGGTGGACGAAAATCTTGTATTTCAGTTCTTTTTTTGTGTTAACTACTATACATGTATTACGTTACGCTGTTGTAGATGTCAAAAAGATCGTATTAAATTCGTTAAATGTGAATGCGAGATTTGCACATTAGAAGAAATGAAACCAATAAATAGTAACAGAAAGACAAACTATGCTATTATATTTTTTCTCTGCAAATGGGGCAGCTTCTAGAATAGTTGATCCAGCTTTTCAAGCATTCGTAATGGAAATGATGGCCACAATGTCGTAATCCACGAATCTCTTCCAAATCACTGGTATCGTTTTCCAACAAATCAAAGCATATGACACATTGTTCCTGATGGTCTTCAAGGGCGGCCGGAATCGTGAGTTTTTTCAATGTGAATTGCTTCTTTTTAAAGTTGATCAACTGTCTTGTTTTCATCACTAAAACTCGCAAACTCAAGTACGAAGATGGCAAAACATGGAAGGGGAAAGTGTAAAGCGACAAAAATATGATAGAAAATACACAGAGCATAGTAAAACGCAACAAGTTCACGACAAACTCCGTTACATATATAATTTTCATCTTTGTTTCCTTCCAGGAATTCAAATCTAATTCCGCGGTAAGTGAAGCACTGTCCTCTGACCAAACCTGGGAGAAATGGAAATATTCGTAGAAATCCAAGCAATATTTCAATATCGTCAAGAAGATTAAGGGCCCGATGTGTAAGATCTCAAATCCAAAAATAGCCGTCAAAATGTTTTCCTGAAGTGTCACTTTCGACATCTCGATCAACATATCCGACCAGTAGTAGTTCTGATACACTTCGTACAAGAAACGAGAGATCAACAAGTTGTCGATAAATGCTAAAATAATGAGCCCAACGAAGAGTCTTAATCCCTGGTATTTGACCTCGGCCTGCGAGTTGGAATTTGTGTTAAAGATGGAGCTGACTCTGTCTATAGAAAGATAATGAAAACATTTGAGCAATAGCACTGAAAAGAAGAGCCCAGCAAATTTGAACAACTCGTTCTGTATTACTTGTGACCCGACAGACCGTGACTTTATATAGAAGATCATTAATCCGAATGCAAACTCCCAGATGGTGTAGCTGATCTTGTGCTTGAGGTTTCTGATTTCTGTGGGTGAAAGTTTGCCAAAGATGGCCCATTTGACGAAGTTGATGAAGAGGAGCAATCCGAAGATTCCTAGATTGAAAAGCTTGAAGTTGAAGGAGGACCATGACGAAGACGCTGTAGACGTGGAAAACACCTTGCTAGTCAAGCTCAGAATGCTTCCATAGGGATTGATGGGTGATTGTATGTAGTAGATGTTATTCTTAAGCTCTAGCCGTTTGTAGACTGAGACACCTAGAAACGTGCCAAACTGGGTATGTTAGTATGATTGATAGGGGAGACACCGCAGAACACAACAGAATAGTGTATAATAGTGAAGTGATATATGTCATACCAAATTTTGTAGTATGTCACAGTATGTAACATTATACTGGCATAATAGTATTGTTATATCACGCCAGCCTTGTATGATGCCATCATATCTTCAACGTTGTACCATCAGTACACGAAGTTATGGAAGCTAAAAAATTCATATTCCTTAATATTCATGGTTCAGTATCATAATTAACATTCGTGTGACTACTTACAGCACTGAAGCCCAATTTTCGCCAATACATGGCAGGTTGAGTGGCTAATAAAGCAGAGGGCAAAGAGAAAGCTCGGCAAAGTTGAAAACTTTCTGCAAATCAGAATCCGGAGGCAAGATAAAAGGTCTTATTTATAATTAATGTGTAAAACAAAAGGAAGGCAGTCGGGTTTGTGACCGCACCAACAATATATCTATTGAAAGATTTCTCTCGATGGTATTCACGTGACGAGTCTAGCTTAGCGAGCAAGTAAGTTTCCAGAGCACCAGCTAATTAGAACACACTAAATGATATGGTGGTAGAGAAATGAAGCACATGATGCTCTTGGAGAGGTTTGATATGTGGAGATTTATCTTCCCGGTCATCTTTTGATACTTATCGCGTTGAGGGGATGTGCTCAATACTTCTAAGCGTGGAACTCTGGCCACAAAAAAATAGCTGCGAAAATCCGATAAGAGGAGAAGGCCAGGTGAACGTGACAGTTTTATTTGGTGTATATTGAAAAGGAAGTGGCCAAGTGGGTGGAAGCTTAGATAATAGAATACTAGGAAACATTCAAGATCTTTGATCTTATATAGACAGTTTATGTTCAAAAGCAAAATTAAATTTTGAATTTTTCTTTAAATTCACCACAAAATTTGCATTTGTATTGTCATTAACCAAATGAAAAAGACAAGTACAAACTACAAAACGAATGCAAACAAATTTTAGACTCAAATTGCGAAAACCTTATTAACGAATTGACTTCTACAAATATAAGTTTTAATCATTACTGACATCTTCCCTGTATCCTCTATTTCCACCATATCTACCAATTCTGCGGGCCATACGATTCACGGTTCTCATCTCCATACTTCATCCTGCAGGACTTCGAAATTTTTCACTATGCCATCTCTTCAATACCTACATCGATTCTTCTCTCTACATGCCATTTGGTGCTAACTTACTTAACCGCATACTAGTAATGGGTAAAAGAAATTTCAGAAAGGGCAAGGGATTCGAGAAGAAGAACTTTGGCAAGAGACCAGAAGTAGACGACAGAAGCTCCAGTTGGTCCGAAGCTGTGAGAGAGTCTGAAAAATGGGAAAAATACTACAAGACCTTGAAAATCATCCCTGAAGAAGAATGGGGCACTTTCAAACAGCACTGTCAGGAAAACTTGCCACTTACTTTCAGAATCACGGGATCCAGAGCTCATGCCTCTGAAATCAAACAAAATTTCATCGACAATCATGTTGAGAAGTTGAAGGATGCCGAGTTTGACGGTGTCAAGTTGACCCCCAAGAATTTGTCGTACTACCCAGACCAGTTGGGCTGGCAATTGGACGTTTCCAAAGCAGTTATTAGAAAGCAGAAAGAATTTGCTAAGACTCAACGATTTTTGGTCATTGAAACTGAAGTCGGTAACATTTCCAGACAAGAAGCTGTTTCCATGATTCCTCCTTTGTTAATGGATATCAAACCTCACCACTATGTTTTGGACATGTGTGCCGCTCCAGGTTCGAAAACTGCTCAATTAGTTGAAGCCTTGCACCAGGATGACGATAAAGAATTGCCTACAGGTTTTGTTTTGGCCAACGACTCTGACTACAAGAGATCTCATATGTTGGTACATCAAGTCAAGAGATTGAACTCTGCCAACTTCATGGTGGTGAATCACGACGCCACATTGTTCCCCAGACTCAAGTTGAACAATTCGAATGAATTTTTGAAGTTTGACAGAATCTTATGTGATGTGCCATGTTCCGGTGATGGTACCATGAGAAAGAATGTCAATGTCTGGAAGGATTTCACTGTAGGAAATGCCTTGGGTTTGCATCCTTTACAGATCAACATCTTGAACAGAGGTTTGCAATTGTTGAAGAAGGGTGGTAGATTGGTTTACTCAACCTGTTCGATGTCTCCGGTTGAGAACGAAGCCGTTGTAGCTGCTGCTTTGAGAAAGTGGGGTGGTCTGATCAGATTGGTCAATTGTGACAATGAGTTACCTGGCTTAGTCAGAAGAAACGGGATCAGCGAGTGGAAGGTTTTCGGTAAAGATATGGAACTCCGTGAAAGAGGTGCAGAAGACATTCCTGCTACTGCATTCTCTCCTACAGAAGAAGAAGCTGCCAAGTTCAACTTGCAGAACTGTATCAGAGTTTACCCACACTTACAAAATACCGGTGGCTTCTTCATCACCGTGTTCGAAAAGATTGATCCTGAAGCTAACTCCAAGAGAGGACCATCTGAAGAAACGGAAGCTGAAGATACCAACAAGAAACAAAAGGTTGAAGAGACTGCCCCAGTGGTTTCTACTGAAATAGTTCCACACAAGCCTCAAAAGAAAGAAAAATTACCTAGAGATGCCAATGAGGAGCCTTTTATCTTTTTGGACGAAAACCACCCGGAATTGGCTAAGTGCTGGCCATTCTATGATGTCAGCGACAAGTTCGCAAGAGACTCCACTTTGGTGAGAAATGCCACTGGAGAACCATTAAGAACTATCTATTATGTAGCTCCTGTATTGAAGCAAATTTTAAGCATCGAAGAGCAAAAGTTGAAGATTGTTCAGGCTGGTATCAAGTTATTCGTTTCTCAAAGAAATGACAACGGCAACTGTCCATGGAGAGTCCAGAACGAATCGTTGCATACTGTTAGATCGTTCTTGGGTGACAAGAGACAATTGTCTTGTAACTTGAAGTTGTTGGAAGTTCTCTTCCAGGAAGCATTCCCAAGTATGAAAGACATCAAGGAATCCGGAGTAGACCCAGAGTTCTCGGAAAGACTTGAAAAATTGGAGGAAGGCTGTGTTTTCTTGACTGTCGTCAGAGGAGAAGGCTTGGAAGACTTGTTCTTGCCATTGTGGAGAGGCAGAAATAACGTCAACTTGATGGTCAACAAGAAGGACACCCATGAATTGCTCTACAGAGTTTTTGGAATCGAAACTTCGTCAAAAGACCAAGGCAAAGAAGCTGTCTACCAAAAGAAGCTCGAGGCTGTAAAGAAAGCTCGTGAATCCACAACTGAACCTGAAGAGCTCTTCAAGTCTGAGACTGAAAATGCTACACCAGAAGTTAATTAGATTACATTATCTTTATAGCACTGTATATTATTAATCATTATAGAAGATGTGAATCGTTAGTCGTAAGTTCTGGTGGACGCAAAAGATGAAAACAAAAGTCGTCTCGAATTATTCCGAATCAGAATTTCCATCGCTAGAATTTGAATTTGAACTTGAATTTGAGTCTGAGTCTGAATCTGAATTTGAGTCTATAGAGCATGAGTCCGAGTGAGAAGACGGAGTTCCTTCAACTGAGGAACCCGAATACTGCAGACTCTCCACTTGGTCTTCTGTCTCGCCTTCATCCGAGCTCTCACCACCAAGCAATGATCCCTCCAAATCGAGACTATCCCTATCGGTATCGCAATAATCTACAAACATCTTCACTGTGTTTTCATCTACCATTTTGTCCACCCACAGCTCTACAAGGAGTCCAAGGGCTAGAAGTGCAGTTTCGTCCATAGTTCTGGCCATCTCAAGTTCTCCTTTCTTTGTCGACGTGAATTTCTTACTGGCAAAGTAGTGTATAACTTTGAGAAGCTCGGAAGATGGCAATTGGCGATCTTCCGCAAACTCGTGACGATGCTTAATTGGGATCTTGAGATGGCCCGGCTTCAAGATTTCAAGAATTTCGTCCGGTGGAATGGAGTTTCCTTTGGAAATGAACATGTCATCGTAGTCAGGTGCATCTTTATCGAGTATCACATCGATTTTATTTCCATTGGGTGATGGTTTCTTGTCATGATACTGAGACATGGCCAAGTTTTCCTTGTGAATCTGTCTACCTTTGGTGTATTCTCCATCAACAGCTCTGTAGACATCCGCGTTTGCCAACCATTTTCGCACTCGAAGCTTGTCGAGTGCCGCGTGAAGCGAATAAGACGTCATGAGACAAATTAGTAATTAGATAGATAGTGAATGAATGAAGACGAATACGATTAAAGATGTAGATTTAGAATGAAAAATTGTATGCCATAATATCCGGTATATTTTACAGATCGATGCAGGAGAGAAGAGCCGAAGAATAATTTGTGACTTAAGACAAGACGAGAGAAGAGAGTGGAGAATAGGAAACAAAAACAAAAAAAGGCAATCACAAATACATTCTTCCAATTGAGACACCCAGACTTCTTGACGGAAATGATAACACTTTTCAAACCTGCAAGAAGTATACGAGTCGTAGAGATAAATATTTTTCGTTTTCTGTTAACCATGTCGTAGGATCAAGACACAAAGAGCTCCGTCCCCTGATGTCGCGTTTATCCATGCTTTTGGCGCGACATAATATTTCGCATTTTGTTCCATGTTTACAAACATTGAGACACCATTTTTTTTTGTTTTAAATATTTCTACATATTCCACACTATATGTTCTCTTTGTCACTAGAAAGGTAATGATAGACCTGGAAAAGCTACAGAGTCACTATGAGATCCACGATGAGTTGCGCGATATCGTCCACCAGGATGAACTCCGCAAGAGCCTTATCCACTTGGCGGTGCTTCGTGTAGTCACACTAAACAGAAACAAACCGAAGAGAGCAAAAACCAACGAAACAGACGAACTTGTACAGATGAAAAATCAACTCAATGACTACGAGCTATACACGAACAAGTTGAAGCAAGAGAATCTGACCAAGTTGAAATTGCAGGAAGCAAAACTTGAAAGTGCACAAGATGAATTAGCCAAACTCAAACTGCAGCTAGCAGCAGCCAAAGAAGCAGCCAAAGATACGTCTAAAACCACGTTCAGTGTACCTAGCTCAAGTTCATTCAGACCACGAATCAACCTCAACGGACTTGCAAGACCGAAATCAGCAACATTATCTTCAATCAAAAAGTTTCCATTGGACAGACCTACATCTGTATCCAGTGAAAGAAACTATCTTTCGCCTACTTTCAACTCCATCAATAAGTCCATCTATTCCTCCGATATTTCCAGTGTTTTGACACCCATACTGAATAAAACCATTAGTAAACCTCGTGGAAAATACATCACTGCCAGGAATTTACACGAATTGGGAAATTCTCCGGTGACATCTAAGTTTGGATTAGCGAAGCCACCAACAAAACTAACCACATTAACTCAAAATATAGAAGCACAAAATGAAGAAAATTTACCTCCAAAGACCACTGAAACTATAGCAGAATCAGAAACAGATTTAGTGAAATCTGCTGCTACTACTTCGACTGTCTTAAGGAGCTCGCCTGCGAAGACTCCTTCACGTAAATCTTTTATAGAGAACTTTGACAAATCGTCCGGATCAAACTCGCCTTCTCCGGAATTCACCCCTACGAGAGTATCATCTGATAAGACATCGGCTCCAGTGTCGCGAGACATCGAAGAAACTGGATTCGGTAACGGAAAAATTACCAGAATTGGATTATTCGATAGTACTCTCCAGACTGACGAAGACACTTTTGCCAGTGCCAACTCCACACTTGTAGAAAATATTGCAGGAGATGTATTGCCAGAAAAAAAGAAGAGGACGAAGAAGTTGCAATTGTGGAAATCAGGAGCTTCTAAGGTGCCGTTAACAGCTCCTGGAAAGAAGCCGCATAGCCTTGGTCTCGAAGATGAGAATCTCAATACTTTGAATTATTATGAAGATGGAAACTTTGCAACTGATGAAAGTCCCCCAAAGCTGCAGCGTAAGAGACAATTGGAGTTGTCGCCGGTTCCGGAACCTATCAAGCGCCGGAAACATAATACGTTCAGGATAGACTAGAGACAAAAGACAAGAATTAATATACATTTCTGTGAAACCATAGTAGACAAGCATTATATATCGTATTTTTTCGCAATCATTTCAAATGTCCAAACGCATCATTCATGCCAAACATCTATATATATATCTATGGATATATCAACTTTCTATACGAACCGTACGATATATCTATTCGTGTACTGAAGTAGACTGCTTGACTCTGGAGAAACCAAAAAGTTCAACATCGCAAATGCCATTATATACGAAGCAATTGCTACTGAAAAACATACTATTTAACCAGCCCATTTCCAACAACTGAACTCGTCTAATCCATCTACATCCAAGACATTAATCCGTAGCTTTGATAAGCAGTGTATTCGAGAAACTCACGTGAGCCTATTTTATTCCTTGCACTTCTCTTGGTCTCATTATAAGTAGCGCAGTTCGCCCGGTCGCCACATGACTTCCGGCACGGCGCCGATTGTTGAAATCACACTGCACAAATTACTAATTGCAATAACGTCCAAAGGATCCATATTTTTCACCCACACTTTTTTCATTGCCACCAGTGATTCGTCCTTCTTCATCCACGGAAATACCTCCAGAAGTATTGCACTATGCTTAGGACATCGTGCACGAGATCACTCCGTCGTGCCGTCGGCAAATGTTTGGTTTCTCCACTTGTAGCAAGCCAAGTTCGGTTTGCAACGAGTTCTGTCAGATCGCAGCCTTATTTGCTCAATTCAGAGCTTTCCGAGTTACCGGCACAATTTGAGAGGTATTCCAGAATTCTATTGGTCGATAAGCCCGAAAGAAACGATGCAGACTCCAATCCGGAGTCTTCTGGCGAATCAGGCATTTCTGAGAAAGGTAGTGTCGAAAATGACAGTCACGACGGAAACGACGAAAAGAAACCAGAAGCCGAGAAAAACGAGAAAGATGAAAACGACAAACCGGAAATTGATAAAGATATCATTGTGGAAATAGATGGAGTAAGCGAGAGTACCATAGAAAACATCTCTGGATCTTCGTCGGCTGCTGGTGGAGCGTCAGCACCACCTAGTGGAAACAGCAATAACAATAATAACAACAACAATAACGATAATGACGAGCCTAATGAGATAGTGGCGAGCGCGGGCACGGGCTTGTATCCGCCGCTATTGGCCATTCCAATGAAGGATCGTCCGCCTCTTCCGGGTCGTCCTTTCGCCATCAACATTACAGATCCGGAAGTTATCAGGTCTATCTACACCATCATTGACAAGAGAGAACCGTACTTTGTGTTATTTCATGTGAAAGATCCAAACGAGGGCGATACTGATGTCATCAATAACAAGGATTCAGTGTACAACATTGGCGTACATTGTCAAATTATCAGACATACGACTCCGAGACCAGGGGTATTCAATGTCTTGGGATATCCTCTTGAAAGATGTCTGTTGGCTGATCTCAGCACTCCCAGCAATAAGAAGGGAGATGCCGAGCCCAGAAAAGAGGGTGAAAACTTCCCAACTTCGTATTTGAAAGGTCTTAAAGTGTCCTATGCTACAGTGAAACCTGTCAAAGATGAGCCATTCGACAAGTCTTCTACCGATATCAAGTCATTAGTGGAATCCTTGAAGGCTCTTTTGTCGAAAATGGGCGCAAAGAATCCACTTGAAAAGCTTCAGATAAAAGAGGGTACGGAATTGGTAAATGATCCACCCAGATTTGCTGATTTCGTAGGTTCCACTATCCATGGAGACCCCAAGAAAATCCAGGAGATCTTGGAATCATTGAACATCGAAACGAGATTATCTAAGGCTTTGGAGTTGTTGAAAGTGGAACTCAAGGCCAGCTTGATTAAAGAGAACACTATCCATAACTTGAGCACCAAGGCTGATGAGTACCAGACGAGACTCTTCATCAAAGAATTTATCAAGGAGTTGCAAAAACGTGCTGGAATTGTAGAATCTGATGACAAAAAGACATCTAAATTTGATGAACGTCTCAAACATTTAAAGATGACTGAAGAGGCCCTTGAAGCCTACAATGCTGAAAAGGCAAAGATGGAAAGTCAGAACGAACACTCGAGTGAACTCGGTGTCAGCGAAAGATACTTGGACTGGTTGACGTCGATACCCTGGGGAATCTACTCCAAGGATCGTTTTAATATCAAGCAAGCCAGAGAGATCTTGGACAGAGACCACTATGGATTGAAAGATGTAAAGGATAGAATCTTGGAGTTCATCTCTATGGGGAGAGTTTCGGGAAAAGTTGATGGAAAGATATTGTGTTTGACTGGTCCTCCCGGTACTGGTAAAACGTCCATAGCCAAGTCTATTGCCGAGTCTTTGAACCGTAAATATGTCAGAATCGCCATGGGTGGTATCCAGGATGTTCACGAAGTTAAAGGTCATAGAAGAACATATGTTGGATCAATACCTGGTCGTATCATTTCTGCGTTGAAGCAAGCCAAAACATCTAATCCCTTGATGTTGATTGATGAAATCGACAAGTTAGACTTAAGTCGTAGTGGAGGTGCCTCTTCAGCCTTCTTGGAAATCCTAGACCCTGAACAGAACAATGCTTTCGTAGACAATTACCTTGATGTGAAAGTCGATTTGTCCAAGGTGTTGTTTGTTTGTACTGCCAATTATCTAGGCAATATTTCTCCTCCCTTAAGGGACCGTATGGAAATAATTGAAGTCAACGGTTACACCAATAACGAGAAGATTGAGATTGCCAAAAGACATTTAATTCCAGACGCAGCCAAGAAAGCTGGTTTAGAAGGTGGACATGTTGTTATTGAGACAAAGACCATTTCTAGATTGATAGAGAAGTACTGTCGCGAAAGTGGTTTGAGAAACATCAAGAAACTTATCACCAGAATCTTCAGCAAGGCCTCCCTCAAGATCGTGGAAGAAGTTGAATCTAGAGAAGGCGAAGCAACGAAATCTGAAGAAGCTAAACCAGAAATTATCACTGCCTCTGCTCCCGAAACTTCTGCTCAAGAAGCTACTGCAAAAGAGTCTGATGGACAGTCCGTTGAAGAACTTGTCGTAGACGTGGCTCCTCAAAAGGTTCAAGAAGCCAATGCTGTCGATTCAGAAGAGGTGAAAGCCGACATTGAAAAAGAAGAGGAAGTCGTAAAGTTAGAAATTCCAGAGGACATAAAGTTGGAAATCACTTCAGCCAACTTAAAGGACTACGTTGGACCTGAAATATATACCAGAGACCGTGTCTACGACATCCCCCCTCCTGGTGTTGCTACTGGTCTTTCGTATAGTACTTCTGGTAATGGTGATGCCTTGTACATCGAATCTATCTTAACTCACTCTATTGGATCTGGTTCGGGCCATGCTAGCATTCATGTTACTGGTAGCCTCAAGGATGTCATGAAGGAATCTGCCTCCATCGCTTACTCTTTTGCCAAACTGTATATGGTCAAAAACTATCCAGAGAACAGATTCTTTGAAGCAGCTGAGATTCACGTTCATTGTCCTGATGGTGCTATTCCTAAGGATGGCCCATCTGCCGGTATTTCCTTCACTTCTTCATTAATTTCATTAGCTCTTCAAAAGCCGTTGCCACCTACAATTGCTATGACAGGTGAGATTACTGTTACTGGTAGAGTATTGGCCGTTGGAGGTTTAAGAGAAAAGATCCTAGGTGCAAAGAGATATGGATGTAACACCATTATCTTCCCCAAAGATATCGAAAACGAACTTGAAGAAATCCCTCAAGAAGTCAAGGAAGGTGTTAAATTCATCCCTGTTGAATGGTACCAAGATGTATTTGACGAGATCTTCCCCAACTTGTCTTCTGAAGAAGGCAACGAGATATGGAAGGAAGAGTTTAACAAGTTGGATAAAAAGAAGGCCAACAACAAGAAGAAATAATCTAGCATAACGATTGTAACCCTAACGCATACATATTAATAGCAATATTATAGTATACATTTGTAAATATTTAATTAACGATTCATTCATTATTTATTTCTGATCCTTAAGAGCCGCGAAAAACTCACGAACCTTACTTTCAGCTACAACTTCTCCTTTCTCTGCAAACGGCTTGAAGAATTCTCTGAGCTTAGACCTGATTTTGTCATAGGCCTGCAAACCTTCAATAGCCTTTTCTCTTGGAAGTGACAGAAGTGCCGCACTTCCAAGATCAAGTAAAGATCCAGTAGCTGAAGAAGCTCTATCGTTAGAAAGGGCTTCTTCAGGAGGTTCAAATACTGGATCATCCAAGTACAAATATTTGTGGTTTCGTAAGAATTTCAACAAGGAAGAGTCTCTGTCAAGAATTTTTGTCAACAGAATCATTTTTTCTCTGAAATTATGGGCCAAGAAGAGAGAATAGGGAGTTGTATCAATTTTTTTTCTTTCAAGCTTTATTTTCTTGGAACTGCTTTCTTCAGTCTTCGATGATGTAAATTTGGAATACATTTGTTCCCATTCCAATTCAGTCAGAACTCCTTTGAAATGTGGAAGTTTACTAAATAAAATTTCTTTATCGTCTTGAATTAGTTCAAAAATAGACTTGAAATGTTCTACACAATTCCAACAGATGAAAACTTCAAAATCGTCCAAGTCTGGGAAATGAGGAACTTTCACTTCATCATCCTCTTCAGCATCACTTTCATTAGTTGTCATATTAAACAGCTGATCCACCAGAGCTTCTTCACCAGGCTCGGCTAATTTATGTAGAATGTTAGCACCAGACGATTCTTTCTTGGTTTTGAAGGTTCCTCTATCGTACCCTAAGATACATTCTTCATGGTACCAGTCTTCTCCACATGCAAAACCAAAGTAGCATTGAATCATATTTCCGATTTCTTCAAGGGGGTTGTATGGCTTTTTGCAAGAACAAAATGTTCCCGCGTAGTTCTGGTTGTATATGTTGGACAGAGAAGGAATATCCTCAGCAGGGAGATCTAGATGGAAAGAAGAAGTAGAAGTCGACGAGAATAGTCTTGAAGAAGATCCCGATGTCATGGTAGTAGTCGAGAATGAAGGCACGCTCTCATGACTGACTTTACGCCTCAATTGACACGCTCCATTGCCAGTTTTGGCCATCTTGGTGGTGCCACAGTCACAAGTAAAGTTACGCTTTGTGAACAATTCTACAAGTTCGTGAGTAGAGTGACATTGAATAGAACAAGAATAACATACTCCAATAGGAGTGTTTTCATTTTCTTTTGAACAGGTCAAGCAAGCAAAAACTGGTTGCCTCAATTCGCCTTTTTCAAATGTACATTCGTCTGGTTCAAATGGCATCAACTCCCGAGCCTCACGCTCGAGTCTGAGTTGGCTTTCAAGATAGTCCACTGCTGTTACTGAATCTTCTGCCATCAAAGGAAAGGATTGAGAAAGTGACTGAATGTGAGTAATTTCAGATATAACGTTCTATCAAATCAAAGGTGATTATGATAGAGATCGCGTTTTCAATAATGCATGAAGTCCAATTCTTAAGCACTATCTTAAAATAAGATATAATACGCTTGCTAGATTATGAATCAATTTTCCTGAGTGATGATCGTACAGTGATTATGACTGTTCTTAGTTGATACACAAATATGAAACAATAATAGTCCAATAGCAGAAAACACCTGATTGTCTTAGCAAAGTTGTTGAGCTGTTGAAAGGAGAGATCAAAATCCGATTGCGTAATATTCAGTTGATGAAGAGTGTACAAATTTCGCAGTCATAGAAATATACTATGCGATAAAGATAATTAGATTCGAAAGAGATCCACAATGATGAGCAATTCAAGATTATAAACATTTTCAATATCAATGGAAGGACAACATAGAATGGTCTGTATATCTATTTCTATTTTGGTTGAATGAAATTGTTATTACTTAACGCATAGGAGAATATCTCTAGAATATACTATGAGGATAAAATACGAGCGAGTATGAGAATATGAGAATACATATGGACAGTCATATATGAAGATTGTGACATAGATAGATTTATCTATGTATGTGAAAAGCCATTGTCCTAATGAAATTAGCAACATACCCTACTCAATCACTCTAAAGTTTTCGTTGATTATAAAGTACAAATTAAGAATATAAAAGGATAAGAACGAAAGAAGTCCAACTAGAAGACTATATGAATGTCTGCGGACAAACGTCTGCATTTTGTATTGTTATTCCGGAGCGTTCTTCCACTCCATGCTTACTATGCCAATAATAGAGTCGTCATATTATTCGTCAGGAATGAATATAGTCCCATTGGTGGATCTATTCCAATGCTGGGATTTCTTTGACGACTTCGTCGAAAGAATCTCTGTATTCTTCGGTCTTGTCGGCATTTTTCTTCGACTTTCCTCCTCCTGGAACAATCATCACACAAGAAGTAGGTCTCTTGGTTGCGCCTGCAGAGCCCAAGTCTTCCTTCGAAGGAATGAACACAAATGGAACAGAGCTGTCTTCACACAAAACAGGAATATGAGAGACAACATCGGCTGGGGAAATGTCTCCTGCAATGATTACGAGACCCTTTTCACCCTTTCTTAATGCTTTGACTACTTCCTTGACACCTCTCTTGACATGTTTGGCCTTAGAAGCCTTCTTCACGGTCTTGAGAACCTTCTTGTTCAACTTCTTAGGAGCCAAAGGTTTGGCAAACGGCAAGATAGCCGAAAGTCTCTTTTCGTAGTTATCTTCTGTCTCTTCGGACTTGCTAACCTTTTCTTTCTTAGCCATTGTTACTGGTTATATATGCTGTTGTACTGTTCTCCAGATTTGTATGGTGTAGCTAAAAAAATTTCAATTTTCAGCGATGGCATCTGGTTAGTGAGAAATCGAAGACGTACTGCAGGTTAAAGTCCGGTGCAAAATTTCAGCTGACCACAAACCAGTTTATATGGTTATTTTTGTAATCTTTCAGTACAATATCATATCCTTGTCTGTAATTACTACTTCGTTAGACTTATATGGCAACTATATAATCTAGTGAGGCTACTTGTTTTTATTACATAAATTTTGGAATTTGGAATTTTGGATACATACTTCCAATGGATAGATCAAATTTCAGAAAAAGAAAGAGAGTCTCTTCGTCCCAACCAGATGGCCTGGGGCTTCTTCTTTCAGACCCTCCTCAACCCAAACACACTGAACACATAATCACAGACGAGAAGGTGATCAACTATATTCTCAAATTACAACCAAAGACAACCGTGCGGAAAGATGTATTTCTCAAAATTGTGCTTTCATACTCCGAGGCAGAGTTCTTTTTAACATCTGAATTGAATCTCGAAGATACTCTTTCCAAGAAATTCCAAATAAAAAGCTTCCTGATCTCGTCTCAAGAAGATGGTGTTGTGGATAGATTCATAACATTATATGGTGATAACGAGCTGATAGCAAGAGGTGTGGTATATATAAGTTTCTTGTTGAAAATCAAGCTTAATCGATTTATTCGAGGAGACTTGTATACCCTCAAGTCCAACAATTATGACATAGAATTGGTGATAAGACGAGAAGTTTATCCCAATGATAATTTCCTAGATGCATTCAATTTTAATCTCTATGAGGACACATTTCCTCTATGGTATAACCAGAATCGTGGAGTCCATCTTTTGCATATACGATCTGATTTTTTGACATTATTTCTCTTCACTCTGGCTGTGCTCTTAAGGTACAGAGATTCAGAAGAAGATTTTAGTATTGTACAGACACCACTATTCGGTGTACATACAGATCCAAACTTGCTTGCCATGTCAGATACGAATAAAGAGATGTTGGAAAAAAGTAGAAATGGGGTATTGTCATACTTGTATCCGAAGTAGACCATTAGTATGACGATATAGACATGAGTATACACTGAGATATATACTTTAATGATATAGAACTGTTAACATGTCTTATCATTAAAAGTATATCATGGGACAGATCATGAACCGCGACGAAAGCATATACTTAACTTTTTTGATCACAGCTGCTATGCCAATTACAGTTGAAATTCCCAACTCAAGCAGTACATTGTCCTAAAACTTATCAATAGCTGTATCCGAAGACAGCTATTGGTTAAATTTTATTTATTTTGATTTAAATATGCTAGCAATAGTTTTGTCCGAACGTGCAAGATTTGTTCTTGCTGAAATATGAAGCGTTTAGGTCAATCAAATTCTAATTATTGGTACCAAAAGAAGACAATAACCGCCGGTCACTTAAGTTATAAACATGGAAACTCTAAATAAGTTTTCAGTAGAATTTTGGATCTGTTTCAGCAACTTACAAGGCCAATAACAAAAAGTTGCGATGTTTGATAACTGTTGCGTTCCAAGTGCAAGTGGACGTAAATCTCACCCGATGGAAAGTTTGATTTCGTTAGACTTATTTAGCGTTACTAGACTTTACAGAACAACTCATTTGATAACAGATACCTCTTGTCCTTTCTAGGATAAAGATGTATCTTAGCGTAGTTTGACTTTAGGAGTAGTATCAATTTGCTTAAATTGAAGTTTTCCTTGCCATTGTACGTAATGATGATTACCTACATGGGAGGTGATTATTTGTATTACAAATAGAATATCAGTTCAAGTTACAGCAGAAATCATCTGTGTACCCTCATTTCGACCTTGCTTCCAAGATTGTATCATTTTTCTAAGTAGGGTTGAGTTCAAGGTTGGTCCCTATTCTTGCATCCAACGTGGACTACAAATTGTTTAAAAGAACTCTCAATGAAACATGCCCCTGCAAGAAAGCATTACGCCAATCTACTTCGAATCACTCGCCAGTTTTTCGGTTTGTCAGTTATTTGTTGAAATATATGCTTAAAAATTATACTCTTTTCTTATATTTTGAGTTCTCGGCATGGGTAAACCAACAATACAGTTTGGTTGAATTGACATATGCCAGAATAGTTCTCGTGTGATTATTTAATTATTGAATTTTTCCGTTAACTATATAGGGGAAGGTGCATATGCATACACTAAAAGTAAAAAAAATAACATCTTCCCCGTACATGGTTAATTTTGCGCAAAATTGTCGAATACCAAGCACACCCCTCCTAAACTGATAGGACATTTCAGAAGCACACAGACACTTTTTGTGAATCCGGAGAAGTACTGATGGTTATATACTTGATATATAGTATATACAGTGTTTCAAAAAAGATGTAAGTTAGTGGTATATCATTACCGTTACCATTGTGAACAGATTAACAAACCAGGGTCCAAGAGCCCAATTTCAACCTGTAGCAAGTAGCTGAAAGAAGTCGTGTGATCTTTTTTAAAGAAACATCTCTTTCATAAATATATCATCTTCTGCTTTGTATTAATTCTCAAGATTTGTATCATAATCTAGATGAAAAACTTGAACTCGATTGTTACATTGGCATTATTTTACACCATCCTTGAACTTACGGAGGATTTACAAGCGCAAATGAAAGTATTCATGAAACTGCTGAGTCCGTGCCAAACTTAGACGAAGGGCAGACTTTGGAGTACAACTACTCTAGGGCAAACTTTTACGCCATTCTCTTCCCCAATTCTTCTTATGAAAAATTCAGTAACATTACTAAAAACGAATAGGTATAAGGAAGGAAAGTTGGCTGCATTACTTAATAGATCGGTTAGTTTTTCAGATGGTCGTACAGACCAGTTTCTGTCGAGCAGTAACAATGTTGGAACGTACGGACCACAAAAATCATTATTCACACTTTTTAATGATAAAATAGGTGATATAATTAAAAGGTATTTCGAGTATAAAGACAATTAGTTTCGAGAAAGGCACTATTCTGTCAGATGGCAGAAAAATGGCCCTATCATCTTTCTCAATGGGATGTGAATGGGGATGATTGTGATGATTCTGCATGATTTTCTGCCATTGTCCAAGAAGTAGAGAAGCCTATTGTAAAATATAAATACTTATATGCTACTTGGTTTTTCATGAAACACTTTTGGAGATTTGGAAGCATATATTACTTTTGGATTTACTAAGGTGTTTTCAGTCACTATTTGCATAACCACGGAGCCACTAGAGTCTGTAGATGGTAGGCAATGTAATTATCTAGTATTTAGGGATATTGGCCATCAGCCGTTTAAAAGTTTTTAAAGTATAGTTATCATTTCTTGAACTTTGAAGAAAATAATCAAGCTAAGTCCAGTTTGTTCAAATTGATTATGAAAATCGTTTGAATTCGTTTCGTGAGTATGTTCAGAACTGTTACTACACCTACGTGTCCTAGTTCTGCTGATTTGGTAAGAATGTGCGGTTAACACGGCTGCATTGTTGAATTGGGTAGTTTCTAAGTGAATGACCACACTATCACATCGTATTGATATTCATTGATTTACCCACATCATTGGTAAAACTTTACAAGGGAAGTCATAGAATTGGTACTTTGATCACATATATTACACCAATTACAAGTTTAAACTTGTTAAGTGTATATTTTGCACTAGATTCTATATTCTGCATTCTTTGTGTAAACTCAAGTATTGAACACATGAAAGTGCCTATGACAAGTATATAATAAGAGAGCTGCCTGAAAGTTGGCAAAAGTGCTTGGCGCTATCAATCAAGCTTGACATATTATTACCGAAGTAAGCCTTCATATTATCACTCTTTGATTTCTTAGGATTAACTGTACTAATAATTCATATACCATGGATTTTCATTGGAGTCCATACCAAATCATATTTTTTATTTCGGGATTCAGACAATTAAAATGGAAAACAATTCTGGTGGCCATTGTGCATTTTGCATAACGTACATCATGTAATATTAATTCTCAAAATATTATTAATGCATGAAGGAATCTGGGTTTGGTTTAGAGAATGCACTGTATCTGGAGCAACAATGTTGCACCACCTTTCCAGTTTAAGTACATTTTCAGATTTGGCTCTAAACTTCCTTCTGCCATATACAATGAGTTTGGCCCTTTTCTCTTCTGTCCTATATATTGTATTTTCTTATTGAATTCACTTTTGCAAGGAAGATGTCCTCCACTTTATTCGGTCTAAATGAGATTACCGATTGTTACATCAAGGCTACTACTGTCGTTGTCATCGGTCTATTCATAAACGTCTTGTGTCCGATCTTATATCTTGCATACTTCTATTATGTGTTTGAGGCTACCGGAATGGCCATTTCGAGAGTCGAGTTCAATAGTTTCGCTTCATCTAGAAGAGGAAAATTAATCCTATTAAATGTAATCCCTACTTTATTCAGTGTTATGTGGTGTCTTCTTTGCCGGTCGTAAACGTGAAGTTATATAATCAATATTATTCTTCGTTACTGAAATGAGTGAACTTAGCCCCTGGTAGGATTTCCTCCTCTTTGTTATGTAATTGAATTTGTAAAAATTAAGGAATAGAGCCACAACCAAGGTTGAAATCTTTTGAGTAGTAAAAGCGAAGTTCATTTCAAATACTGCTCCCAAGCTTTATCTTCGATTGCTGGAAAATGACCTAAGAACTTGATGAAATCAAAGTATGCAATTCCAATATCGTTCGATGACTGGTACAGAACGGGGTGCCGATTGCAAAATGAATCTGGACATGACCATAGTTAGTTGTACAGCTGGGTCTACACAATACAGGGGTATTGAATAATATATATACTATACAATTCGTACATCTACTATATTTCTATATTGAAAGGGTCTTTATAATATACGTATTGATTTTGTATCTGTAGTTTTGATTATACACTATACATCTAGCGAATACATAAAACGAAATAAATGTTTTAGACTTTGATGATACTTGCCGGCGCGTTCTTGCGAGAGATCGATGCAACTCTGTCACCCAACGACAATGCCAAACCCTGACCCTTGGATCTTATTCTAACATGGCCAATGATTGGACCGTCGCTCTGCTTTTCGATACACAAGTTGGCCAATGCATCTTCACCAAACGATGAGCGAGAATATAAGTTGGCAGACAAGAACTGACATTCTTCTCCTATAACAGCACCTGGTGTCAAACAGTTCATGTTGGTTCCCTTCATCAACTCGTCCAAGTATTCCTTCAAGGTGGAAATCTGTGACTTGATGGTAATCTTGTTTTCCCATTCGAACTCGTTCCACATCTTACGGAATTGATTTTCAGAACAAGTGGCAGGCTTAATGTAATCCATGATGTCAACATGGACGTCGTTCAAAATCACAATGGTAGAGTCATCAGAGTGTTGGCCATCGTACACAATATTACCAAAGATGACACCAGTGTCTGCTGAGGTGACCTTCACTGTGGTCTGAATCTTGTAAAATCCATGTGGGCCAACGTTTGCTGTGGCTGGCTTGTCAACAACCTTCAAGTCACCAAGGGTAGCAAATTCAATTGACAAGTTACGTAAAGTTGCAGTTGTTTGGTTAACCAACAAGACATCCAAAGTAACATCGTATTGGTGAACCTTTACAAATGCTTCAGCGTAAATTGGATCTGAGAATCCTGTCAATTGTAAGATCTTGTTCAATCTAGATGACAAATCTTCCTTCTTCAATGCACTTCCACTTGCTAGTGACACATCATCTACTGCAGCACCCTTAGCAGCGTTATCCTTATCGAATTGTCTGAAAACGATAGAACCGTCTACCTGTTCGGCGTTTTCGTGGAAATCTCTGGCTTGCTCTTCAGCTTTCTTGAGCTCTGCGCTCTGAATCTGGGCTGTGAAGGCATCCTTGGTTTCGTCCAAGAACCCGGCCAGAATTAATTCCAAATCCTCCTCTTCATTCAATACCTTGATATACGAGAGGATACGGTCGGCTGAATCTTCGTCTATCTTCTTAACTACATACGGACTCTCACCTGCTCTCAAGATCGAAACCATAATCAACAAAGCTTCAGCCTTAGAAGCATTCAACACTGATTTCAGAGCTTTCAAACGGTGCAATCTCAAAACCAACTTGACCAAAGTAGAAGACAACACAGCAGCAAGATAAAAATCTCCGTCCAAGATATGTTTACGAACTGGAGGCTTCTCGTCGTTGCTGGTATCTTTAAGTTCAGCAGTTAATGCACTTTCAGTAGCATAGGTACCATCAGGTAAGACTACGGGACCCTTCTTTTTATGTTCAGTAGATCCATTGGAGTATTCTTCGACATATGGACCATTTCCTTCTGCAGCTCTCTTTTCACTGGCTACAATAGGAACTTCACCGATGCTAGATCTAATGTACTTCCATGCTTCTTGAACCAAGCTTTCTTCAAGAGCATATTCACCGATAATCCAGAACGCACCACGGAAAACCTTTCCACTCTTGATAGAAGGCAACACACTGATCAAACGTGTTATTATGGTCTTTCTTAAGTCTGGAAACTTTTCTACAACTTCTTTGACAAACGTAATGACTTCATAGGCTGCAGTAGTGTTCAAGTCGCTCATAGACTCCAACAACAAGTCAATAACGTTAGCAGCAACTTCGACAAATTTGATAGCTAACTGGTGGATGGCGTTGATCAACAATTGTCTATATTCAGCGCTCTTATCTTCGTTGGCTGATGATGTTCTCTGTAATTCAGTCTTCAATAACTTCACTACATCCTCCACGTTTCTACTGGTTACAAACTGCAAAGTGACATCAAGTGCCTTCTTACGGACGTCCAAGTCTTGCGAGGATAATACTCTCAAAATCTCCAAAGACAATTCTTGTAAGACACCAGGGTGCTTTTTGTGGAGATCATTGATTCTCTCAAGGGTGATGATCTTGACATTATTGTCAGCTTCTTTGGTGGCCAACTCGACATACTTACTACCAGCCAACAAAATGGACTGCGGATTGTTAGATAAGACCGTCAAGGCATTAGCTGCTTCATATACAACTACGTTGGAGGAACTCTCAATGATATCCGTTACCAAGTTCGTGTACTGAGACTTCAACACTGGATTCTGGATCGAATCCTTACGGATGAACTCGATGAAAGCAAGCTGCAATAATGGATCTAACGTCTCGATGATAGAAATGTTGTCTTGGATATACTGTAAGGATGCGTCTCTGTTCAACTCTCCAAGACAGACGAAAGCGTTTCTTTTACAAACCGAGTCGCTTTCCTCGTACAAAAACTTGTAGATAAGCTCGTCGGCATCAGGAACCAAATGGTCGTTAACGTTGTGGATGGAATGAAGCGCAAACACAGCATTCTTTCTCACATAGGCGTGTCTATGCTCAAGACACTGACGGACATTTGGTACAAGAGTCTCCAACAATTCTGCCTCCTTCAACTTCGTCAAGTACCTCAACGTATTTCCCCGAATGTACTCGTTGGGATGTTGCAAATCTCTTTGTATAGCGTTACACACAAGAATCATCTCGTGTCTCATTTTGCCTTGATCGTCCATCTTAGGACAAACTTCCCAATAGTGGTAGAGCAACTTCTTTAACTCCTTGTTTTTGGAGGGCATCACAAATCGAATGATATGCATCAACAAATCGGGCATAGGGTCCCCGTTGAGAATCAGAATCAAGATCTTCTTCATGGCCTCTACCTTGGCTTCGTCTTTTCCCTTTTCGAGGAGAGTTTTGAACTCATTCACTGAGGTCATGGACGCCGCATTGGGGTCATAGATCAACGTGTATCCCGACTCAGCCATCCTTATATTCAATTGGTGAACTTGATGGAAAGGTATAGAAATTGCTAATTGTTAATGAGTGAAAAATTGAAATTTCCATATCTTGTATTGTTGTTTAGTCGACGTGTTGGTTAGGATCGGTGCGGGCACGAAGCTCACGTGAATATGTTGAAACCAATTTTTTCTGTAGACCTTTTCTATAGGCATTTCATAAGGACACATTTACGATATAAATATGGATAGAGAGGTATTGTATACATTGCCTGTCACTTTCGGGTGTGAATTACAACTTTTTAATGCATTGCCAAATCTTTTCGCTATAATTATTCTAATTATTTGTTCATATTATATTTTAAATCGAGTATTAATGGCTGCGAAATCGCACTAAAAGATTATTATGTTCATTACCTCCTCTAAAATTTACCACTTTCTCTTCATTGTGTTACTCGCTATCGCTTGAATAATCAGGATTAGCCAAAACCAAACGTGGTCGTTCCTCTTCTTCTTCATCAATAATAGGACGGAACTTATCTGAGCCAACACCATTAGTTTCCACCTCTGTATCATTTTCTACGTCGTCACCACAATCATCCTGATCACTATATTTAAACCCACGATGCTGGTAGAAACCATCAATTTCGTCTAGACTTCTAGAGGAACCTGATGAAACAGACGACCTCTTCAGTTCATTCGTTGATTCGGTAGTTGTGCTGAGGGAGTCTCCTGCAGCATACGAAGCTTCTGTAGTAGAACGCTTGAGAGAATTTTGTGCCGAAATAGAGTTAGAAGTAGAAGGTGCCGCAATGCTAGAATCAGAGCTCTTAACATCAGAAGTTGTTGTTGTCTTGCTGAGTCCATTACTTACACTGCCTACCAAGCTTTGTTCTAATGTTATAGCTAGATCGTCTCTGTCGTCAATTTCAGAAGCAAGCAAACGAGGCTGTAAATGACCGTGTTTTAACTCTACTCCACTGCCTCCCTGCTTCAATCTACCATAGTTTATACCTGATTTCATGAATCTGCCATTAACTCCGGACACATGTTTTTCCACGGGTTGGATACCTGTTGGTAATTTCCATTTGCCAGGGCCAGTCTCATTAAAAGCCGTTCCGCCACTTCTTCGTATAGATAGGACATAGTTGGAGCGTTCTCCTTCGCCCGGCTTCAATTGTAAGCCCTTCTTCAATGTTGACAAGTTAATATTTTTGTATGAGTTAGAGCTTCTAATCGAACTCATAGACGTCGAGTGTCTATGTCTCATGGCTGTCGAAGCATTAGAAGCCATGGTAGTCACTGTGCGAGACGTTGCTAAACCGGTGTCGGCATTACCGCTGTATATGGTATCTAACACTTGAGAGCCAGAGGGTTTTACTGGCACTCGAGAGAACGTCAGAGACGGTGTGAGAGGAGATCTCGTAAGTGCTGGATTCACCACTTGAGCGTTTATACTTCTTGCGCTATCATTACTGGAGTTCGTAGAGACAGGTGCGATACTTGAAGAATGTCTATTTCTCTGTGGAGTTGACATACCTGGTCCATTTGAGTCTAGACTTGGCATCAGTCCGGCTTCTATGGCCGCTTCCAAGATGTTACCCGAGCCCGGACTTGAACTGAGAGAGTATTCTGCGGAATGGTCAGGTTCTGGCAGAACCTCATTTGTAAACTCTTGCAGTGAAAAATTTAGATTATCAATGAGAATATTGTTGTTTACAATGCTGGGAGCGTGCTCGAATGAATCGTTAGCTGAAGAAGTATTTAGTGATGCCTCTACGGGGTATAGAGGATCTGGATAGTATCCTGGAGACGCTAACTTCTTATTTTTATATGGCAGAATGGCTTCAAACTCAGCTGGGGCCGAGTGGCTGCTGGCGAAAGTAAGTTCTCCGTTTTCGTTTGGTTCATTAGATGAGCCTGCAGTGAAGCTCGAAAGTACCTTTAGAGGAGGTGATCTCGCGATACGAAGCTGCTGTACTATGCTTGCGGAACTGGCATTATCTGTCAGATACTGAAAATCGTCGTGACCAATGCTATTAGAGCCACTTCTGGCTATCACGTCGCCGCCTTTTTTGATGTCGCTGTATCCGGAGGTATCGCCACTTATGCTACTGCTTTCGCTTTTGTTTCTGTTATTGTTGTTCTGATTTTCCAAGCTGAGAAAGTTGTCGATCTCATCTTCGAGATTATCAATCAAGTCGTCTATCCCTTTGTGGGATGGACCGCTATTAGAGTCAGAATCGGTGAATGTGTGCTTCAGAGCCGGCTGCAGCAGATTTGTCTGTATTGTGACACCATCAGTGCTAATTGTAGTGTTGGGCTGCGGTTCGATGCCGAAGTATAAATCATCTAGTTCACTAGTTTCGTCGGTAGAAAGTGAAGGTGGAGGTTTTCGGTGAAGTTTCATCGAATTACGAGTTACGCCGTGGGGCAGTATGATACTGCCACTCATTGTTAGTTCTATGGCCAGTTGTGTCAATTTCTGGTCTGAAGTTAGTGGAGAAAAGTATCCTTTGGTATCAATATTTGTTTCTGGCTCTTTGGTATTCGTGCCGATAGCGACAGTTTGAGCCGCACCGCTGCGCGAGTGACAGGATGTAGGGAGGATATGTTTCAGAGGTGTTTCAGAGTTAAATGGGCCGACATCGTCCTGGAAGCGGTGGTTGGTATTCTGAAAAGTATTCAAACTATTCAGATCATATTTTTCTTCGTAGTTATAGATTTCATTCTTTGGTTTGCTAAGGGTAATCGAATTGTAACTATTCTGTTGGCTCGCACTCTTCGTAATTTGAACTACTGTCGCACGATGAGTGTCGCTAATTTCGCTTTGGTTCTCGTTATGCGAGCTGGTGCTGGAGGTAGAATAAGACACGCTAGCGACAGGTTTAGGCATAGTATTAGTGGACCTACGGGGATTCCCTATGACAGGTGAGAGATGGTTAGGAGCCGTAGCATGCGTACCTTGTCCAACATGCTTACCTAGTATAAACGAAAATCTATTTCCCGACAAGCTGCCCGACTTCTTATCCCTTTCCAGCAACATTTATTTATCACTTGAGTCGGCACCGTTTTAGCATTCACAATACTGGGATTGCTGCAGTGGAAAATGGAACTATAGCGAGCGTGGCAGACACAGTGGGGAAGAGAAGCTTCTTGTAGCAAGTTCTGGACCCAATAAACAGCACTTTGCGGAATACGATTGTCTTTTTGGCCTATTTCAATCGAAAAGTGGATCTGATCTCAATAGAAGCTACAAATGCTTTATATATTTGAAAAGCTATCATCAAATGGAATCCTCCGTGACTGGAATGTGGGGATAGGGTTATATTTTTGTGCAGTTGATTTGAAAAATATAGAAATAAGATAATAAGATAATACAGTATTTCTTGCCTTTTCATTGATACCAATCCAATAATTTGAGTGGTATTTTCTACGTATTTGCAAGAATAAGTGATGAAGAATGTCGATATTTAATAAGATTTACGAGAAATGGCTTACAAAAAGAAGTTGAATTAATCTCAACTGATAAAACTTAAAGAATTTATATACCAGGAATGGCAATATTGGCACAATTGGTACAATTGATATTCATACTGGCGGGATTGGTAACACTCCTGAGTAATACCAGTCTACTACAATTGCCCCTACTACTCTACAAAATCTCACTAACTATCCCCATTCATTGGAGGTCCTACTCATCCATATCTTGCGACATTATACTACTTGAGCGACATAACTCCATACTCATTGCGACATCTTGAACTATCATACACTCATATCTTGTATCTAGCTCTAGCATAATCTACAACTCTACCTTTTCTTTGCTTTATCTAAAATTTTTCCTTGATCCACATGCCAATGCTTTTCATTCCTCATGAACAATTCCAATGATGCCCGCTTGCGACTTTTGCAGTCCATTTCACTCCGTAATCTCTATTTGTCGTATGACCTAGTGGCCCATACACCTAACAGAATATCTGTTCCTACAAACTTCAATACTACGGAATGGATATCTAAAACGTCGCCGTCAAAACGCGACGAGCATTCCCGAAGAGGTTCCCTCATGAGAGGTTTACCACCTTTGGATCTCCCTGGAAGCTACTCCGAGCTTCTAATCTTGAACAATAGAAAATTACTCGACTCTTTCTTCACTTTGCATCTCCCAGGAAAACGTGAAAATGATGAAAAATTAGTGTATATCAGCGAAATCAGAGAAACCAATATGAATCCCAATTTCCTGGCAATTTCACTCCCCTATACAGCGGCTTCCTCTAACTCTGCCAACTTCATCCTCAAGATATGGTGTAAACCAGTATACTCTAAACTTCCTAACTCGAACACAAATACAGAATGGCACTTACTTTCTGAGAATAGAATAAACTTGCAAAAGCTCATATACATTGGAAACACTCTTCATAACACTGAGGACTATTTTCGAACGAACTCCATAATCTTGCATCTCAATGGAAAAGCCTACACCATGCCCAATTCGCTTAGAGTAACCGTAGCGAAAATCAGAAGTCTAAGCACAACGCAAAGGTTGGTCGCAGACAGACAGAATGTTCTTAAATCTTACGATTTCGATTCCTTACGTTCGTTGAATAATCTTTCCAAGTCTTTGGATGAGTTAAAGGACACGAAACATAAACTACTGTCTCTGATAGACAAACATATAGACTCCTTCTACGATGAGACAAACGTAGACAACATAAAAAGGGTGCTAGGAAAGCTTCATAACCATAACCACGTTCTAGAACAATCTATAAACAAGCAGAAGGCTATAAACGACAGTTTGTCTTCAGACATATACAACACCAAGATCAAAATCAACCAGATTAAAGAGCTCTCAAGTGATAAGCTAAACTCCGTCTTGGACATGGGAAATAACCAGCTTGATTTCTTGGGGTCCGAGTTGGAACCTATCAAAAGCTCGCTAGAAAACCATGTATATCCTTCACTAATTGAAGAGTTACAACTAACCACTAAGGTTATTCAGGAAATAATACCCATCTACAACATCAACAATAGTGTAAAGTTCGCCATAATGGGTATCGAATTCCCCTCGTCCATCAAGGAGCTTTTAGATGTATGCTACTATAATAAGAAGAGTCTTAAGAACTTCAATTATTCGCCAGTTTTGGATAATGAGCACGATAGCCATGCTTTTAACATCGAACAGGTTAATGCTGGATTGTCGTACATTGTTCAAGTCATTACGTGTTTGGCACATATCACAAATTTGCATTTAAAATACGAAATGGTATCTGACGGAGACAGAAGCATTATAATAGACCCCATATCCGCGGTATCTACTGGTGCGGTTACAACAAGGCTTCAGCAGGATGCCAACTCCCACGTAGCTGAGACAAAACCAATCGCATATACATTGCACTACGACCACGCCAAGAGTGCAAAAGTATCAGGAGAACACTCTGGGTCTGGACGCAAGTATGATTTGCAGAATTATGATTTCGAGCATGGTCTCAATCTTCTCAACAAGAACCTAGTCCAATTGATTAATAACGTGACCGATGTCTATGACGAGTTCAAGCACGATTCGCGTGAAAGCAAGATATCCAACAATATTCCTAACGATTGCTTAGACAACTTCCTCTGGAACCTTCAATTCTTGATCTTGTATATCACGGCTCCGATATCACAAACTGAGGAGAGTATCTAGTTCTATAGATTAAAATTAGACAGCTGAGATTATAACACCGATAGACTTAACATCATTGTATGTAAAGTTGTTCACTTAAGTTTAGAGTGTATGATTATGGTACCAATAGTAACTCTGAAAGCCACGAATGGATGCGTTTAAGTATAGAAAAACCATTAAAAAATAATTTTTAAGAATACAGATTTTCGCAGCCATCTCAAGGCAGCTTAAATGAAGATGAGTTTTTCTACACATCAGCTTCACATGATTAATCGTACCCGTTGGTATTATTTTGATGGGCATTATCGTCACCTTCACGTGAAAATCATTCGGAGAATTCTTTACTCAGTCATCACCGCAATCTCCCCACACAACTAAATTTGTCCTTCGTAAAAGTACGTAGAACAGCTACACCAAGATCTTTTTCAGTCACTTTTTTGGCCATTTCAAGCACGTTAATACTATTTTACTAAATGGTGCTTGGTACCACTTAGAAGTCAACTTCAAACATTCCCCACTATCTGTTCTTTTGCCAGAGTCGACAATCTCCTCACAATTCGGCTATGCTGAAGCTAAAATTGCAGCCGCAGAGCCTGCATGGATCAACAATTTGCCTATTGGGGAAAGTGTAATGAGCCAAAGGATGGAAGCAACGGAGAGATTCTACGTCTACGTCTACGTCAACTTGGACAAACAATGAGATTTCTAATGTACAGCTATATTTTAGAAGTTAAATAAATGTTTAATGAAGAGTGGGGTATCACTGTATCAGGTTATGGCAAAGGTGACCTGACTGCCAGGGGTACTAACATTTTGGATCGTAATCATCTTGAGGTTTTGTTCGTGGTTTTGCCCACTGCTTAGTTAAGCTTGTAATTCTATCGGTCTTGAACACATTATTGAACTGTTCAGCTCTTCAGTTGTTACCTCATTAAATTAACCTGCTTAAAAGATGGCGAGAACGGCAAGACCCAAGGCAGCACCAAGCGGAGCAATTTGAGCAACGCGACCAGCATTATCAGTGGTAGTAGAGGTTGCAGTAGCAGACAGTTCAGCAGCACTGGTCAGTCCAGAAGATGTTGTGGCTTTGGTAGTTTCAGAAGCAGCACTTGTTTTCTTGCTGGCATCCGCAGAAGAAGACTCAGCTGCAGCAGTTCCGACTTCAGCTTCTATTCTGGTGTACCATGGCAATTCTGTTGCGAAACTCATCAAAGCAGGCACATCCACATTCGTGTTGTCCAACAAGGTGGTGTATGATTCATCGGTATAGGTACCGACTTGAGCAGCCAATGCAGTAACTTCTGCCGGATAACTTGCGGTTGCTAAGAAGTTGAGGTAGTCTTTGGGATGAGCTTTGAAGTCGCCTACAAAGGCTGTTAAGAAGGAAACATCAGAAGCATCAGCAGCTTGGGCGGATGCAGCGTATAAAACAACGGCGGCGGTGGTAATGGCAGAGCTGGAGTACTTCATGATTGTTGAAAAGTTATAATTGCAAGGTTGTACGACGAAGAAAAGAGAGTTTTCCACGAAAATTCAATTTGTCGGAGCAGCTGGCAAATTATTTATAGTAGGCTGGGGTTATTGTCTTCCTGTACACGACCGAAAAATACGGTTTTGGTTGCAGCAGTTTTGCAAATTAACTTCCTAATTAGGCAATGCGGCACTGTGTAGTCTGTGTCTAGTATAAAGAACAGACACCATTCTGATCACCTTCGCCTAATTAGGCAGGTGGGGACAATTCACAATCTCTTTCCTTCTGATGTCATACAATGGAAGAGTGTTGACAACACATATTTTTGCGCTATAATCTTACCGAAAGTAGCTGGTAAGGATAATTTACGATGATTTTGTAGAAATTTTGCATTTCCTGATGGCAATCACGTCTGCGAAAAATATGCGCAAATGGCAGAACTCCATTGACTGAGAATTGACCGTGGGATTATAGTAGAACGATCAAGAATTATATGCTTGGAATAGATCTGATGTGAGTCTAGTAGAGAAATGAAATGATTAATATTGTAGATGAGTTAATCTTCACAAAATGAGGTTTATGGAGAAAATGCATTACTTGTAAGGCACTAATATAGTTGAAATTGTTGTCCAACTCTAGAAATTAATACTTTGCAAAAACGCAGAGATGTAAAATGTCCATGTCACAAGGTCCAGGAACTACTTATCCCGAGCTGGAGCTTCAATCATTGCTATATATTATTATCTGGCTGCTCAACATCAGTACTTGAACAGCCATATGGTAATGGTTAAACCCCCTGACGTGCTCAACATGTTCCATAAATGCAAGACTACATTCATATTCTACTCTAATATGTATGCTTTTATAAATGACTTCATTTATATGTAATAATACAGACAATATAATTTTTATACTAACTCATGAATGCTCCACCAGCAAGACACAAGTTTCTTCTCGTGAAATGGACCTTGTACACGGGAGTTCTTTTGGTGAAGTATGCCGTCATATGGTCGCTGGTCGCTATGATTTCCTTCTTGTTGACCTTATCTACAGCCTTGGCTCTAGCGGCTTCTGGATCAGATCCATTGCTAGAGCCGTTCTCTACAGAGGAAAACATCTCGGGCTCCGGTCCAGCATCATTTGTGTCTCTCTTGACATCCCATACTCTTACAGTATTATCAGCACCCCCACTGACCAAGACACCTCCGTCTCTAGAGAAAGACAAAGAATAGATAGATGAACGGCCATGACCCTTCATTGTCTTCAAACGTCGGCCAGTTCCTGCGTCCCAGATGTTTACAACGCTGTCTTCACCAGCACTAGCTAGCCATCTACCATCGGGAGAAACTGCCAAACAGTTCACGGGTCCAGTATGACCCATAAACACTCTTACGCAGTTGCCAGTCTGGACGTCCCACATTCTACATGTCTTGTCAGACGAGCCAGTGAATACGTAGTTAGAGTTAGGGTGGAATTCTACGCAGTCGACGTCATTGATATGGCCGGCAAATATCCTCAAGGGATAGATATGGTCTGTAGCCCACAATCTGGCAGTTTGATCGTGAGAAGCCGTAGCGAAATAGTGGCCCAATGGCGAGAACTTGACATCCCAGATAGGCTGGTTATGGCCCTTGTATGATACAAGAGCTGTGTAAGAGTCAAGAGACCAGAGTCGTACTGTTTTATCCTCTGATCCAGACAAAAGGTATCTGTTATCTGGCGAGAATGACACCCCATAAACGGGGCCACTATGTCCGATGAGCTTACGGGTATTGTCGGAGTTGTAGCGATCTCTCTTGAATACTGATTTAAGTGGTCTTCCATCTAAACTCCACAATTTTATGAAACTGTCCTGGAATCCGGCAGCTATCATATTGGAATCCTCGTTGAAATCTATGCATGTCATGTCGTTAGAAGTGTTGTGGAATGTATACATACAAACAGATGGTGCAGATGCTTGCAAAGCTCCCAATTTAATCTTGGATCTGGAATCTTCAATATCTAAAATCATTCTTTTGATATCAGAGTGATCCTTAAGAGGAAGAGGTAAAGCTTCTCTCAATGGAGAATCTGTTTCTGGCTTCGTCATTTCAGCGAACTCTTCCACCAAGGTCTTTCCGTTAACTGGAGAAGATCTCTCGTCTTTAACCTTAAGCTCAGCTTCTACTTCTTTCTGAACTTCAGGATCTATAGGGAATTTTCCCAATTTAACCAGCTGTTCGTTGAATTTGTCTATTTCGTTTGTCTTTGCCACATACTGTGGAATTCCTTCTTCAGGATTGGCTTCACCTTCCTGATCTACTTTATCGAGTTTAGCATTGGAAATAACCGTATCTAAGTACTGGTTGATGATACGAATCAAAATAGCTCCACCTACAGCTTCGTTTTCGTGCAAAAAATACAATAACAAATTCATCGATGTCTTGGAAACAACAATCTTGTACTTGTTTCTTCTGTAAGCAAGAGCCAACTCATTTTCTTTCAAATGCTCTGGCAACAGAATACCGACCAACTGGTTGATTTCTACGCCGTGCAAAATAATATGGTCGCTCTTAAATTTGTCAAAGAACCGCTTTCCCAGGTCTACGAAGTTCTTCGAGATCAACTCAAAGAAACAATGGATGAACAACGGATACAACACACGCGACAACTCTGGTTTGTACAAGTCCAAGGACGTGTCAACCCATTTTTTCAACATGGAATATACAGTGAAGTAGACGTCCGGATCATTTTCGCGTTTCTTCTTTTCTTCCAAATCCTTAATTTCACGCAATTCTTTCTCTTTGACCAAACGGATTTCTCTATCTCTTACTTCTCTCAATTCTCGCTCTACTCTGGCTTGTCTTTCTTTCAACTCTCTCATCTCGCGGTCGTTCTTGTTCAATTTATCTTTCAACTCCTTCTCCCTTCTGGCTGCATTGGCCGGTGATACTATTTCGCTCGGACTTGCCAACAGACTAGTCGCTGGGCTCACGGGGGTGACAGCTGGAGTCGGAGTGTTGGAACTTTCTAGTCTCAACATCGATTCTGTTTTATGGTATCCTTTTTTGTTGAGATATTCGAGAACAATTCGGTTCAAGTCTGCTTGTGAAAACAGGGGTTGTTGGCCCCTGGGCTGGGTTGGCTGCGATCCCGTCTGATTGCCTGGAGCTCGTACCGATCCAGTTTGTGAAGGTTGTGATGGTTGAGACAGAGTTTGGTTAGGGTCAGTGGGGGTACCAGCAGATCCCACACCGGTAGTGGGAGGTCTCAACTCGTGAGGTTGATTGGTAGCATTGTTGCTACTGTTCTCTCCAGCCATGGTTATGGTTGAAGGGATAGAATTGTAGTGCAAGAAGAATAAAGGAAGTTGTTGTAGTTGAATTCTATTATTTTGTAGTTTTCAGGTTCGCAGGTTTGTCGTTTGAATATTTAGCGAAACTGAAAAGTGAGAAGTTGGAGACATTGCGACATTTATTGGTGAGGGTTTGTGCGCTTTCTACTTAGACTAACTACTGGAAACAATTTGAGCCCTTAACTATGATGATAATGCTAATTCTGATAACATTAGTTATAGATGAAGATATATGAGGATACTTATCCTTAATCGTATCGATGTTAAGTACAAACTTGTATTACTTTTACGCAATGGCTCTAATTGTTTCATTTCTATTCGCTTTCCCTACCTCTTTCTGTATCTCTATCGTTCAGCTAAATATCCATAGCCTATTCTAGTTGGCGTTGATGATAGGCTTGGCCGTATCCCAGGGCCCTTGGAGCTCGTTCTTATACCGCTGTAGAAACAAAAAGTACGCTGGCATTAAGAAAACGATGCCCAATACTGCCACAAACCAGTAGAAAAGGAACTTACTTCCCAACAATAGCATGATCAAGTAGTTGACGAAATTGAAAACGATAAAGTATACTGTCCAGTGTAATCTGAAAAATTGAGCTTTCCTGGCGTTGAAGTCAAATAGTGGTAGAAGAATATTCACTTGAATAGAGAAAAGAACAAAGAAGAATACCTGAGACGTAGTTCCCAATCTTGAGGCTAGCACAATAGAATTGGAAAGCGAGATGTTCGTTGATATTATTGGTCTATACTGAAGTTCTGAAACATCCAGAGACGATAATTTCATAGAGTAGTCATGGAAAATCGTATTACAGACGCAAAGCATGAACGATAGAGCCCAGATCGAATCAGAAGCAGTTGATTTTGTCAACGATTTAAGCACTGGCGAAAGGATTAACAATATGAAGATGATGAGCACAAACGATTTCATATTCAACCGTTGAGAATAATAGCCAATTTTGCCTACTTTTGTATTGTAGCTCTTATCGAATACTTTCAATATGATAAATCCCAGTATCGAGAGAGCACTAGTGACCATAGTAGGAAGCATCGAACTCCACTGGTGCAAGTAGATTCCGGTGAACATTAGCACAACCACCAATATCACCGAGATATAGAACACTATCAATGAGAAATCTTTGACAAGTTTCACGTATGAGTATTTGGCTACGGTTGTATTTCTTTTAAGCTGAGAAAGAAACGATTGGTCCGTATAGTTGTCTGGAAAAGGCTGCTTCAAGTAAAGCAATTTCTTCCACATCACTTGTGGAGTACGTCGTATCGGAGTATTGCGTCTTAGTAAGTAGCTGTGGGGAGGCATTGGGGACTTTGTCCTAAACCGGGGGCTGTTGGCGATCTCTGGAGTCAGGACCCGAGAAGGGCTTCCACTAAAATCGCCCATTCTTGTTTGCCAATTTGAGAAAGTGAAATGCTATATACACAAGGTAGTCTGTGTCATCAATGTGAATAAAAAGTTTAGTTGGTCTGTGAAGCGCTGTCTTGGTGAAGTTTCCGAAGACAAATTGATATCTGCGATTTACTTCAACTGGTTTATTAAGAGCGACTCCGTATATTTTCTATATTTTCACGTGACCCGTGAACTGAATTCTTCATTCCTTTGTGAATTTCTTAGATAACATGATTAAATGGCCCCAGGCATGTTGGCAATACTTCGCCAAAATCCTCTACAACACATGCAAATCACTCGCTATGAGCTCCTCCAACATACGAACGTCGGGTTCATCTACTTTGTCGTCAAAACTTCTTGTTCCCGGACATGCTTATTCGAACTCGCTGGTGTCTAATATTTCCAACCTAAATCCACATTCTTTCTCGAACTTAAATCCCAATAGGTCTGCTTCCAGCGCTGCACGTCTATCAAAAACAAATACCAGTACTACAGATGCCCAAACAAATTCCAACATACTTGGAGAAAGTGCTCCCAGTTTGAGAACAATAGATATGGTACCCAGCGCCAGACCCAGTGTCTCGTATCTGGACAAGCTCTGGACCCAGATCGACGTACTTGACGATGTGAAAAGCATGGCTGACCAGGTACGACTGAAAGGGTCATTTTTTAATGACAAATTTGATCAAGAGTTGACGAAGTTGAAGGAAAAACAGAACAAGTTGTTAGAAACGATGTCGTCGCAGCATTTCAGCGACATAGGCAATAGAGGCAGACTGAACCAATTAGTAGCTGCGTCGACTAAGTCTCCTAACTTAGCTTTACATTCTGCAGATGCAGCTAAAAAAGAGTTGGCTCCGTCAGATAAGGAAGAAGCACTAGATAAAGACAAGCTCAAACAGGAGAAGTTGGATGAATTCTTTGGTGTCGAGCAAGGTACCAAGAGCTCTCGAGATATACTTTATAGAAAACAGAATTTCGACGAGATGAACAAATACGTAGATCAGATCAAGGATGATTTGGTCAATGTTGGAGAGTCAATGAAGCGGTTTGACGAGACAACAAGAGAGATTTGGTAGGATATAGAATTCTATATAGTACATAAAATGTGCCATGATTGGGATCGTTTGTAGTCGGTATGAGTAGTGGATGGTACCCTCTGTGGCTGTGTCCATATTTGTCGAAATTGTGCTGTAGACACGATTGATCTAAATGCAATCAAAGTTGATATTCATGTAAACGCGAAAAAAGGAGTTAGAAGTGAGTCATTAATACTGACTAGTTTCTACATTTTAAATGCAAAAAAGATTCAAAATCACATTTTAGATTATTTAAAGATCGAAATTCTATGCACTCTAATCAAGACAAGAACTTACTGCTTGCAAATCAATAATTGTTCGTCAATGGTTACTTTCTTCAAATTCTTTCCTCTTGCTCTCTATGTTTGTATTAGAATTCATTTCAATTTTGCCTTTTAAATACTTATTCAGAGCATTCGTTACTAGAATTCACATTTATTGAAGAAACATAATTCTACTCGGTCAAGCCGTTTGAGTTTGTTGAAACAAAATCGATATAATGCAAACTTGCTTTCGTACCATTCCTCCCATATTTTGCACCCAAGATTCCAGATTACGTCTGACACAGGAATGGCCGAAAAACTATCCACCACTTCTGTGTCAAGTTTTTCCGACGGTTCATGCGGCAGCCGATTTCTAGGACCTACAAGAAGACCACGCAAGCTCACGGCCGACATCTACAAGTTCGGACTTGGTTTGGCAAGAGAAACTTGTAAATAAGGCATGAAAAAGAATAAAACTCAACAAAATATGCGCGCTACCACATCAACATTAGATGCTAATTGTACTATTAACATTAATTGTCTACACCAAAATAGCAGAATAACCATGGATTCATAAAATGAAGTCGCTGAATTACTGTACAAGTCTATTGCCCAACAATTGTACTTTACATTAGGCTTAGTAGTTCATCTCTTCTTTTGGCCCCTCAGCATTAAATTCAGTCGACGCAATTATTCTCTCAATCTGCGTACAGGCTCCCGTCATTTTGACATTACTTCAAGATAATAATTATAGATTGGATTTTTCACCGAAGTATTCTTCTTATTCTTATTCTTATTCTTTTCTTCCTCATCCAATTACTTACATTATTGAATTACAATGGTTCACTTAGGTCCTAAGCCTCCTCAACACAGAAAAGGTTCGTTGCACGATGTTCCCGAACCGCTTCTCAAAGAGTTGGAGCATCTTGAGTCTGTTTTCACTGTGAGCGCAGAAACCCTTCGCAAGATCACCGACCACTTTGTCCTGGAATTGGAAAAGGGTTTGAGCAAGAAAGGCGGCAACATTCCCATGATCCCAGGCTGGGTTCTCGACTTCCCAACTGGTAAAGAAACTGGAGATTACCTTGCCATCGACTTGGGAGGAACCAACTTGCGAGTTGTTTTGGTCAAGCTTGGAGGAAACAGAGATTTCGACACCACCCAGTCCAAGTACCCATTGCCAGCTACCATGAGAACAGCAAAGAGCGAAGAGTTGTGGGACTTCATCGCTAGATGTTTGAAGAAGTTTGTAGAGGAAGAATACCCCGAAGGGGTGACTGAGCCATTACCCTTGGGTTTCACTTTCTCATACCCAGCATCGCAGAGCTCTATCAACGAAGGCTTCTTGCAGAGGTGGACCAAGGGTTTTGATATTGACGGTGTTGAGGGCCACGATGTGGTTCCAATGTTGCAGGAAGCTATCAAGAAAGAAAACGTTCCTATTGAAGTTGTGGCCTTGATCAACGATACCACTGGTACTTTGGTAGCTTCTGCCTACGCTGATCCCGAGACCAAGATGGGTTTGATATTCGGTACTGGTTGTAATGGTGCTTACTACGAAGTCTGTAGCGAGATTCCCAAGTTGGAGGGCCAGTTCCATGGTGATGTTTCTGGTGAATCATTGATGGCTATCAACTGTGAATACGGAGCTTTTGACAATGAACTTGCCGTTTTGCCCAGGACCAAGTTTGACCACCAAATCGACGCCGAATCTCCTAGACCAGGCCAGCAGTCATTTGAAAAAATGATTTCTGGCTACTACTTGGGTGAAGTGTTGAGACTTGCTTTGTTGGATTTGCTGGCTAAGGGAATGTTTTTCAAAGACCAGGACTTGTCCAAGTTAAACCAACCTTTCATTTTGGACACTTCGTTTCCAGCTAGAATCGAAGAAGACCCTTACGAAAACTTGTCAGATGTCCAAGACTTGTTCCAACAAGAATTGGGTATCCAGACAACCGATGCAGAAAGAAGCGTTATCCGCCGTTTAGCAGAAGTGGTTGGTGAAAGATCCGCTAGATTATCTGTGTGTGGTATTGCTGCTATCTGCAAAAAGAGAGGATACAAGACGGCACATGCAGCTGCTGACGGTTCTGTCTTCAATAAGTACCCTGGCTTCAAGGAAAGAGCTGCTAAGGGGTTGAGAGACATCTTCCAATGGGAAACCTCGGAAGACCCAATCATCATTGTTCCAGCTGAAGATGGTTCTGGTGTTGGTGCTGCTGTCATTGCTGCCTTGACCGAAAAGAGATTGAGAGAGGGCAAGTCTGTAGGAGCAAAGAATAACTAAAAATTGAAAGACCAGTCTCGCTAGACTTAATTGAAAGGGCCATAAACGAGTAGTAAATTATAGCTAGAATCACTAATACCATAGGTAATGACTAATTTATAGTGTGGGTGTCAATTGTATCTTAGAATATGTTCTTCAAACTTGAGGTAATGGGTGCAAATTTTTTGATATATCCTTTTTGAGGCACGTGCCACAAGAGTGACCCAATCGCAGACTCCACCAATCCTACCCAGACACATTGTTAAGAGTTTGCCATTGCCCTATTCTCATGTTTCTGAGGTAGTTACAACTAAAAGAAATTGGGATATAGTCAGTAGACGAATATAACGACTTCATTTAGTTGAGAATTCTGAAAATTTTCTAGAATATAATTCCAAAATGTCTGCTATAGTAAAGGAGCCTTTGGTGAAACAAGACTCAAACAATTCAGAAGACACAGCCGTGCCTAATTCAACACACGAACTTACTGATTCTGTAGAAACGGCAATTATTTTTGAAGGCGAGCAGAAGGAAGATACTCAGCAAATTGCACAAGAAGAAATAGAAGAATTATTGAATTTAGAAAAAGCAGCAGCAGACTATGATGGAGAGGTTCCTGACGACGTTGATGAGCTCACAGAAAGTAACGATTTGACAGTGATAAGAGCGCAATTGTCTTCTGATGAGTTGGTTAACAACCAAGACATCGAACACACTGAGTCGTTGATTGAAGAAAGTAGACTGAAGAAAGAATATGAATCGCTGTTGACGAAATTTGACCTCTGGGATATAATAAAGAAGGGTTCTATCAATTTAGTATTGCCTTTTATTAACGGGATGATGTTGGGATTCGGTGAGATATTGGCACATGAGATTGGCTTCCGCTACAACTGGGTTGGTGCCAGAGTGCAGCCGGTCAGAAGATTAGAGCAGAGACAGAAGAGAGAGTCCAAGTTCTTGTAGAAGTTAAAATATTTAATGCTACGACTAGATATATGTATATAGATAATGAAGGCTAGAATCTAGATAATGGGTATATTGTAGGAATACTTGGGGAAAGGCGAATAGACAAACACAGGAAGAGACAACCAATACCATCAGGTTCATACCATGAATTCATATACGTAGAACTATATTATTGTCCAGGTAGTGTGAACATTTACTGAAAAATTCATGAAAAGTTTAACGAGAACGTTCAGTGAAACTCTTAACTATGACTGTGAACGATTCAAAGATACAACCAGTTCCAGTCGCTGAAATCTTCCTATTGCAGCCGTGTTCTACCGTTTCCCCATCTTCATGTTCCAACACCAGGGGTATAATCTTCGTCCGGGACCATTGTTGCATTATTTATCTATACTTGCACCGGGGCATCGTGCCAAAATTGCGCATCACTATCGGAACAAAATTCCGATGGTTGAAAAAAGTTTTGGGGCCCTTACTTCGTTGAAGCACAATCAATTGACACTACTTTTACCCAACCAGTATTAACTTAAGGTTCTAGTGGCGCTATACAAATTGAATACAAATTCCAAGTTCGACTTCAATTCTTTGATTTCCAGCTTCTTTTCAGTTTGCACAATTCAAATAACTCATGTCTACCAGGATCGAAACCGATGCCTTCGGCGAAATAGCCGTGTCCACCGATAAGTACTGGGGTGCTCAGAGTCAGAGGTCTTTGGGAAACTTCGATATCGGCGACATCAGAATGCCTGAACCAATTGTGAAGTCCTTTGGTATCTTAAAAAATGCTGCTGCCACAGTCAACGAGGAATTGGGAGTCTTGGATCCAAAAATTGCTAAAGCTATTAAGGAAGCAGCTTCGGAAGTCGCTGACGGAAAATTGACAGCCCACTTTCCATTGGTCGTCTACCAAACTGGTTCGGGTACTCAATCCAATATGAATGCCAACGAAGTGATCTCCAACAGAGCCATTGAACTCTTGGGAGGTGAAATGGGGTCCAAGAAGCCAGTTCATCCCAACGATCACGTCAACATGTCGCAATCTTCCAATGACACTTTCCCCACAGTGATGCACATAGCTGCTGTCATCGAAGTGTCCAACCAGTTGTTGCCCAAGTTGAGAGACTTGAAAATTGCTTTTGAAGAGAAAGCTGATGAATTCAAGGATATCATAAAAATAGGCAGAACTCACTTACAAGATGCTACACCTTTGACGTTGGGCCAGGAATTCTCCGGCTATGTCCAGCAGATCGCCTTTGGTATCGAGAGAATCGAGCAGACCTTGCCAAGATTGTCGTACTTGGCCCAGGGTGGTACCGCTGTTGGTACTGGACTTAACACCAAGAAGGGATTCGACGTTAAGGTTGCGGCAGAGGTCTCTAAGCTTACAGGTTTGAAATTCAAGACAGCTCCAAACAAGTTTGAAGCTCTTGCCGCCCATGATGCCTTTGTTGAAACATCTGGAGCTTTAAACACCGTAGCTGTGTCTTTATTCAAGATTGCCAACGATGTCAGATACTTGGGCTCTGGCCCCAGATGTGGTTATGGCGAGTTGTCGTTACCAGAAAACGAACCTGGTTCTTCTATCATGCCTGGTAAAGTCAACCCCACCCAATGTGAAGCTATGACTATGGTCTGTGCTCAGGTTATGGGTAACCATACTACAATTACATTTTCCGGTGCCTCGGGTCAGTTTGAATTGAATGTGTTCAAACCAGTCATGGCCTACAATTTGTTAACTTCCATTAGATTGCTCGGTGACGCTGCCAAATCATTCAGAATCAACTGTGTTGAAGGTATTATAGCCAACAAGGAGAAGATCTCCAAGGTATTGAATGAGTCGTTGATGTTGGTTACAGCCTTGAACCCCAAGATTGGCTACGACAACGCTTCAAAGGTTGCAAAAAACGCTCACAAGAAGGGCATTACCTTGAAGGAATCGTGTTTGGAGTTGAATATGTTGACATCCGAAGAGTTTGACCAATGGGTCAGACCAGAGAACATGATCGGTCCAAAGGAATAGTTGAATGTAAACCAGTAATAACTTTTAGTAACTCAATTTATGAAATGTGAATTATTAACGTAACTTCATGACTTGTATTGAATATTTAATGAATTAATGATAAAACGAATTCAATATTCATTAGTATAGAATGGGAGAATGTGAGAATGAGAATCTTCATTCTTAATATGAATGCAATCTACGACGCTATGGATTGGACATCTTCTCTTTCGCTGAAAGTAACATAATCTCTATTCTTTCCTACAGGAAATCTCTTTGTTTCCTGACATGTCATGCATTTGTGAACAAGGACATCATTATGGCTTGTTTTCTGCTTCGATAAGTTTTCTATGTGCACCGTCATAGTTAAACCCGGGATCAAGATAGAACTACACTTCTTGCAGAGAGTTCTTTTAATAGACGGACACAACTTGAGGGTCGTTTTCTTGGCCACCAAATCGAGACTGCGGACCATATGACACGAAAGTATACTGTTTTTGGCGACTGCAAAATGATTGGCTGCTTGGTAGAGAAACAGTACTCTAGCGTAATTGTCTTTGTGAGGAATGACTTTGGGAGCCTTCTTTTTCTGGGAGTTATTCTTAGGGGGCATTTCTTTCAAGTATGGTGAAGTTTGCTGTGGTTATATATCAAACGGTACAAAACAGTGGGAGAGGGAGTAAATGAAGAATCTGTGAATAAATTTATTTATTGAAAATTTATAATTGCAAATTCGCAGACTGTGAAAAATTACAGATGTTAAAAGTGAGAAAATAGTGAGGATTCTTAACTAAGTGATTTAGATTATGAGAGCGACACTGAGAATCTTACTATGGCCATGCGACATTGTTTATTAGGATGTCGGAGAATGCGACATCTCCAGAGGCAAACAGACTCACCATTGGAATATCTCTAGTATTTGCCAATTCTTTACTTACTTAACCTTTCAGTTTTACAATCAAAATCATATCATGAGTGGATACGATAGTGCTTTGTCCATTTTCTCGTATGTATCGAAACAATTGAATATCTAAAATTATAGAATTCATACTAACTTTTATAGACCTGACGGACATGTTTTCCGTAAGTATATATATAGCGAACGACTAAGCATTGGAAGAATAATGAATTGAAAAGAAATTACTGTATTTCCACCATGAACCTATTGAGCTGAGAAAAACTTACGAATTGAGGTTGTAATGCCGTTATGTTGTCATATTGTTGTACTGTGAATTGTCGTATTATTAACCAAGCTCTCATACAAGAATGCCAATTGTTGATCCATATCATATCCTTCTATCTGTCAGTAGAGATTCTATTCGATTTTCATTATTCACCTTTTATTCAATTTTTGTCAATAATCGTATATCAAAATACTAACATATATTAGAGGTTGAATACGCTTCTGAGGCCGTCAAAAGAGGTACCTGTGCTGTAGGTGTCAAAGGCAAGGAGTCCGTAGTCTTGGGCTGTGAAAAGAGAACCACATTGAAGTTGCAAGATCCACGTATTACTCCTTCCAAGATCTGTAAGATCGACAACCACGCATTGTTAGCATTTGCCGGTTTAAATGCCGATGCCCGTATTTTGGTGGATAAGGCTAGAGTCGAGGCACAGTCTCATAGATTAACCCTAGAAGACGCTGTTTCCATAGAATATTTGACCAAATACGTCGCTGGAGTGCAGCAGAAATATACCCAGTCCGGTGGTGTAAGACCGTTCGGCATTGCCACCATCATTGCCGGATTCGACAGCAACGACACCGTGCCCAAGCTATATCAAACCGAACCTTCGGGAGTTTACAATGCCTGGAAGGCACATGCAATTGGCAGATCTTCCAAAACTGTTAGGGAATTTTTGGAAAAACATTACGAAGAAGACTTGTCTGACGAACAGACTGTCAAGTTGACTATCAAATCGTTGTTGGAAGTGGTCCAGACTGGGGCCAAGAACATCGAAGTGTCGGTGTTGAAGACAGGCAACGTGATCAAGACCTTGACTGTAGACGAAATAAAGACATATGTCGATGAAATTGAAGCTGAAAAGGCTGCCGAAGCCGAAAAGAAGAAGAAGAAGCCAAGAGATTAGAAGCATTAATATAGTTTATGTTTTAACACTAGATTCACAAGTACTATGTATTGTAGTATACATGATTCGTCTATAAATGTCTTGTAATGCTTAATTATAGTGAATCATATCTAAACTTAATAATATGGTATCAGTATGATTCAAAGAATTCTGCTAATGTTTTATCATTATCATTCATACATAGATATATGAGATGTTACTATCTTATTATACATGTAGTGCACTATATCACTTTCTTTTCTTCTTGTTGGAACTAGTATTGGAGTCACTTCCTCTCTTCTTATCGCCCTTCTTGTCTCCTGCTTTAGCTCCAGGCTTAGCTACAACCAGGAAGAACCCATCCAATCTTCCCTGAACTCCTGTTTTCAACCCCTTCTTCAATTTTTCAGCTCCACTCCTGATTCTATCTTCGCTGAATCCCTTTTCTCTGACCATGTACTGGATAAGTCCTTCTACGTCTGGCTCCTTCCACTTCAAAGACACATCTTCACCTTTCGTGACTTCTGGATCCATGAATAACTGTCTAGCTTCGTCGTAAGGCCAGTTCTCTGGCACTTTATATTTGGAAGAAGGATTGCTGTTGATGTATTCAATGATCTTTTCCAAGGAACCGTGCTCCTTGATAAGCTTGTAGGCTGTTACAGGTCCCACGCCCTTGATGGTTTCACAGTAGTCACAACCAAGAAGAATACACATATCGATGAATTGCGGTTTTGTCATTTCCAAACCGGCAATTGCTTCTGAATATGTGATCTGATTGATCGGCATCTTTCTAGCTTCGGCAAAAGTCAAGTGCCTCAACAAGTAAGGTGGTTCATAGCATAAGGTATCCATGTCTTCAGAGGCAGCAGCAAACACCTTTCCCGTTCTGGCCAACTCAGCACATTGAGCCTCGGCTTCACAGGGTGCGTTTACGAAAGGTATTCCCATGAGTTCAAGAAGTTTCTTTGCCTCATCGTTCTGCTCTCTGGAGACTCTAACGAGTCTTTTCTCAAACTTCATTACCTCAGCTACAGTTCCAGTATCCTTGATAGAGTCTATCTGTTTCTGAGCTTCTTCTCTTTTCAACAATCTCTTTTCAAGTTCACCTCCTTTTAAAACAGGCGGCTTTCCATCAAAAACGTACACCGGTTTGATGTTGTTTTCCACCATTCGGATTGTTCTATAGAACATACCAGACAAGTGGGATGTTGTTTCTCCGTTCTCGTTGGTCAATTGCTGTCCGTCAGACTGTCTCACAGCAATAAGAAACTGGTACAAGCACATTGAGGCATCGATAGCAACCTTACGACCAAACAAGTTTTTCAATTGAAACTCTTTGAAGGCATCTGGTGAGTGCTCTTTAATAAGCTGGTTAAGTCCTAGAATAGTTAGTTTCTGGAAAAAGAATAGCAAGAAAGTCGGAGCGTTTATTAAGACTATTGGAAATGATATCAAGTCTCTAGAAAACATACCTTTCACACCCATTTCTGTGGATTATATTGTAGATGGCCGATTACCTTACGGTTCTAAAGAATGCAAAAAGCTTTCTCCAGATCTGAGTCAGATGAAAACGCGTCTTAACTATGAGAAGAATATATTTTGAAAAATTACTGTATGAAACAAGTGCAACTGAAAAATATCTAGATTACTAAAAATTCATTGCTGTTAACTAATTTATGTAATATGGTGAATAACTAGTCATGTAAGTATAATTGTAATTGTACTGACCTCCAAGCTGAAGTGAACTTAAATCACTAAAATGTCTGTAGAGCAGAAAAATGAATACATTAAAGTGGATTGTATAATCGAAATACATTACTACATGGATTCAAGGCTGAGACATTACGATTAAACTAAACAATAGATTATCTATCTCGACTGGTAGATGCTGCCGTTGGACGCAGTGGTCTTGAGATCTTGCTGCGATGGTTGGGCAGTAGGGGGTTGGGGAGGAAGAGGAGCCGATTGCCTGTTTGGGTTCAGGGCGTTTTCCTTCAAAGCAATCAACTGCTTGGATCTGAAACCTTCGTAGTGAACAACAGAAGTAGTGTCAATCAAGTCATGCAAGTGGGTTCTGGTCAAAAAGTCTCTCAAGAACACAAACTCACATTGGCTAACGTCTTCGATGTTGATGGCACCCCACTTCGTCTTTCTTCCCTTGACGAGTTCTCCGTTGATCTGGATATCGTTTTCGGAACCAGCAATAGCAAACGGAATCAACGACTTGATGTCTTCGTTCAACTGTCTCTCTTCTGGATACAAGTCGTCACTATCGTAGGGGTAGATGTTGAAGTTGTACTTTACAAATTCGTTCTGCAAGAGCTTCTTGAAGTTTGATCTTTCTTCAAGAGTCAACGAGTCTGACTTGGCGATAATTGGAATAACGTTGGCAATCTCTGACAATTTCTTCAATGCTAGCACGTCTAGTTGTTTCAACTTGGTGCCATTGGGTGGAATAAAGTACAAAATGGCGTGGACTCTGGTGTCTGGAATGAATCTTTCTCTTTGAGCGGTTAACTCCTTTCTCAAATATTGAGAATGTTGTTCCTTGATGTATTTGATCAAAGGTTCCCAGCACTTCTCGTTGTTGATCTGGTCACCAAATCCAGGCGTGTCAATAACGTTGATGTTCAATCTGACGTTGTTTTCTATTAATATATGGGAAGTGACTTTTATCTCAGTGGTCTTCTCAATAGGCTCGCTCACAGATCTGCGGCCAGTAGAGGTGGCCAACTTTGACAGAAACAAAGTGTTGACCAACGTCGATTTACCTAAACCAGATCTACCCACCACCATGACGTTGAACTGGAAGCCTCTCTTCAATAAACGGTTTTCGATTTGAGTAGTGATGGTGTCGAAACCAACATATTTCTGGGGCTGGGTGAATTGTTCTTCTACTACAGACATTGTGATTGATAATAGTGAATAATGTGGTAAAAGTTAATAACAATTGATATCACTTATATGTTCGCCCAAAGAAACAATTGTATACTATTGAACGAAGAAAAGGCTATCTTGTGGAAAGATTGGAAAGTGCCGAAAAGAATAACAACTGTAGTAAAAATTGATCGGCTGTTAACTTCATAGAGCTTTTTTGGGCATGTTTTTGTTTGCCAATTCACGCGTAAAGACGGTGGACGCACGACGAAGCGAGTCACGTGAGAAGCAATGAGACATGGCCACACAACAAGTGAACATGATTGCAACACAGATAGTATTGAGAATTATATTGTGACCCTTACCATGTGACATAGGCCATATATTCTGAAACTATCCACAATAATTAAGTATGAGTTTATCTTCGTATTGCGTTCGTTTATTATTTCTAATAGATAATGCCTGTAGATTTCGCAGCCTCTCATTTTCGTCCTCTGAGAATCTTAATTTGCTTAAATTTTTTCTGAGAAATATTGTATCACATGACTTTCTTCACACGACCATAGACTCAGTGAAAAATTTCAATCCAACTAGATTCTTTGTTTCCTCCATCTTCTGCTTAATCTTCTATATATCTTTCACTTTGCAGCATGTCCTTATCATTGCGACTTGGCGGCTCGTTTCTCCACGAAGCTCTTCTCGGCTGGGTGCCGAGACTTTCTCTTGGTTTGGGTGCTTCTAAAACTTCTGGAATCGCTAGAGATTCCAGATTGGACGACTTGAAAAAACAGATAGAAGCCAACAACGGCCAGCCCCCTTTCATGATCGACAACGGCACCATCTTGAGGGCTGCCCCCAAGAAGAAAATGTCTCACAGAAGACACAGAACCAAGTTGTACACTCCAGGCGATAAGCAAATGCATCCTCTCAACAACATTGTCAGATGTCCAGCATGCGGCCATGTCAAGAGATCGCACTTTATGTGTATGCACTGTTTTGCTGAGATCAAGACCTTTTTGAAGGGAAAGAAAAGAGAGAACGGCTTGATAAAGGATGTCCAAAACCCACAGAGCGACTTGGATCCCGTAGACGAAAGAATCTTGTACCCAGGCAAGTTTGTCCAAGAAGACGAGAGGATGTTGGAGAAGAAAGAGTGGATTCCAGTGAGGGAAGAGCCTTTGATGTACAACTCCAAACAGACCAAGCATATAAAGAGATGAGTGATGGAGTCAGAAAATCGTCACTAAGTAAAACCATGAGGGAGTCGTCAATATAGGAGTAATAGTCTAATGACATTTCCTACAGCATATAGTAGAACTCTACAAAGTCTATATTAACTTGTACATAAAATAATATAACGTTACCATTAGTTTTTCAGAATTCAGAAGCGTTTTATAATTCTCTAGAAACTAAAGCTTCTCAAAAACTTCTTATAACCTTCCAGCTCATGGAGCAAGGCGTACAACTTCCCATTCGTTCTTGTCTATACTTTCTCTTCTGTAGGTGATTCTGTCGTGCAATCTTGAAATTCCTCCCTGCCAGAATTCTACTTCTAATGGTACGATTCTCATGCCTCCCCAATGGTCTGGGGCAGGAATTTCGTTGTCCTTCAATGCCTTGAATTTGTCTTCATATTTGTGGTTGATCTGGTCCAAGTCGTCTCTGGATGAAATTACTGAAGACTGAGGAGAAGCCCATGCACCGATTTTAGAACCTCTGGGTCTGGTATCAAAGTATCTCTGAGTAGTTTCTCTGGTGACTGGTTCCATTAAGCCTTCAATTCTGACCTGTCTTTGGATGTGGGGCCAGAAAAACGTTAGCGAAGCATGTTTATTGCTATTGAAGTCAGCAGCCTTTTTGGAACTGCCCCAGTTGGAGTATACTACAAATCCATAATGATCCAATTCCTTCAACAAGACGATTCTGGACGAGACACGTCCAGAAGGTAAGCGGGCCGTGGAGAAGTTGGTAGATTCAGGAATGATGTCAGAACCTTTAGGAAGTTCAGACTGCGCTTGCTTGAACCATTTGTTGAACTGGAGAAGAGGGTCTTTCTCGATCTCAGCTTCCTGAAGATGGCCCTTGGTATACTGGTAAGTTTCTGGAGCAAAGAGAAGAGGCACCTGCGTTTCGTGCACGGGCTCAGAAGACATGTTTCTTATGGGATGTATGTATTTGGGGGAAGATCTAAGCAATTGTCTGGTAGTTGTAGTCGTCTTGAGCACAGATCTGGGGAACATGGCTAGAAGAATTTAGGGATGGGTGAAAAATTCTGGCTGGGGTTCGCACCATTGTTATACTGAGAATTCGGGAGTGCTGCGAAATATCGACATTAGTCACAGAAGATGCAAATTGCGGTGCAACCGGTGGCTGAAAGTAAGAGCAGAAAGATAAAAACAGAAGCTGGAATTGTAGACAAGAGTCAAAATACGGGTAACAAAGTCAGAAGCCATGACTTCGTCCCATTGGTCATTTTCCTATCTCCAATCTCCATTCTTCATGTATTCTTCTTTGGTCTGTCATTCTAACGCGTAGAAGTAGTGACATCTCTCGGTATGGCATGATTCTGTGTAGATTGGTCTCGTGATTCTTGAGTTTACAAAGTGGAGCCGTATATTTACCAAAAAATGATCAGAACTATGGAGCTATTCGTTAGCAATATACGAATGGCTTGTGTATTTTGCCTTGCGAAAATAATCTACTGTCGAATTTAGCAAAGAATATTAGCTTATATTTCGTATTTCTCCGTTCTACTTGGTTGTGGTGTCGCACAAGTAGCGAAAATCTCGCTAACTTCCAGACCAAACTATGGGGAAGATGAGCTTTCTCAACTATTCAAATCAGCTCAAACTGACAAACGAAATACTGCTCTATTCTCTTGTCTCTTCCGTATATTCTACTATGTGTAACCTCCATACGTATTATTGTCTCTTAGCATATGCCATACCTTTGATAAAGATAGTCATTTTCTCTTCCTACCGAAACCTCGTCCCATTCTTATCGTACCAGATCTCTTCGCAAATGAAAAATTTATTTAGTATATTTTTAACAGCCAATAATTTTTTCAATTTTTATCCAATAGTGTACCAATAGCTTTGCTGTAGCTTCCATAATTTGCTACAATGATACAGACGTTGGCAGATATAGCGGCTGAAAAGTCTTCCGACTCAAATATAGACTATCACGACCAACAACTGAAAAGACGTAAACACGAACCACAATCGTACCCAGACGTATCTAGAAATATTTCTATCTACAGCATCTGCAGTAAACATCCTTTGAATGTGAGGCCAGCAGGAAACTCATACTTAACTCTGGAAGATGCTACATTGAACGAAGCCAAACAGAACCTGTTGGGACGTCTCAACATGTTCCCAGAAGAGTTGCTCATAGAACTCTTGACATATATAGATGATAAAGAGACCTTGCGGAACCTCTCGCACACCTCCAGAATCTTATACGCATATCTTTATGACGAAGAGATCTGGAAGAAACTCTATGTTAAAAGCGTCGAAGACGCTTCTCAGACTGTGCCGCAAAATTGGAACGGTTCATGGAGATGTACCGTACTTGGAGTTGATCAGAAATCTCTGGCCAATATCATACTACCAGACAACCTTGTTTGCTCGGATATCTTATACAGACCTTTCCAATGTTCGCAGATCAACTACGAAAAGGTATTCCGTAAAATCATACAAGAAGAAGAAACGTACCATCTCGATGCATTGTCAGACAGCCTCAAGAAACTACCTCCTGGCCGAATACAGAGAATACCAGAATCAGAATTGTCTCTCGAACAATTCAATAGAGAATATCATGATGTTCCTTTCATATTAACCAATAAAGACAAGACCAGATGGCCACGCTGGGATTTTCCCACTTTGTTGAGCCGGTTTCTGAATGTGAAATTCCGACAAGAAGCCGTGCAGTGGAATTTGGCACTCTACTCTGAGTACTTGAAGTCTAACAATGACGAGAACCCATTGTACTTGTTCGATTGTAGCAGTGAAGCCATGAAGACGTTACGTAAGGAATATGACGCTCCTCAGATATTCAAAGAAGATTTGTTTACTCTTTTCAACTTGAATGATGGACAGCTGAACTGTCGTCCAGACCATGCTTGGTTGATCGTAGGTCCAGAAAGATCCGGTTCTACATTCCACAAGGACCCAAACTATACTTCGGCCTGGAATGCCGCTTTGAAGGGCCGAAAGCTTTGGGTGATGTTACCTCCTGGAATTACTCCCCCTGGTGTAAGTACCGATGAAGAAGAAAGTGAAGTGACTTCGCCTGTGGGAATTGCTGAATGGGTCATCTCGGGTTTCTTTAACGATTCATTGAAGATCAAGGAATGTCTAGCGGGAATTACATTCCCGGGTGAATGCATGTATGTTCCATCGGGTTGGTGGCATTCGGTTATCAACTTGGATGATTCCGTAGCGTTGACCCAGAACTTTGTGCCCTTCTCCAAATTAACCAATGCTATGAACTTCTTGAAGAACAGAAGGAATCAAATCAGTGGTTTCCGTCCCTATCCAGTCAAAGAGTCTATTGACTATGCTCTAGAAACGCTTCTAAATGACAAAAACAACGAGGATATAGAGAAGATGAGGGAGTACAGTCAAAAGTTCAGTTCCATGAACTTGGGAGAGAAGCTAGTTAATGAAGATTGTGGTGAAATTAGTGAACTACCTCCCATACCTGTCTACGAGCTTTTCCAGCAATTGTTGATACTTAACGGAAAAAAAGACGAGTTGGCTACATCGTTGGAAGAGTTGAAGAAGCTAGAGTCGAGAAACAGGATGAAGACTTCAGGCAAGAGTGAGGCATGGGAGAAGTTGACTACACCAGCAATTGAAGAGCAGCGGGGATTTAGCTTCGGGTTTAATCTCGATGAAAGCAGCGATGAAGATTGAGAAAAACATGTGTACATAGATTCAAAATAGAATAGTAACATTATACATCAAGCCATGGATAACGTTTATGGTTCAATGGTCAACTTGACTGCGAAAATAGAAAAGTAAATTGTAGCTACATTATTTGGTTATCTAAGGCGTCGTAAATATATACGAGAATTGTGACAAAAAGCTTATTTTATAACTTCTTTCTTCCGGGTTGACGATCTCCGGTCTGTTCGAAGTTCAACCAGATAACGTCGACGAGTTTGAACACACACAAGCAAAGTTTCCCAAAGGAAAGATCCAACTGGGACAAAATTGTAAATATTTCGCAGCAACGGTTGAGAGCCTAAACCGTGCATTTTGTGGGAGATGAGATGGACGAAATGTGAAAATCATTGCAAAAGAGCTTATTTTAAGTGATACACACATCAAGCAACTCGTAAATTAACTGATTATGGAAGAGTTTCGTTGATTGTCGGAGATTGTATTGTTATTGGGCTTGTCTGCAATTTTTCTCATTATGGGCGAAAGAGCCCCACCGTTTCAGTTGTGTTTCCCTTGTTAGTATATTTTTGCGAACTTGTGAAATCTTCCTGAAAAACGAGAAGGAAGAGACAGGTCAATCGATTGATATTCGCCACTTTCAATGTCCATCGCCATATGGGCAAGTAGAATCTGAAGTAGACAAACGTTATCAGCATTGAAACTCCTAATTATCTACAATGTACTCTCATTCGCTACCGTTTATTTAATTCTACTCGTATATGTTCAGAACACCTAGAACTTTTGGATGGTTTCGTAGAAGCTCTTACCTTGGATCTCGGCGATTTCCAATTCGATCTTGTTTGGCGATCTGGAACCGTCGGCACCAGCAAAGGTACCAGCACCCCATGGCGAGGAACCGTGAACCTCGTCGAAAGAGGTGATAAGTGGGAAAGCCTTAGCGTAACCCAAAGGAACGTAGATAATACCGTGGTGGACCAACACGGAAAGAGCGTTCAAGGCGGTGACTTCTTGACCTCCACCTGGGGTACCGGTGGAAACAAAGATACCGGCTGGCTTACCGTAAAGGGCACCAGAAGCCCACAAACCTCCAGTAGCATCCCAGAAGGCCTTGAATTGGGCTGGGTAGTTACCGAATCTGGTAGGGATACCAAAGAGAAAGGCATCGTAGGTGGACAAGGTGTTGTTGGTGGCGATTGGGTAGTCTGGCTTTGATGGAGCGTGTAAGAGAGTTAAGACCTCTTCAGACAAGGTTTCTGGAACCTGGAAGATGGTAGCTTCACCACCGGCAGCTTCAACACCCTTCTTGACTGCTTCAGCCATGGTAGCGATGTGGTGGTACATGGAGTAGATAATAATTGCAACTTTTGGAGCCATTGTGATAGTTTGTGTTTATGTTGTGTTTGATAATGACAAGCTCCTGAAAAATTTGAATACTTCGTGAATCCGCTCGTTTATATATGGGCCAGTTTCGGACTGGAGTGTTTCACTATGGCAATGTGGTTGCCACATAGTTAAGCTGTCCAAGCCGAAATTACTGCACAATGGCCGAAAGCGTGCATGGCTTTAGTAAATCTTACAAATGGTTTTGATTTAGAAGGAATTTACTAAGTGCGACCCGCTCTTTAGTAAAACTGATGTTCGTAACTAAGCGAGCGAAGTTTGCGAATGCTGGCATAAGAATTGGGCAGATTTTGGACAAGCAGAATGTCATTAGGTTATTCCGTAAAGACAGGTTCCGCCAGAGCTGGGGCGTATCGCTTATTGTACGCTCCAAAGTATCGTAGGATTTTGTGGACCACAGTAGCACATTATTATTATTCTCTCCGTATTGACCATCTTGTCCATATTGTACACAGAGACCGGGAGACTGAGAGATCGGAAGATTGGCTGGTGGTACGGAGATCTCTTGTTCCAGTAATTTTACCGGAACATTACCAAATCTTTTTGACAGATAACATTTGCACCTAATATTCAACTTCGTCAGCTATTGCCCAATTCCGCTCACACATCTCCCATTCCACTCCAACGCGTATCCACAGTCATAACCTTTTCTTGCTAAGAGCGTCTCAGCAGAAAAGCCGTCTTTCAAGCGATAATGATTCCTGCCATTTACGCTGATTTTGTGGCAATTGTCATCCATTACTAAGGTCAATTTCTCAACTTCCTCGACATAACAGACGCAAAGCCTGGCTCTAGCAACCATCGCGGCACATTACCTAATGTGAAATCCGCCATGCGCCTGCCGATGTGGAGGTCAATGCTATTGCGTGGTCTATATATATACCTGGTTTAGCCGTATTTGTAAAATGTACCGTTTAGATCCATTTGAGACCAGCTTTTTTCTTAATTTCCACTGTATAGCACCATGAAGATCGCTATTCTCTACTACTCCACTTATGGCCATCTCCCTATCGTGGCCAAGGCCATCAAGCAAGGTGTAGAAGAAACCGGCTTGGCTACCCAGGTCGATCTCTTCCAAGTGCCAGAAACGTTGTCCCCTGAAGTTTTGGCTTTGCTCCACGCTTCAGAAAAAGATAAGGATATACCCGTGGCTACTACCCAGGTATTGGCTGAATACGACGCCTTCCTCTTCGGAATCCCAACCAGATTCGGAACCTTACCCGCTCAATGGATCGATTTCTGGGGCCAGACATCTGGCTTATGGGCGTCCGGCGCTCTTGTTGGAAAGCCCGCTGGTCTCTTTGTTTCCACCGGTTCCCCAGGCGGAGGACAGGAAGTCACTCTCAGAAACTCTTTGAGTTACTTGGCCCACCATGGTCTCATCTACGTTCCTTTGGGTTACGGTAAGGCTTTCCCACTCTTGACTTCATTTGAATCCGTCCACGGTTCTTCGCCATGGGGTGCTGGTACTTTTGCTGGTGTCGATGGCTCCAAATTGCCAAACGAAACCGAGTTGGCCATTGCTAAAATTCAAGGTGAGTCGTTTGCTACTACCGCCATTAAGTTTTTCAACGCTAAGGCAAAGACTTTGGACCCATCTGCTGCACCTGCCACCGCCGACACCTCAGAAACAGCTCTTGATACTGCCCAAGTTTCCCAAGAAAAGATCACGAAGGAAGCCAAGAAAGCGGTCAACCCCGCTACAAAGTCTACCACTGAGCAAAGAACCACTCAATCTGCAAAGACTACTGCAGCCAATGCTGAAAAGAGCTCCTGCTCCAAATGTGTCATTATGTAAAACTATTGAACTCTACGAATAAAAAGAACAAAGTTCGATCAAACCTATGTTCATGTTCTCAGTTCCAGCATGTTGTTAATTGCCGAGAGCCCTTAATTCATTCCTTTCGTCCTGTAATAACTATAGAATGTAATAAATATTATTGTAAAATTCCCGCCGAAGTGTAGTGCTATAATACAAATCATTAGAGGTTAGTAAGATTTTATCTGCGAAAACAGGTGCAAAATGGGATATGGGTGCACGAATTTACATACCAATTAATAAAATGTGGCGGGGATCCAGTTCCGTTTTCTCTTGCTAACGGAGACAATGTCTTTAACCACGAAACAAACTTGGATTACTCCATAGTCAGCTTGGATACAGAGGAACCAATAGCTCTTCATTATGTCCTCAGACTCGATATACAAAAAGAATAAGTTATCAAGAACAATCAATGTAGAGTAGGATCTATCAAAAAACCGTTAGCCCTTCCAGCTTATATTTATCTCTTCGAAAAATTCCAGAGTGCCTCGACCTAGTTGTCACATTACTCCAATTAAGAATCGCCAACGATGTTTCAACGTACCTTTCAGTACTGGATCAGTCCTCAGAGACAGCCTGATAACACCGATAACAAGACAAGACGGATCTGATATCAACCGATCAAGTCCACTTCTGGAAAATTCCTACAAGCACATTCCGTAAACTGACCCCATCAGTATGAAATGTAAAACAAGAAAGAATGGAATAGTTCTAGGATGGTCCTTGGACTCCATTGAGTGCTCTCATATTCAGACTAGCCAGGGGCACCAGCAGAGACTGGGGCAAATTACAATATACAATTGCTTAGAAGGCACTGACAACAAACAAGAAACAGCTTACAAATGGTCCCTTTTGTAAAAAGGGTGAAGAGAGCAAAATCAGTTCCACAAGTCTAACAACAACCACCTCGATCCATCAAAGTGCGAGGTTTCTTGAAAGGGTATTACCCTTTCGTTATTTTTTGTTTAACATCACTGTCAAATAAAAACGAAGCCACTAAAGTAAAACATAGCGACTTGCCAATCAGGGAATCTGATGTTGACAAGCTGAGAATTGAAAGTTTTCCAAAGGCTGTAAAAACGAATAGCTATATCCTATCATACCGTTCAGCCTCGTACTCTCTAGAGATAATGTGATTCCCTACTGCCTTTCATCAAGAATTCACTGATAACTTGATCGACATTATAGAAAACTTGCCGACTTCTGAAGTAGATTTCAGACAGAATTTACTGACCACCATCAATCTGGAATGATTTAGAGATCTCTCTGAGTCTGAGCTATAACTCCTTTTGTTAAAAACCTCCACATTCTGTGACTGCGGACAAAAGTCGTATGCAAGAACATATTGACAGACTCCGTCCAAAAATCTTTACATTCAGTAGTTCAGCCCATGATCTATAATAACCAAGTTGAAATCCCCTCCAAACACATCTCATCATCAAAAGGACCAGGGAACCGAGTATGAGTACAATAGTTATCATTTTACTTTGTAACTTATCAATTTAGTAAGAACGGATCTTTTCACGTCTCTGCGGTATGGATCTTTGTTCCATAAAATTGACTGGATCATTAAAATTGGTTGTTTTGAAGACTCTCCCGATCAAACCCTTTGAAACTTACCCTTCCATTTGAGATTAGATCTCGGAATTCAAAAGCTCGCCACAATTTTTCAATGACATCACTACCCAGCTCTGTTGTTGTAAAGTATTAATCCTGCTGTTGAAACGCCTCCTGGACTAAAATCCAAAAAATTACTTATAATCCTGGAAATCGGAATCACTAACGTAAACGAATAGTCCATGAATAGAAAAAGTCATTGCAGTCCAACCTACCAAACAAACAGAATCTTTTTCGCTGTTTCCAACTTTGTTCATCCGTAGTAAGCATACCCCTAACGAAGTAACAAACGGAATTCTGGATCCACACCACCAAGTGAAAGTAAGAAGAAATAACGTAAAAAAATTTGGCTATTTTATCTAGTTCCACGCGTTACTGCTTCGCGTCGTGTACAATCAAACTATGGCCAACCGAATTTGCCCTATAGTTTACCAATTATAAAATCTGAAAACCTAGTAGAAAATAGCTTGCTAGGTTGCTCAAGTATTGGCTTTGATCGTTGTCTTCTTTGGAGCCCTTTGCAGTATTTCATATATTTAGGTAGTATTATTTACTTTCCAAACATATTATCAGGTCACTTGAAAATATCGAATTTTAATCTTCCTCTGTTTTTGTTGCACCACCAGTGTCTTCACCAATTAGTAGAATTCTACAAATTGCGTAAATCTTTCATAATTGCAACAATAATGGATTTTAATAGCATGCTCTCTTCGGTGAGCGCCCATCAATCACAATGGTTGAACTCTCTTCGAACAAAACTGTTAGCTCTGACTTCATCCCTGATGACTTCTTTGTTTTCAAACGAAAACCAAAGAAATAAGAAGAAGAAAACTATCCATATTTACGGCAGCAATACAGGAGAACAGACAGTATCGGCCGTTTCGTCAGTCACACATATTTCAACTTCTCCAGATAGAGTGATATTGCAAGAAAAAAGCCCGAACAGACATATTGATAGTCTTTCGAAACCAGCTCCAAATGTAACTCACAATAAGATGCTCATATCTTCTATTATACAACCTATCCCAGTGGCATTACCAGCACAGCCAATTATAGAAGTATTGCGAGATGAACCACAGAACATATGTAGAAATCGGCATCTTCTTCGAAATGTCCCCCTAGATGCAGAGAATGGTATATTGCAAAGATCTAATAAGACAAGCAAGATACCAGTTTATGAAATCGATTCCGAAGAAGGTGTTGCTGACAGTGAAGAAGAAATTGAATACATAACTAGTTCACAATTCGGCCTACACGTGAAGAGTATATCAGAACCTCTGCAAAATACGTTTGAAGTTACTGAAAGCGTACTAATGCAAGATGTTGATTTCATCACAACTGAACTGCAATATGTTCCCACTGACTCTCAGTTGTCAAATCCAAACTTCCAGGCTGAAGACTTGACAGGCAGTTATGGACTTGAATACAACGATGAATACTATGGTTTGCAGCCTGCCATCACTCAAACACAGGATGGTTTGCTCATATCGCAAACAATAGCACATGAAGAAGAGAGTCTCAATTATAGAGAAGATAATTCAGAACGGGAAATTTTGTCGGATTACGTGACAAGCACGGTGGTTCTTTCAGATAGTGCCAAAATATCAGAAGTCAAGGACTATAGTGACTTTCAGAAGAAAGAGAGCGGATTTCCAATGACTATCACACGTGTAGATGAATTAATCGAGGTGAAGAATGTTCCTGAAGTATTATATTTATCAGAAAAAAACAAAGATGACGAAAAAGTAATGCTGGACCAAATTATCCAGACTAAGGAGACCAAAAGCAAAGACACTATTGGAACAAAGACAGATATCGATGTTCCAGCGAGAACTCTTTCAGTTACATTTTCCTACACGAAGAATCCAACTCTGCAGCAATCAGATGCTCACAATGTTGTCGAAGAAAATACCATAGTGGAAAATTCGACCAATATGCCTAGACAGAAAGACACTAGCAAACGAATCGAGACTACGATGAATCAAAAACAAATACACAAGCGTAAGGCAACTTTGGCAGATATCTTATCCAATACAAACCAACGAGGAATGTATCGAAGAGTAGGTCTTTCCAAAAGAGTTAAAGTCGATGCTTTACATTCAAATATTAAGAAAAAGTAACAATTTCCACAGATGATATGATTTGTCTAATTACCATATATAAGTACCTGGTCAGATTTTCGGCAATGGAGAAACTAAGATCTTGACATGTTTTCCTTTATGATTTATCAATTGAAGAAAACCTTCTTTGAACCCGTCCTTAATTGCCACAACTTTAGTTACTAACTGTCTCACCTCTTGTGGATCGATTAACCCATCTCTGTATGCTTGGACGACTTGTTCGAAATCTTCTCTAACATAGCACAGAGAACTGGTAAGATTCTTTTCGTGCAATGTCAAGTCCATAGGGAAAACTGTTTGCTTGTTGTGAGCCCAAAAGGCTACATTAGTTGCAATACCATTTGTCTTCAATGCGCTTAAGGAAATGTCAAACGTTTCCTTTTTGCCTGAACAATCGAAGATTCTACTAAATCCCCATCCTAGAGGACTCGACTTCAACAATTCCTTAGTCAACATCTTCTCGTCATGATTAAAGGGAGTAGGATCAAAGATATGGACGTCAAACTTTTCAGCCAAAGCTCTTCTCGACTCTTTGGGCTCGCTAACTATTATATTCCTTACTCCATGTCCTTTAAGTGCAATTATGGTAGTCAACCCAATTGATCCTGCTCCAAGGACCAAAGCTGAGTCGTCCTTGTTGGCATTTGACACCCGCACTCCATGCCAGCTTACAGCCAAAGGCTCCGTGAGAGCCGCAATCTCAACTGGTAAATCCTCCTCAGAATATGGAATTACATGATGTTCGCCAACTACACAGAAATCAGCAAATCCTCCATCGGAAAAGCCTAGACCATAGAATCCTATGTGATCGCAATGGTTATAGGCTCCTTGAGCACATGAAAGACACTTCTCTTCGGGCAACTCTAAGTATTCCCGATCCAAACATGTTCCTGTAGAGTCCACGATAACCTTTTGACCAACCTTCAAATTGGCACTGACGCCCGAGCCCAATTCCACAATTTCTCCGCACATCTCGTGACCCATTGCTTGTGGGAAGGGTTTCTTGAAAATAGCCTGGTGGTCTTGTGAGAAAAACGTAGGACCTTCCCTGTATTCGTCTAAATCACTGCAACATATGCCGCAATAATCAATCTTGATTTTGACCTCTTTAGGATGAATTATACTAGGCTCTGGATACTGAGGATCGTACCTTACGTCCTTGTTTCCGTGGTATACAATTGCCCTCATTTTTGTGTTTGCGTGAGAGTCAATATGTGAAAGGCCCTTTAAGAATGAATATGTAGTGCGCGATAAGAATTAGCGAGTTCGATTAATGGGATGCTCGTTGAGTATTTCAACAATACCGCAAGCCAAAGTCTCGAAAGCGACATACGAAATATTTCTCATATATATACATTTACCCAATTGGCCATATCATGCCTAAATGGTTAACTTAGGGCATCCACCGCATTCTGTATGAGATGATATGATTATTTTGCATCTGGTACGGCACATTTACTACTGCGATGGAATAATTCATCTTGCATAATCCTCACCTGTTTTTGACTGGGGAAATGCTGAAGGGGTAAACCCCTATATGGGTGTCATCTGACCGTACGAAAAGTGGTTTGTGTCGCCGCCGTCTGCCAATCATCAGGTGTCTTGAAAGGAGTACCTTCTGCTCGTGATTAGTGATGTGAATGCAGAAATACGACAAATGGTGAGAAAAGCTTATTATCCTACGAAAATAGCTCAAATAACTCAAATCACAAATAATGACACAGATGATAGTACGACATTCATATAGGAGCGTAGTTAATTCCACTTACGATAACGGCCTCTATTGGCTTGACTTGATATGCCTACTAGGCATAATTGTAATTGGCCTATAAATTTAAATGCGCGCTACCATAAAAGTTCCCGAAAACTGAGCAAGTAGTGATCAAAAATTTTTTGGCGTTACGAACTTCAATTTTGCTTACTTTCTTCTTCAGCTAATAAACCGGGAAACTTGCAATGAGCGCTCATGCTGGACGTGGCTCCCTAGTGTGGACGTACTCTCTAGCCCGGAATAACAACTGGAACACTTGGTTCAGTTATGGCTCTAGAAGAAATGGAACCATCGACTCTACAAGTATTCTAACACCTCCTCCAAGGAGATTGGCTGTAGAAATGACAGTAGCTTGTAAATCTGTAGATTAGCCAAGAGTGTCAATTCCAAAAACGATCGATCGACGCTCTAGAATTTAAGAAACTTGTGGAATTTCTTCAATGACTTGTGCAACCGAATTGGACTTCAAAATTTTCTGTGTGGTCAGAAGAATTTCGTAATAATGAGGAGTGCCTGACAGAGTTAGTAGGTAGAGATGAGCCCGATTTCTGTAAGCAGAACATGCCTGACAAGGAGCATACGTGTCATACTGGTGCATACTAGAGCTACGCAAGATTTGTCTGTTAGATAATAGTGGGCAAGGCTAGCTGGCCTCTAGTAGCCCAAATGAAGAATTTATTTTAAACCCTTTTTCACTATATTTTGGACTATAGCAAAATTACGGAAGAACCTGAAGAAATAGTATACAGTAGAAAAAACAGTGTGGCCGGCCATTCAAATGGAAAGTGGCGTCTTACCAGCACACCAGCCATACAGATAACTTCCTTTTCGTGTGGCCAAATAAAAAGACAAATAAATAAACCTAATAAATACAATAAGGGAAGCAAGGAACATAATTTTCAAAAAAATTACCAAATACCGAGTTTGTGAACCATAATATAGTTTTGTAAAAAAAAGTTATAGCGTGGCAGAAGTCTGCTTAGCAGATTGCCTTCACTTTCCCAAACAAAAGGTGACTGCAACTGGGTTCTTATGGCCCTTTGCATCTGTTTTCTTCAAGGAGCATCTACGCACATAGTCTTTCTTCTCGTCAAACTTGCAGAAGCTGGTGGTTGACTTGGACGTAGTGTAATTGGAAGTAGATGTGGTAGACGAAGCGTTGGATGATCTTCTCGAAGTCGAGGATGATGAGCTTGACTTTTTCTTTAAAAACGACATGTCGGATGTGAGTGTATTAAAAAATTTCAAATAAGGGAAATCAACCTGAGACAAAAATCAATGCAGATGATAGTGATAAAAATGTGTAGATTAGTTGGTCGTTATCGTGAGGGTACAAACACAGGAAGTCTGTACGGTTAAGAACTGGAGATATTAGGGGTTCTCTGGTGAATGACCTCTCTTAGTGGCAGTTCGAAGTTACGAGAGATTCGTTAAACAGGGTAGGAGTGTCAACTATGATACAACCTGTTAATACAGCATCGTACAAGCAAGACTTCGGACAATTTTAACGGAAAGGTGTAAATAAAAAGTGAATAGATCGAAGTAGACTAGGGAGGAGATGTTTCTTGAGCACTGGTGAGTCGTGGTACCACTGGTAGAGAAGATTATGGAATGGCAGTACTTAGTACTGGTAGGGACGGCAGGGTCTTCACGTGAACGACGGCTCGTGTACAGAACTGTGTCAAAAGGAACCCAATAATGTATTTGATAGGAGATGCTAGTAGAAGCAAAACACGAGAAATGCCAACAGCGTGCGATAACTCTAGTTGAAACAACAAGTTCCAAAATTTGTAAATTTTCACAATCGTGGATTTGTATTCTTAATTATATATATATATCTGGAAAAAAAGCGAAGTCCCAAATGGGTGCTAAATTTTTTTCCGCAGAAAGTGAGAGCTTTCTTTTGAATAATTTTTTTTGCACTCTGCTCGCAATATCGCACAATAACATTCCCAGCTTATACTGGTCTCTGAAAATATTGAAATTATTGTGCTGTGCCGCTGACATAATCTGCAGACGGGTGGGTCGAGGAAGACGGGAGGCGCAAAAGGTGTGTGGGTCTACAGGTGGAACCAGGTCGTGTTCAAGGTAGCAATCTCCCTTTCGGGGGTTACCCGGCTCCCGTTCTAGGTAGTTTCAGCCAATGGAGAAAATCCCTCAACTTAGATTGTGCAAATCTGCATTACTGTCCTTGGAAATAGTACGCTTGCGCGGCTAGGGCCATACTAGGAAAGTTGGTAAGTGGGGGGATTGGGAAGTTGGAACGGCAGTCTGCGGTGGTATATTTGAGACTGACCGCTGTAAACCTCAGTCTATGCCAGAGCTCAAACGAATCTCCCATGTACAAAGTTGTGCAATGGCGTCTGGGCTTTCTCTGTATTTGCTATTTTTACTAATTCCTCGTCGCTCTGGTGCCCGTCTTGTGGCGGCCGCTAACTACGGTCCGCGTTGCTGCAATTTAATAAATTCTAATAATTCCGTGTCTTTGTTCAAATGGGTTTTTATTCAGGTGATTTTTCCAAAACTTGTCTTTTCTTCACTCTAGCTGCATTGGCCAATTTTTCTATTTTCCTATTTTGCTATTTTTTCATGTAGCTCGTGAGCGCTTTCTTTTCTCCCAGTTTCTGCCTGGCGTTAATTTTAGCACTCCACCGCTGATTATTGTTGGAGCCCTTTGTTTGTCCATTACAACTTGCGAGAATCGTCTTGAGGGATTTTACCATCTGGTCTGTGCCGGAGGCCTCCTTGTGTAGGTTTGGTGGTGTATTGTTTCTGAACTATTGTTGCGCTTTCCGCTTGACAAGAGTGGACAGTACGCGACAGAACCACCGCCGCTTTGTGTTCGGTGCCTTCGTCTGTACCTTTAGACGTACATTGCTGATAGTCTGCACTGGTAGCGAACTGATGGGTGTGTGGATCTTGGCTCCCGGTTGACCTTTTCACTGGTCAAGTCTTGAATTGGTAACAGCTTTGTTTGCGCATAATTTTATCTTCTGACAAGCCCACGGCAGCACCCTCAATGAAACGAGGTTCTAATGAAACTAACACCTGGCTCCCATTCTTCAAAATTCATTACAGTTCTGCCCTCTCTTGCCCCCTAGATGAATTTGCTCTTCTCATTTCTAAGAAATTAACCCCGTTGGCGTTTGTAGCTCACTGAAATATCAAAAACTTCATATTATTCGAATATTCAAATACTGCGAAATGCCTTGGGACAGACGCATCTCATATCTGGCAAAAGTATCAGACACTACACCACAGCAGCAGCCCCTTTTTCGATCTACTAAGTGGGAAGACATTTGTAGTTTCGTCATCGATCGATAGTCAAAGAAGTACCTCTCTAGTATCCATAGCTTGTCCGTGGAGCAGTGCCTGTATCTGTTCCCACCATCTAGTTCATCCATTAAGGGAACCGAGGCAGCCGTGACAACCCTCGTTCTGCTGGGTTCTCTTTCTCTTGATTTTCCTTAGCTAAGTGCCAATTTCCGTTGTTTCTCTTTCCGTGTTTCCGTTGCTCTATCCCTATGCATATTACGGCACTGGGGTATTTTCGAGCTTCGGGGAAATTCAATTACATGTCCCTATTGCATATTCTCCGTATCAATTTAAACTCTCGGAGACGCCGTTTTGTTCTCTTACCCCCTCCAGCAGCAGTATGACGTCGTTGTGCTGGTCCTAGTCTAGGCATATCTTCGCCAGACCATTTTCTGCTGCATTTTCTCGCATTCTTCGTACACAGAGCGTACGTCTTGTAACTATTTGCTGACGTGGTGCACGTATATATTTCTATTTCGTCTGTCTCCACATCTCGAGAGCCATACCAGGCTTTTTAACTTTCGTATTCTGCTGTGCTTTCGGGCTTTTGTGGATGGCCCAATTGGCCCCACCAAACTATGAGCTGCTAGATTAGCTAAGCAATGGTTTTGTTAATTATAAATGATGTCATACCTCTCTCGACAGATTTTGCATTTGGGTTTTCGTGTCTGGTTTAGACATTTACTTCCCTTTTAGTTCAGTGCATTCTGTATTAGGCAACTGGACTGCTTTAATATCGATTTTGATACGGGGCTCCATAAATTGTAGAGCCCATTATATCTCCTGAGAAGGGTTTTCAGTTGGCCATCTCTGTCTCGGAATGTCTAATTAAGTTGAAGTCAAAATTACCTAGAATAGGATCACGCCTACGAATTGCGGAATAAAGAACAAGGTCAAACCCCAGAATGTTCCCAGTCAATTGAGATGAGATTCTCTACTCCAACTCCAATTGAGTCTCCTCGCTCAATGTGAGGCTGCGACCACAATCTCTGTTGAAACAGTATGACATTTACTTGACACTTCGCCATTTGTTTCCAGATTGGAATCCATGTCTAGAACTGACCCACAGCAGAACTTGCCCAGCCGATCTGACAACGTAGCTAGTAGCTGAAAAGAATCATACAGGTCTTGGTAGCTGTAATATTATGGCCCTCTACTCTATTCTATGATATACTGTCAACGTCTAAATGCCCAGCATATATTGAACCAATCTATACATTTACTATGCCAATATTTGATCCAACTCGTCCATATTTTCAAGTTCGTCCTGTTGCCCTACTCTTCGTAAAACTTCCTTTTTAGAACTCTCCTGGATGTAACCGTCGAGCAACAATTCGTCAAGAATATGATATGCTTTGTCGAAACCAAAGATAATGTCGAGTTCACACACATTGCCATACATTTTGTCCATTTGCTCCACGAACCGGTGGATTATCTCTAATGCCAACAACTCGTTGTCACCGGACTCGATGCCTACTATGAAAAAGAGTGATGCGTATCTTCTATATACGATTTTCATATCCTTGTATTCCAACACATTGCACATCTTGGCTCGTCTGGAGAGAATCAAAGTAGACAACTCACGTGTAATTTTACCCTTCTCTTTTTGAGAAATCGTGTCGTACCATTTGGCCAATCTAATCTTTCCTTGTCTGGACAATAGAAATAGGTATTTTATGGACATTGTATGTTTAAATTTGCGGATGTTAACAAGCAACTTGTTTAAGTTCTTGATTCGAGATTTGTATACGTTTTATAATTCGGATGATGGTTTTTGCTGGTACGGCACATAACGCAATAATTTGTGGGTGCAAAATTAAGACTGTACCCGTTATTATTTATGATCTGATTTCTTTATCAATTCTACAATCATATGAGAATGTATACGTTATTAGGACTATATATTAAGTATTATAGTATGCAATTGAAAGCGTAATTTTCATTCCAAGGTAGGTATGGTGGACCGCAAGAAGGCTAAATGTTCAGAGATCTCTCCACACAACTCAGACCTGTCGACATCACTGTAGATCTCAAGGTCAATCTTCAAGTCACATAGAAGATACTTCATATTTGTCCATTGAACGGTCTCGAAATCGTAACCCGTACGGACTTTCATCCCGGATCCATACAACCGGAATCTTTCTCCCTTCTCATTGAAGAACTTTCTTTCTATCTTCAATGTCCAAGGGTTCAACTTAGGGAAATTGGCGTGGACAAAGAGAATCTGCGGTTCTCTTTCGAAAAGAGTGTTCTTTTTCTTGAACTGCTCTACTTGTTTCTCGGACATGGAGTCAGCACGCTGGCGCAACAAGTTATACTCGTAATCTTCAACAGGATTATATTGTCCCATTCCTGTGCCTTCGAACTCATGCTTGATGTTGAAGTGTCCAAAAGCATTCAAGAACTTGGACACTTGATAGAACTTGTTACCAGTAGCTACTGTGGCAGCCAAAAAAGTCTCTTTATCGCCTTCACCATCAGACCCTTGTGAGAATAATGGATAGAAATGACTGGGTCCATATAAATTGTAGTAAAGAGCCAAGAGCAATGCCTTTGTATGTGTCTTTTTGGAGATCATAAGTTGACCAGACTCTGACGTCGGATCTGGAATACTGCCTACTCTGTCATGCAAGGGGATACTGTCCAAGTCTAAGGGACTGTTCGGATCATGTTTGGCATCGTTGTATCTTCCAGCTACTTCATCGTATTTGGGCATCAAGTTCGAATCGCTTGGAGCCAATCCTGCGATTTTGTAGTAATCTGGCGAAGTCGCACGTTTCCAAAAATCCGGCCAAACAATCAAGCCATTACTCTTGAAAGGCTCCTTATTGAACAAATCGTCGGGCGGATGTACTGGGATATTATCACTATCCAAGAGTAAGATGTTCTCAAAACTCAGCACCAAGATGGCCAATGCCTTGTACTGATAGCCCTTGAGGACGAACTTTGATACAACTGACTTGGTATTCTCAGGATCACTTAACGCATACGGCATATATATACATCTGGCTCCTAAGGCTGGGAAGATACGAGCGCAGAGATCCGCTTCGAACTCGTCAATACTTGGAATCACTACTTCAATGGGCAACTTACAACCGATGGCTCGTATCGATTTGATTGATAAAAGAGTCAACCAGTTGAAGTTTCCACCACCTACATACACTATCCCATTTCCTGAGTATACACCCTTGGGTGCTTTCTCTGGAAGATTCTTAAGGATATACTGATGAGATTCTTTCATCGACTCAAGTTCTTCATCGTCGAGTTGGATGAAGCCAGAAAGGTACTTTTCACTGAACACAGTTTCGTCCTCCCCCTTGGTGTCGTATCTAGCATGGTAAATTCTATCGTCAGAAAGGTATTTTCTCAAGGGTGGGATCTTTGGTTGTCCGTTCTGGAAGACTGTGAAAATGTCCTCAATGAACTTGTATGCCTTTGCTTGTCTGTCGTGTTCCCGCGGTTTACTGTATAACTTATCGTGCAAATCTTTGATGACTCGCATCTTACGGGCCTCTAGTTCTTTGATTATAGCAAGCTGGGCTTTTGCATTTTGCGATTGGATGGATCCTTTGGATCGGGGCGGGCTGCTGACTACTTTTTTACGGATATTTTCATCATAAGACGAGGAAGAGATTCCTTCCACAGCTTCGAAGTTGATTTCGTCCACTGGGTCTTCGACAATCGGGGTGCCAGCATCGGTGTGTTTGAAAGGTATTGTTCTTTTCTTGGCCTTAGGCGGCAACAAGTATGAGAAGAGTTTTGAAAGGGAAAAAGACGAGTCGTCAGGATCAATGATGAGGGAGCGTTCGAGCGGAGCGTCTGGGTCTGCGGCAAAGTTGCGAAGCTGGAAAAAGACAAAGTATACCACCACTAGTAAGAGCACAATGGCCGGAACGATTCGGTGGCGTCGGCGGAAGCCTTTGAAACGCTTCGAGAGCTTGGGTACGAGGGAAGGCATTTGCCTAGAACATATGTGGAAAGACAGGGATTGTGTTTGAAAAGTTTGAACGATTGGAAAGATGAAAAACTGCAATTGTATAGCTTGCGATTCCAATATTTATTTGAGAGTGAGTGTAAACGAGACCGGACGTGAGACTTCGTGGAGATCAAGAAGTAGGATGCCAATACACGTGTGGATCGGTCCATGGAAGAAGCTCTTGACCTGGGCAAAAGGGTAAATTTTGGGGAACTCAATTGTGAGGCTGGAGCTGAAAAGATAGTGGTGCTATCAGGAAATTGTATTCTAATTTTAATTTTTGATAGTGCGGGCGAGCGTGTCTTCTTTTCTGTCTCGACTCATTCTTTGCTATTTTGGGATTTGAATTGTGGGGTGAAAAGACGACTAATTGTGATGGTGTAGCCAGTAATGGGCCTATTGTTGGACGTGGTATTGTCTAGTTGCGTCCTCTACCATATCTTCTTGATTCCTCTATTCATTGGTGCCTGTGTTTTTGTGGTGGAACCGGAAAGTAATTGTGCTGTTCGGATTTTTTTTCTCTGCTAGCGGGCTGTTAGGGGGCTGACAATCGGATTCTCACTACGACTCTTAGCGAAGTCTCACCATCTCCCACTAACAAAAGTCCGAATAAGTTCCATTATCCGTCATGTAATTCCCCCTCCCTGGAAAAGGAATAATATTCCTATTCCCAGACAACTTACGTTCCTGACATAACGGTTCTGATAAAATCCTTTGTTATCACCGGACCCTTCCTCTATTTTGTCTCTATTGTTCCCATTGTCTGGCCTGACGCTCCTGCCTGCCTTGTTTCATATTTTTCCCCCTTACACCAACTTAGCTGATCCTTTCAGTCAAGTTCCAAATCTTGTTCTTTTTCGCAGCTATTAGCTTGTTGGACTCTCATACCAGGACTAATATCAGCCGTATTTAGGACATTCTGGTTTCGTTTACAAATGCAACGCCAGCCCCGTTGCGTCTAGTTGCTCTTCACTTAGTGCTACTGCTCTGTGTGCTCTGCTCTCTGATATATACATTAATGTCTATTATTATAATTACTCTCTATCCGATACTCCTAACTAGCCTGTTCCGTTATTCCGTCATTATTTTTTCTCTTGGCCCTGTCTATCCTACAGTGCTTTTTGAACATTACCCATGATGTCAAGGAAATGACTTGTACAACTCAAGTCGCCGTACGAGAAGTCGTCGTCGGGATTGCAGCTGCATCTATTCTGAAGAAATGTACCTGAGTCCTGTGGACACTGGAGGTACGGCGCATGGTAGTACCCTATGTCGCTGAACCAATGAAGATCCTGTTTCTGAAGAAACAACGACATCGCCATGGTATGGACCGGGGCGTCGCCCCAACGCTCGTAGTAGAACCCACCCTTTCCGTCAAGATACTGGAACAATTCTTCATACTCCGCGCAGCGAAATACTGACAAATCGGCAATCTCAAAGTTGGTCCAGAAATGGCAGAGATTATAAGATTCATAAGCGTTATTATTCTTCACCAAATCGATTAACGGTGGATTTGCGATGTTTTTCTCTACCATAAAGTCCTTGACATGATCCCACAATGTTGGCAAGGTATCTCTGTAGTCAAATAACGAAAGCAGAAATCCATATTTCCTCCTATGGAGGTTCATGTACTTGAAAACGTCATAGGTGATATCGCAGAAGAACTTCACGCCAGGCTCTACACGCCAGTAGTATTGGTATGGTTGTAGGAAAGGATGTTTGTAGAAGAACCCGCTGTAATAGCGACACATGTGCCGGTAGCTTTCAGAATCACCGTATGGAACATGGGCTGTATTCTGACGCACAATCTGAGCCTGGGTCTGGTTTATGAAAGAAGGATACTGCCAATGTTTTTCCGCCACAGAGCCAAAGTTGAGTGTACCCAGTGGAATATACGATGCTAACAAGTATATGAAATCTTTTGAGAAGGGCACATCATTCAAAAATGTATAGTCATAATTGTATCTGCTGTTAAATCTGTCCTCGAGGTTCTGTACCGTTTGAAGGAGCTCATACATATCTTCGTCTCGACAAAGAATCAAAAAAGTAGCTTTTTCTTTTTGTTCATCGTACAAATCCTTGGGCGATGTTTTATAAATCAGCACCATCTGCGATGGAACTTCAGAGGAAATGCTATGCACCAAAGGAGTACTCTGGAGAAAGTTTGCTAGACTTTCTAGAGGCCGTGGAGAAGTCCAGTTCCAGTGAAATATGTTATAGGCAACTTTTTGTTGTTTATCGTTGCCGGCTCTTTCGGAAAATTCAGTATCATAATCGATTTTCTTCGACGTACCAATAACATCATTAGTAGAATTTTGGATATTTTCTTCGATAGTAGAGTCAGCATTGATCTCACTCAAATCTTCCGATATTGAGCTTCCGTTGGTCTGGAGACTTTTGTGTGTTTGAACTTCTAACTTCAAACCGTGTCTTCCCTTATCTAGTGGTAGGATGGAAAAGCGCATATAATTCCGTGCATAAAAAGGAACGAGAAGAAGGAATACCACCAAATGGAGTTTCCAGTAAGAGATTAGAGCTGCCATGGCAACAAGATCCACTGAACATATAGCGATAGTAGTATCTGAACCTCAGCAAGATCGAAATCCACTTGCAATTCCAGGGGCTATCTTGAACATTGGCTTTTGGTGGTGGCTTTTGTGTTCATCTTCAGGAACAAAAGTTTTTGTGTCAAGTTGCACAATCTGGAAAGAACAAAATGTTTCAGAGAAAGATCAGGTCGAGAGGCGGCATATTACCGAAACCGAACATCTAGCTATATTTGGGGATACAACCATGCTGGTAACGTCCACTATGGTGGTATCAGCTAGTGGAGAAGACTAGCTGGCAAAGCTATGGATGGAGCAAATTGCAAATGACCTAAGTGAGCTGTTTCATTTGAAATGAGTTGGCTCTCGGCGCTCACATTCTTGACTAGTACTTCACCATACAGGTAGTAGATGAAACGATATGATCATGGATGCTCCAGAAATTGACATACAGACGGATTGGCGCGGCTGGGTGGTGTAGACGAGACGGGGACACGTTGGTGAAACGAATCGGATTATAGCATAGAGTGCTGAACGTAATGGACGATTTGGGTGCAAAGGCTTTGTGGCTGCAGAAATCTACAATGCTACTTCCGCAAACAAATACGAAACGCAACGAACGAAATGAAAAATGGGTAAGACAAGAAATCGTAACAGTAACTTGATACATGTGAACAAACCATTAGTTTGTGAAGATAAAAAGTATTTGTTAAATTATGATTTTTTCAAAAATTCAAAGAAAATGTAAAAACTGTAATTATTTCAAAATGTACTTGTCAGCATTTGTTAAGTGCTGTAGAAAGCACATTGAAAGCTATGTAGAATTTTAAACTGAAACGCAAGACAAGTAGATACCAAAGAAGTGAAGTTGTACAAAGACATGAAAGGTCCTATTTTGCATAGAACAAAGATGCCATTCATTGCATAAGCGTAGTGAATTTGTCAGTCAGACTTCACCTCGAAGGACAGAACTAACTCAAAAGAGAAATTTAATTTCTAACTGCTAATTTGGAACAACAGCTAGAGTTTATAAGTAACTTTTCTGTTTAAAAAGTGTCTATTGAGAGAATAAAACTGGAAATCCAATATCCGCCAAAACTTAGTGTACTCGGTACGTGCTAGACCACATTGTCTATATATCCCAAAGTAACTAATAACCTGAAATTGCATACACTATTATATCGTCTTGAAATTGGTCTAGACTATCGCCTCTTGGTTATTTGGCATTTTGCACCCAATATATTGAAGTAGAAGTAGAAAACCTGTTCAACACTTCTGAAATTACTTGCACAAAAAGTTGTAACCAATATCATCCACAGCACCAAACAAGATTCGTAAGTCATCCTGTTGGCGATGTTTCAATATGACCAAACCGCAACACGCCAACCCTTGCATTTCCGCCACTCCTACTTATCGTCGTACATGAAAACTATATGCAGTACATACAGAAAAATAGAAAGATTGACAGGAAGCATCACATGACCGTCCTCGTGTTGGGCATCGCTGATTCGTGCACGTGACCAGCCGTTTCATTTCATACATCCAGGGTTCACCACGTTGACTTTAGAACTGGTCAACAACGCCTCTGTATACAGCCTGCGAATCCGTGAAAGGCTTGGAGTTTCTACCATAGGATCTCAACTGCGTAAAACAGATTAAGGTGCACGGGGTATAGCCGGCTAGCTAGACGGAGAAATGAAATGGAAGAAGCGTGGCCCCAGTGCGTGGGTTTGTTTGTAGGTGTTTTCGTGATTGTTTAGTGGATCTTGTTGAGTACAACGTAAACGTGCACCAGTAAAGTCGAATCTGAGGCTGGAATTCTTGGGCCCGACTTGTTCAACCTCTCTGTTGGCTTGTTTATATTGCAACTTCAAACTTCCTCTTGAGCTTAATGGCCAGAGAAGCTTATCTGCGTTTAGCTGTACGCAGGACCACAGCCGGAGAATTCACTTTAAATAAAAACACAACATCCGCACCGCAGAGCTTCCTGAAAAAATTCTAGAAACACTGGTTCTTTTGCAAAACTAGAATCCCATATCGAGCGATAGAGCCCAGTTATTGCACGCATATTTAGCTACATTCCTTTCAGACTGTGTTATCCTGTCCTATAGAGCGAGAACAGTTTGTGTGTGTCTTTTTGTGGCCAAATCCCCCCAATTACGTCTTTTACGCTCGATCTCGTGTATTTCTACGTAACCATTATAGAGAAGACATTGAAAGATTCTTATCACTATAGCCTCACAACTTCAGTCCCACAACAGTATCAACGTAACTATACCGTGACTGTAGAAACATACCATAATATAGCATTACCAAATTGTTGGCATTTCATTACAATAACCCATCAGCAATAACAATATTTTACTTCATAACCACCTATACAATCCTTCATGTTGTATTTCCAAGTAATCAAGTCTACTGTCTGTGTCATAATATATATCTAAAAGCGCAGAATGGATAAAACAGTCACTGATACCACGATGCTGCTAGCAGCTCAGCTAGCGGAAGTCTCGATGGAACTGACACCAACCATTGCTGGAATTCATGGTAATGGTAGTACGCATTCCGAGGGATCTACAGAAGTCACTCTGGCACTACCATCTTCATCCATTACGGGTCGAAAAGCCGCTCGTTCGCTTAGAATCTTCAGGGAAAGTGCCGATGATGTCAAGGGCAAGCTTGCAGCGTCGTCGGTGTTGTCGAAACAGTCAAGTCTTGCCACTTCTGTAACCATGACTTCTTCTACAAACGCTATCATCAATCCTGAAGAAGAACTCCCAAATGAGCTTGGGGAGCTCAGAAATGATCTTCAATTCGAAGGTCTCAACAAACCCAACTCAGCATCCTCACCCACACTGGCTTCTAACAATGCTATAGCAGTAGTGAACTCTACGGTGACATCAGTAGACCATTTATCGCTGCCAGATCTCCAGAAATCTCTCGATTTGGAGCCAGTTTCGTCAGCAACGTATTTCCCTCATACGCCTGCCGATCCTATGGCTGAACTTGCTGTACTGCAACAGCATCATGAGAAACGGGAAGGACGTCACCATACTCCTACAGTTATTTCTCCGACGGCCATCATAGGCCAAGCCCAGCATCTCACTGCCAACTTGGAATTTGACCATTCTTCCAACGGCAGCATAACCAAAATCATGAACGTGAGCGAGTCGACGGAAAAGAGCAAGCTTGTAGAGATCGAGAAGACGTTGATCAGCTTGTCGAAATCGTCTTCACCTGCATTGGAGGACATGAAACCCAAGATGGAAACAGAGATTTCCGATCCCAACCTTCTTCATCCACGGGAAAATCTGGTTCCCAACTCTGAGCAAAATGAATTGTTCCCCTTAGCTGTCGAATTGCGTCCGTTTAAGAACAAAGTAGGTGGTCACACAGCCATTTTCAGCTTCTCCAAGAGAGCAGTCTGTAAAGCGTTGGTCAATCGAGAAAATTTGTTCTACGAAACGATCGAGTTGCGACACCCGGAGTTGTTAAACTTCATGCCGAAATACATAGGCGTCTTGAATGTTCGCTACTCTAGCATGATTACGGAGAACTCGTCTGCAGACATTCACAATGATCATTTGAATCAAAGTAAGGATACGGGACTTTCCAGATCGAACATGGGTTCAAGTAATCGACTGGAAACTGGCAAATACACCATGAGTAATGGAAATAATAACAATAGGAGCCAAGTAATAGCTTCTGAAGAAGATGATGAATTCCCTCCAGAAGTGGTGTTGGACGACAATAAGCATATAATCCCTGACTCGCTCTGGAAAAAGTATTCCAACTCGTTGCCATCGCCTGTAGCCGATTTGTATTTGGATGGAGCAGCTGCTAGCTTCCACAATAGTTTCCACAACAGCACTCACAATAGTATACATAACAGCTTGCTTCCTGGCGAAAGTTCTGCCTCTTCTTCTATCACATCTTCCCATTTTCATACAAGAGCCAGCAACAACCTCGGATCCACTTCTGTAAATACTGATTTGCAGGTTCAAGTCTTACAAGAAGTGTTCCACCCACAATTGCAAAACACAACCACTAATAATGACGACAGCATCTTCACTATGGATGATGAAGAATTGGCCAATGGAAAGCAGCTGGACTCATCCTGTGTAGCATCGCCTAATATGAACCCCTTGGAACTCACTGTAACTGGAACTCCTGCGATTAACAGTCCTGCTCCTATTCTTCGTAAGCATACCCGTTTTGAGCGGTTTATCTTGTTGGAAGATCTCACGACCAACATGAAGACGCCATGTGTACTTGATTTGAAAATGGGGACGCGACAGTACGGGATCGAGGCCGGTCGTTCTAAACAGAAGTCACAGCGCAGCAAGTGTTTGTATACTACTTCACGGCGTCTTGGAGTGAGAATATGTGGATTACAACTTACTAAGAAGCCGGACAGCCCTGGCAGCAAAGATCCACACCTTCAGGGCTTGTATTTCTCAAAAGACAAGTACTTTGGCAGGCGAATCAAGATTGGCGTTCAGTTCTGTAAGATTTTAGCCAAATTCTTGTACAACGGCCAGGACAGTTATTCCATCTTGGTGAAAATCCCTGGGCTAGTCACACAGTTTAACGAGTTGTACGGCATTTTTTACAACTTGGTGGGTTACAGAATGTACGGATCTTCAATCTTGTTGATGTACGATAGCGACGAGAATGGCGATCAGGATGTCAAGGTGCGAATCATAGACTTTGCCCAATCAGTAATCTCTGAAGAAGACTATAAGAACGCGGCAATTCCTCCATCGCATCCAAATTTGGCGGATTTGGGTTATTTGCGAGGCATCCAGTCTTTAATCACATACTTCAAGCTTGTTTTCCGCATTGTTAGTGGATTTGAATATGTAGATGCTGTTCAAGCTCTGGAAGTCTTGAAAAAGAACAAGTCCAGATACATGAATAGAAACAGATGGTTGGACTTCTTTGCAGAAATGACCAATGCTAAAGATGGCGGTATTAACGAAATGTTGGAGGAAGGTGATCCTTTCAACGTAGTCTACCCTGAGTACGACGACGATGAAGGAATTTCTGAGTAGAGAAGAATAGAGAGAGAAAGAACAATACCGATCTCGGTAGAAACTGAGGAGATAAAGGGGTCAATATTGTAAATATGTTATTTATTGTTCGAAAGGCGCGTCAAACATGCAAACGGTGTACATTATCGACATTGTTCATTCCTCTTTGTATAAATACTAATAATATAAGGATCTATTTAATAATACTATATTGGAGTCAACCAGACTTCTGTGCATGTTTCAAAGAGGAAGAGATTACTCAAAAACTAGTTTGTAACTGTAGAGCTCTAAGGAATCAAGTGGTAAAAGTGTACAGAAACCCATAGAAGATATAAATGTGATCTTAAATGCTTCGAAGCTTTGTAAATCGTGAAAAGTCAAAGTGAATATTTTGAAAAATTACAAAATCTCCAAGATAAAAACTGAATTATAAATATTTTTATAGAGAACAAATCTGAGCACAGAAAATATGTACAATTTTCCATTTAGTTTAATAGAGAATTCTAATTCTAATTTGTATTTTATCTACTGGAATCTTCTATCTGCAACATCTCGCGGATAATTTGGATCGTCCGAAACCTTTCTAGTGGAAGAACCGCCTTTGCCGTTCGTGAAGTCTCGGCTTCTGCAAGAACTAAACCACTCGTTGAAGAGCAGATTTTAGTAGGCTTTAATGAAATTTCTATGAAGGAAAGCAAATCAGAAAACTAGTCCATGCAATAATGGGGAAAATGCCGAGAATGCAACCTAATTAAGGCAAATGTAGGAAGTGGCGGATTGTGATAGTGTGGAATCTCTAGCAACTTGCTCCAGGCGGGCCCATTTGTGAAATAGTGAAGTATTTCTACACTGTATATACTTAAATTGCTTCATTCCCCATATATTTTTTTAAAAATTCGTGTGTATTTCCAAAGGACCGAAAATCTTTACGACAGCTATTGTGAAGTCTTTGGGTATATAAACAAACGAGAAGTAGAGTCGGCCACATTTGTAGAGTTTGTGGTTTGCGGATCTTCTATTCCTGGTAGAATACTATTTTTGTCTACACTGTCTTCCCCCCTCCCCCACCACTTTTTGCGCCAGGAGTGTCTTGATTCCCCACATTGAGTTAGTTGAAGTTGAGATATAGATAATTTAATAAGAAGATTGAATTGAGAGAAATTGTACCAATTGTCTTGTTTTCTATCGACTTGCTACTGGTTAGATCGAAAGTCTTTGTTTTCTCATTTACCATAGATATAATCGCATTGCCATGCCTCGTCGTAATAGCAAGTCTCCTACACATCCTGTGGTAGCGTCCATCGATATTGGAACCACCTCTACTAGAGTGATATTGTTTTCTGAAGATGGTAGTGAGATCGCCAAACGTCAGATCGAATACTCTACCTCAGCTTCAGAAGGCCCAGCTGAGTCTCTGAACACTGATCAGTTCAGAAGAAGATCTTCTTTGATGAGACATAATGAGCCGATCTACACTGCTGAAGGTATTGCCATTTCGATTACAGACGAGATTGAGATTGAAAACAATCTTTCTTCTGTAGGGCCCACTTTGCGTTTCCCCCAACCTGGCTGGGTCGAATGTATGCCTGTGCACATATTGGCCAATGCTGTACAGTGTTTGGTGGCCTGTTTGATCACATTGCGTAAGATTAACCTGGATCCAGACTTGAAAATCAAGTATAAGCTCAAGGCTATTGGTATTGCGAACATGAGAGAAACTACCATTGTGTGGTCCAGAAAGACAGGAAAACCTTTGAGCCGTGGTATCACATGGACAGATACCAGAACGGCTGAGATTGTAGAACATTTGGAGAAGATTACGGACGATGAGAAAAAGAAGGAGTTACGTGAAAAAACTGGTTTGCCTCTTTCAACGTATTTCTCTGCGGCCAAGTTGAGATGGCTCTTGGACAATGATGATGTTATCAAAGAAGAGTATGAAAAGGGTGACGGTAACTTGATGTTTGGAACTGTCGATACATGGTTGATTTACCACCTTACACGAGAAAAGACGTTTGTGTCTGACATCACGAATGCATCTAGAACATACTTCATGAACCTTGAAACAAAGGACTACGATGAAGAGTTATTGGAATTCTGGGGTATCGATCCGACCAAGATTCGATTGCCCAAAATCGTGTCTAGTTCGGAACACTATGGTGGGTTCTCTGCTCCCATCTTGTCCAACTTGGGTTTCCACAACAAAATCACTCAAGAAGCGTATGATATCTTGAAAACTATCAGTGGTGTACCCATATGTGGATGTCTAGGTGATCAGTCTGCTTCTTTGGTGGGACAAATGGCTTTCAAGTCGGGTTCGGCCAAATGTACTTACGGTACTGGGTGCTTCTTGTTGTACAATACCGGCTCAACTAAGTTGATTTCAGAGCATGGAACATTGACCACTGTAGGCTTCTGGTTCCCAACTTTGAAAGGAGAAGAATCTAAGCCCCACTATGCCTTGGAAGGTTCAATTGCTGTAGCTGGTTCCATTGTACAATGGTTGCGAGACAACTTGAAGTTGATCGAAAATGCACACGATATTGGACCATTGGCTTCGCAAGTAGACAACTCTGGTGGTGTGGTGTTTGTCCCGGCCTTTTCAGGATTGTATGCTCCTTACTGGGATCGTGGTGCTCGTGGTTCCTTGTTTGGTATGACTCAATACACCTCTGCTGGCCATATAGCTAGAGCCGCTTTAGAAGGTGTCTGTTTCCAAGTCCGTGCCATTCTCAGAGCTATGGCCGATGATGCAGGAGGATCTCCTGACTTCTTGGAAGAAGCCGGCGGTAACCAGAATAGCATCTTATCTCAATTGGCGGTAGATGGAGGTATGTCTAAAGCTGATGAAGTGCTTCAAATCCAAGCAGATATCTTGGGACCCTGTGTTACCGTCAAAAGAGCGGCCATTTCCGAATGCACAGCCTTGGGAGCAGCCATTGCCGCTGGCTTGGCTTTTGAAAATCCAGAAGATAGAGTATGGAAAGATCTTGACGATGTCATAGAAAAGATCCAGGGCAACACCGACAATACATTTAAGGCAGAGTTGCCAGATCTAGAAAGAAGAAAACTCTGGAAAAGATGGGAAAGAGCAGTGGAAAGATCCAAGGGCTGGTTGGATGACGACGAGTAAGGAAGTAAGTAGCAATGAATAATTTAACATATAGACTTTTATCTAATAACCAACAATGAAATTGTTACAAACAGAAATAAGATAATGAAGTAAAAATAATCGGCATGCTATAAACAACTTAATGCTCTTCAAAGGAACTATTGCAATCATCAATATCAATAATATCCTGATCGTCATCGTCTTCATATATGATCTTCAAGCTGTCTATGTTATCATCGTTTGGCAGGAAGACTTCTGTGATAGGAGTTTCGTCAATGTGCAAGTTATCGAAGTTGAAAGAGCTGTTAAAAATCAACTCTTTGTCCTGATCCTCATTCTCCTGTTTCTTGTTGAAGTTTAGATTGAAATTTTTCGAGAAATTATTAAGAGTATGGTTTATCTTGGTGTTGAAGAGTGTATTCTTATTTGTAGATTCAGTTTTTTTTGGTGACAAGTTATTGACAACATTGTTGAAAAATTTTGTCGTCTTGTGGGATATCTCATCGAACTTTTCGTTCGATGAGTTTAACAACCCCTGAATATCACTGTCTTTGGAAGGAGCTTGGAATATGGTGGATGCCTTCTTGTTAACGTTCTGGCTCAATTCCTCAAAGGTATTGGTAATATTAGATGCATTGAACATAGTAGATGCTTTGTTCTTCAACGTGTTCAATTTCCATTCAATGTCTGAAGTCTGGACATTGCTGACATTTGAATTGTTAATTGCGAATACAGTAGAAGCTCTTTTCTTTAATGAGTCTATAAAAATAGTTTCCTCCGGATGAAATACCGAGAATTCTTTCTCTATGCAATTTATTTGTGAATCCGTTTGCTGTTGTACCTTCTTGTAGATGTCGAGCTCGAACGATTGTGTTTTCTGCTTCCTGATGTCTGCCACCATCTCGTCCCTCTTACAAGATTCTAATTTGGTGGAGATTTCCAAGAGTTCGAATTTGCAGAGTTCGATTTTCTTTTCGTACTCCGTCATTTCTCTCTGTATTTGGGCGTACTGTTGCAAGAGGACATCTTGGACGATCCTGTAGTCTTTTTCTTCTTTTGGGGCACTATGGACAACTTTAGTGTCAATAGGGATATAAACGGGCAAGCCAGACCTCACAGGAGTGACAGACGTGGATGTGTTCTGCGACGACGTAGAGGGGAAAGGAGAGGATAAGGAGGGAGGTGGTTTGCTTGTCGACAAAGCAAATTTGACAAGACCAGTTGATTCACTTATGACTCTCTCGTTTTTAGTCTTCTCCTGTTTGGCTATCAATACGGGTGTGTTGAGATTGTAGCTGCTGGTAACAGGCGAGAGAATGGAGTACGACTTTCTTTTGCTGAGCGAGGTAGGAGTCCGGAGGACGTTCTCCTTGTTGGAGACGTCTTTCATGGAGATGGTGGAGATGCAAGAAAGAGCTAAAGAATAAATCAATTACAGAAGTATAAGTAATCAAGTTGCCTACTAACAGGGGCTAAAGAGACTAATGTGGTGGTTTGAGCGGGAGTTGGTTCGGGCAAAACGTGATTTCCGATTCCGATTTACGAGATTGCAGCTCGCATCAGGCCGCCCAGATGCGCTCTAATAGGGAGCCGAAAACAGCAAAAGGTAAATAGTTGCAATTTATTCTATTATGGCTGCAACAGCAGCGAAGCAGCACTGTTGCCGGATTAGGAATATTTCCAAATAGAAAAACCAACTCATCGCACTCAACATTTATTTTGTATGTGCGGCCAAACTTTCTTGTGTGACATTCTGGGTCGCACCAGGCAAGTTAACAAAGAAGTTATAGGCTACGCTCATAACAGCATGTGCTATTCTATACAAACCGGTGGTCAGCAGGTTCTAGTTGAAGGTCACTGGAGCCTACAGGATATGTGCAAGAAACGACTAACAAAATTTCACGTTCCCCTTTTGTTTTTAGACTTTCGGCGCTTTGTGTTGCCTCCCTATTGCCCGGGGGATCGTTGGATTTGGATGTGAAGTCGAAGTTGTATATAAAGATACAAATTCCAACAGTCGAGTAGTTTTCTTGTTTTTAACTATCATCACCAATTATTATTAATTGCCCCTTACTAACTATGAGTACCTTCGGAAAAGTCAAGTGCTATCTTGCCTGCTTCTTGTTCTTCTACGCCTTCTACTTGCACGACTACAAGTGTCACCAAGTCAGAGAAAACTCTTTCGACGTGGACACATTTATCCAACCTGCTCAGCCTTACCACAACTACGTGTGTGGCTCTCTCCAGACCGGCTCCAACAGCGTCCACGCCTTCTTGGACAAAACAATCCATGCCCACCCATTGTTCATCAAGTACGAAGGTGCCCAGAAGCTTGCTTTGCTCAGAGAGACCTACACGACATACTTACTACCAGTGCTCAAGCCAGTTTTGCAAACCGTCGACTTCGTTGAGTTCCACGTCGTCGAATACCTCGACCATCAGTTCCACCGTGTCAAGGCCTTGCTCGTTAGTGCCGAAAAGAAGGCGGAGGAAGTTAAGGAGGCTGCTGAATAAATTATGTGATTGAAAAATTCGAGAGTGATAGACCTTGACATTTGGCAATAGAAGAATGATCATTATGAAGGGACACTGTTCAATTTGTTAAATGGATTCGAAGAATGTGATTGAGCTACACAATGAAATATTGACTTCCTACGTATCCAACGTATGTACGTGATGATCCGTAGTGAAAGTTCCATTCTACATCTGCAATCTCTGGGTTTTTTCGAATCAGTATATTCTATTTTTTCGTTGTTTTCCGTAGGAGTAGTATACTTCTCTGTACGGCTATATAATTCCAATATATATATATACCCATATACTGTTGTAGCTTTGGATACACCTTTTGAAGCATACCTCTGGATATTCCAACGTTCAAGCTGGGGTAATAAGTGGCATGTGAAGCAGAGTTTAAATTGCGCCATCCATCTAAACAAGAATTCTTAAAAGCCCAGAGAAGCCCAGTCATACTAATAGCAAAAAGTGTATTGGCTGATAAAAAGGCATATGGATTTGAATTACGTTTTCTCAGTCCAACGTCTTTTTGCTTGCTCTTATTGAAGTAACGATTCCACTTAGTTACTGCTTCGTGATTGTTTCATAATTTCGTCTCGTCTCTGTCTAATTCTTCAAAATTGAAAAATCTGGGGTTCGCACTTTTCTTAGCTATGGGACTCAATTATGACTATCGATTGCTAAATTTTCACTTTCTACATTCGATTCCTTGCACCTGCCACTTTTCTTTTCTGTGTCCAGTACTTCCATTATCTACTTCATAGACACAAGCGTATGCCACAGTCAGTCTGGCAGTCACGGAAATGTCCGAAAACTCTCCGTTGTTGAGTTATTCTAGTCCCAATAGCCACATTCTTTCAGAACACCATGATCATGTTCATACCAAGAGACTTCTCAATTCTCGCCATATCTCGATGATCCTGATCGGCGGGATCATAGGGACAGGCTTGTTTCTCGGTGTTCGAAATGTCTTGGTCAATGGACCGATCATCAGCTTGTTATCCTATGTGTATATCTCCGTTATCTGCTATACAGTGATTCAGTCAGTAGGTGAAATGTCTTGCTATATGCCAATGAACGGTTCTGTTTGCCAGTTCCAGTTCAAATTCTTATCCAACAGTATCGGCTTGGCCATAAACATCATATATTGGTTATCTTGGTCCATCACATTGGCGTTAGAGTTGTCGCTTATCTACTCTGTGTTATCGTTCTGGAGCGACGTCCTACCTTTCGTCAACGATAAAAACCAATTATGGATAATTTTTGGCTTCTGGCTCGTTCTCACTTTATTTAACTTGCTTCCAGTAAATTTCTACGGTGAAATCGAGTTTGTAATCTCCATCCTAAAGATCCTGTTCATCTTATGCTGGATCTTTCTAAGCACTTATATACTCATGAAGAACGGTAATGGCTTCAAATACTGGTCCAAAGACTTGCTTTGGGGTGTTGATACTTTGCATGTAGTTACGAATCCCATTGGATCCAAGATTTTGAATGTTATGGCATCTCTAGTTTCAAGTTGCTTTACATTTCAATCTATAGAATCCATCGCTATCTGTTCGGGAGAAATCCATGATGCTCACATAAACTTGCCCAAGGCTATAAAATATGTATTGGTACGAATAGTAGTGTTCTACATAACCACTCTCTTATTGTTGACATTGTTGATACCGTGTAACGATTCGCGATTGACGTCTAGCGAGGACGATATCTTTTCATCGCCATTTCTCATTGGATTGATCAACTGTGGGATCGGTGCCAGCTCGTTTATTCTCAGTATGTTCAATTTTGTTATTCTTGTTTCGATGGTTTCTGCTGCGAATTCGAACATATACTTTGGCTCCCGGTGCTTGGTGTCGATGGTGGAGCAAGAGTACATGCCCAAGTTTTTGGGCAGAACAAACACTAAAGGAGTGCCGCAGATGGCCATTTTATTGACATCTTCAATAGGATTGATTTCTCTCTTTTCCAGATTTGAAACAATTTCCATTTTGTTCAATTTGCTTGTAAACGTATGTGCTACATCTGGCTTGATCATGTGGTTGTTCATCATGGTCAGTTACTTGCGTTTTTTGAATACTCTCAAGATTAACAAGTTGGACCATAGTGCACTTGCATTCAAGCTGAAGCATCCAAGTTTCTTGATATTCTTGAACTACGCCTCGATTGCTAGTATCTGTGCTATTACCTTAGGAAACGGAGTACTCAACATCTGGCGATTTGACTGGAGCAACTTCTTAAGCTGCTATCTTACGCAGATCATCCTCGTGGTGTCGTCATTTTCACTTCTGTGGTACTGGAACGAACCACTTCTTGTTGACATAGATACAATTGATATACTCACAGAACAGTCTCCCTTTGCTTTTGAGAAAATACAAGCGGAATAGTCTATTTTTTCGCAGCCATTCATTAGGGAAGCAAAGGACACGAAAGCACCAGTCTTTGCAACAACAACCTGTTTGTTTCGATTTTTCTACTACAAGCCAATGTACTAATACGCATAACATCTCTTTCACTTCAATATCAACGATATACACCCATACTATTACATTATATATCAGTAGAAGCAATAAACTTATGTCATCATACTGTAAGCCGTCGTGCAGGAGCGTGAAAGCGAGAAAAAAGATATCATCACTAAACGTGTATTTATGTTTTTTTATCACGATTTTTCGATTTCTTCTTCTCCAACAATCTCCACCAACTCATCCTTATTGGCTCGATAAAGTGGATTTCTGTCCCAATCACTTCATATACAGCAACTAAAAGGACTATCATGGCCTTTTTTAGATACGTATGGCCCGTGGCTGTTGCGTTGGTCTACTTGTTCTATATTTTGACGTATGTTTGTCCCATTGCTGATCCATACATCCAGTCCGTAGGAGAACTTCACAGCTTGCTGCCGATAGTGTACCATACGTGTACGTTCAGCAACAGCTACTTGAAACCAGTATTCCACGCGTCTGTGTTGCCCACCTATACCACTGTAGTTGAGCCGCGTCTTGTTGCTGTGGATGAGTCTCTACACATTTCGCAAGCTTTAGATTCCACGAAGCAGTTTCTCTTGGGTATTGATGAAAACTACAAGATCAGCGCCCATTTAGAGAACGCATGTGTAACATATCACAGTAAAGTTCTTGATCTAACAGACTATTTGGAACAGAACGTGTATCCTGAAATCTGGCGATATGCAGAAAAAGCTCGCTTTCGACTCTTGTTCTATTTCCGTGTTGCCAAAGTGAATGTGTATTTTTACGGCAGAATGGCCTACGGCAAGTTGGACGATATCGGGGTCAAATCGGCTATAAACAACGCTGTAAATTTTGTAACGTCATTTGAATTCGTTCAGACGCTCATTTCGTGCTACCAGGACATCGTAGCCAAGTTGTTGGAAAAAAAGAGCTCGATCAACTTGCAGCAGAAGGGCCGCTTCCTCCAGCAGGAATTCAAGAACTTGATCAAATTCAACCAGTTCTACAACAGTAAGAAGCTGAAGGGCGATGACCAGAAGAGAAACATTGCTGAGATTGTCAAGGATCTCTTGAATAAGGTATCTGACAAGACCTATGAAAACGAGGATTACTACAGCGATGTCTCTGACGAAGAAGAAGAGCCGATTGTAGTGCTTTTAACCTCTACAATTACCGTGACTGACGAAAGTGTACCAACTGGGGATGTCAGCGTAGAAGCAATTCAAGACCCTTCATTGTTGAGAATTAATAAAGAGTTGCAATTCTGGGAGACCAAAGTTAACAAGACGTTACAGTTAGCCAAGAGCAACTTGGAGATCGAAATGATGCCCATTGTCAACAGCTCGGTTGAACTCGTCAAGCCTGAGATCAGCACTCTTTTGCAGAATTTGCAAAAGGATTGCTATTCGCAGTACCAAATTCTAAGCAAGAAGATTTCTGACATTAATAAGGACTATGAGAAAATCAAGCAGACCAATGATTCAACAATTGAATCCGTTTCAAGACAAGAAATCAGAGACGATATTGCTGCCACGTACAAGTTGTCTGAAGTGGCATCGCAAGATATTCAAAAGCTTCTTGTAGATACGCATGACCAGGTATTAGTAGAGTATTTCAAAGTGGTCCAGGATACAATTGACATCTTAGAATCGTTTTCTGAGACTACCATTCAAGAGTTTTCCAAACAGTTGACGCTGGTCTTGGACGAGCTTGAATTGGAGGACGATGAAATCGCCTGGAAGACTTGGAAGAGATTCCACAGAGTCAAAGAAGATATCTTCAAGTTCAGAGACTTGATTTTTGACACTGCTAATGAGTACAAAGCCAGCAACAACAAGAACTTGAAGGCTCTTGGCTTGGACGGATGGAACGACTATTTGAAGAGTGTAGAGTTCCATATCAACTACTTAGTTCGTGACAACGATGCCTACTTGAGATTGGTTAGAGCCAAGGCCAACGTTGCATTCCAATTGAGAGAAGGCACGGTGAGAAAGTTGGCAGAAGAGAATGTGGAAAGTGACGAAGAAGTTGAAGAAATAGTGAGACCCATTCTTGAAGATGTCGAATATTCTGATAGTAACGAGATGGAAGTGGACTCAGTTTATGAGGACGCTGAGTCTATTGACAATGGTGAAGCTCAAATTGTGGAAGAGATTGTAGACTTTGAAACAGAAGAGTTTGTAAACAGTGAATTTGAAAAATCCGTTACTGAGGAGATACTCGACGATGATGGTTCCGCGACAGAGGCGATACTCGACGATGATGGTTCCGCTACAGAGGAGATACTCGACGATGATGGTTCCGCGACAGAGGAAATACTCGACGATGATGGTTCCGTTACTGAGGAGATACTCGACGATGGTGGTTCCGAGACTGAGGAGATACTGGACGATGACAAATCAGAAACAGAGGAGATAGTAGAAGTTGAAGAAGCTCCAGAAGTTGTGGAAGAAGAGGTAGAAGAGATTGTGGTGGAGGTTTACGAAGACTAAGAGAGCGAAAACGACGCACATGTGGATACTGACATCGAGATTGGAGAAGAAGCTTGAGTACTTTCAAATATACCCAATTGACATTGATAGAATTCGGTTTCGGAGACGATCCTGCCAGGTAAATAGTTCTAATAAATAATACAATAATAGTACTAAAGCAAAAGTAAGTTACTACTTGGTAGTCACGGCCGTAGCAATGGTATTGACAGTAAGTCAGCTTAAAGGGCAACGAACAAATTGGGATCAGAAAAACACGACTCCTGGATACAGAGCCATTAACGGTAGAAGGAGTTTAGGCTGAAAGTGGGGCAATGGGGCAAATATGGTGGGGTTTAGCCAAAGAACTCAATTGGCCAGAGATATGGCCCATTTAGAGGATTTCAAGATGGTAGTGAAGAACAGAGTGGTGAAAAAGCAATTGACTAGTTGAGAATAGTGGTGGCTACAACAGTCAGAAAGCACGACTAGCCACCATAGTTCTGTTAAGAATCAGGTCGACAAAATTTGTTGCGTTTGGAGCGTGGAAATAGTCAAAAATAAGAGCTTCTGCGTCGAACAGTCTAAACCGACAGCATTGACACGATAAGCTTATCAGAAAGACAAACGAGATCAGAGCCAATGTGGAAAGTTCAATTGCCAATTTCTCTGGCCCCAGACGAACCAAACAGGAGCCCAAGTTAAATTGGAGTAGTGGAACTACCGGCGATAACGAATATTGGGCGTGTATAGACGGATGCCCCTCCTTTGCCAGCAAGTGGCCAGACCAGATCGACGTGAAGGTTGATAAGGTAAGAAAGTGGCCCTCTCCTTTAATGTTCAGATTCGAGGGGTTGCGTAAATTAGAGTGAAATCCATAGCATCCACGGGACGGTTCCTGAGAGAATCGTTGCAGGGGATTCGGTTGAGTTAATAATAGATAGTGGTATTTGTGGGGATGTAGAGCCTGTAAGATTGTATTAAGTTAAAAACTAATAAGAAATGGATTATTGGATAAATCACCAATTTCAAATTGGGCCAATTCGTTTTCGTTTCAATTCTAGTAGCTCGTTGGCTTTGGTTTCCCAATTGCTCCAGTTCCTCATTCGTGAGCTCTTCGCCTGTTTGGGAGGTTCTACTCTCCACCGATTGCTCAATTCAAGAAATTAAGTTCGACTCGTCTTCAGTTCTCTTGTGACTACACCTTCTCTGTGTCTCAACCGTTCATAGCCTGCTTACTGGGGCTAATTGGCATGTTCTGTTTGGTTGGAATTCCCAATCTGGCATACACTTACTCTGGACTAACGGAGCGATAAGATAATGCGTCTGACAGAAATTGTCCGGCCGTCTCCTATTCTCAAGTTACCCTTTTGCCATACGTCGTTCTCAACTTACTCGACGATGTGTTGGTTGGATTCACGACTCAATGGACGACGATAACTTTTCTGGTTCGTCTCGGTAACGTCTCCAGCTCGATCCAATAATTATTGCTGTTTTCTTTTGCAACTGAAAATTTTTCAGTCGTCAATTGTCTGAAGTCTGGCCAGACACAAAATCCATGCCGCTTCCTCTGGGCCAGACAGACCCAAAAAAAACTGTCGGTGGCTTCCTGACAACACAGGGGTGAACCTCGCTATGGGCATCCGGACGGAGTCTCAATTCCGGAGCAAGGGAGGTTCCTGTCTTGTCGGGAAGGTAGCTTTGTGCAGCGCACACCTGCGATAACCGCGGCGGCAGGCTCCCATTGGCTGTGATAACCGCCTCAGTCACAAATTGCCTCTGTACACCCGTCCTAAACGGAGGACACAGGACGTACTCCCCAAAAAAGAAACCCACATAGCGGCTGAAGCTACCGATCCAGTTTGCGACCATCTGGATTCAATATATATATATGGAAGCGAATCCGTTCGGAATTTCAAAGTGATTTGCCTGATCTTCTTTTCTTTATTGTTTCACGTCTAAACAGCAAACAACCAAACCCCTAGACTTACCGTACTTTTTGTCTGTCTGACTCTGCTTCGCTTCACGCCTTGCTACCCATTCTTAGCTTTCAACTTTTGTCTGTTAAGCCATCTCGCAACCTGCATTTTCTAATTCTTAGAATCACATACAACTTTCATCATGGCTACGATTTCCATCACTGAACAAACCGCCATCTTGGCTAAGTATCTCGAATTGCCTCAAAACGGTAAGGTGCTTGCTGAATACGTCTGGATTGACTCGGAGGGTAACACCAGATCCAAGTGTAGAACCTTGACCAAGAAGCCTTCTTCTGTCGACGACTTGCCAGAGTGGAACTTTGACGGTTCTTCCACTGGTCAAGCCCCTGGCCACGACTCTGATGTCTACTTGAGGCCAGTTGCCTTCTACCCTGACCCTTTCAGAAAGGGCGAAAACATCATTGTTTTGACTGAGTGTTGGAACAACGACGGTACTCCAAACAAGTTCAACCACAGACACGAATGTGCCAAGTTGATGAAGGCACACTCCGACGACGAAGTGTGGTTTGGCTTGGAACAAGAATACACACTTTTCGACCAGTTCGACAACGTCTACGCCTGGCCAAAGGGCGGGTTCCCAGCTCCTCAGGGTCCTTACTACTGTGGTGTTGGTACCGGAAAGGTGTATGCCAGAGATGTCATTGAAGCCCACTACAGAGCTGCTTTGTACGCTGGTATCAACATCTCCGGTATTAACGCCGAAGTGATGCCTTCCCAATGGGAATTCCAGGTCGGTCCATGTGAAGGTATCTCCATGGGTGACGAATTGTGGATGGCCCGTTATCTTTTGCAAAGAGTTGCTGAAGAATTCGGTGTCAAGATTTCTTTCCATCCAAAGCCTTTGAAGGGAGACTGGAACGGTGCTGGTTGTCACACTAACGTCTCCACCAAGAGCATGAGAGTTCCAGGTGGTATGAAGGATATCGACGTCGCTTTGAGCAAGTTGGCCAAGAGACACAAGGAGCACATGTTGTTGTACGGAGCTGACAATGAACAGAGATTGACTGGTCGTCACGAAACTGCTTCCATTGACTCTTTCTCTTCTGGTGTTGCCAACAGAGGTGCTTCCATCAGAATCCCAAGACAAGTGGCCAAGGAAGGCTACGGTTACTTTGAAGACAGAAGACCAGCCTCCAACATTGACCCATACTTGGTCACTGGTATTATGGTGGAAACCATCTGTGGTTCGATTCCAGACGCTGACATGTCTAAGGAGTTTGCAAGAGAATCGTCGGACTAGATGTCTGGATGGTTTCCTTGTTCTTTACACTTTACATAGTCCTTTAGTTCGTGCTTCCTTTTTTTCTTAATCTGTTTTTCATGCTTATCGTTAATGCCAACTACAAAACTGCTGCTTAGCAACAACTTCTCTTCATCTACAAACTTCATAAAAGTTAAGTTTATCCATTGTATAGTAATGCTATAATTTGCTACTACAGTTATATTGTGATGGGTTTTGATGTAGATTGATTCATATTCAGTATTTTTCAATTTACTGGTTGATGTTTCACTGAAAGAATCTTCTTACATTCGTATGCATTCACAACTATTCTGTTTAGCCTTCATCTACTTTTCATCACCAATTCTTGAATATCCACCATTGTTGATTCACTTTCAATTTACTTCTACCATTACATTTTCATTTTAATTTTCAACTATTAGCATTGAATTTTCAATGTTTTATGCGGATCTCAGTATTTGGTATTCATTTCTAAAACTATACGAATTGTCTTCGAATTTCTATCAGATCACAGCCATCACCATTGATGTACTCAAGTTGATCAATTTTCCTCCTAATTGTTCGCTAATTTTTCTCTTATTTCCTTAGTTTCTTTCCGAATGTCTTTGTTTATTCACTTTCAACTACATAGGCCCATTCCTGAATCTCCACACATTTTCACCTATGAAAACTCTACTTATGCCATGTACCACTCCTATCACTGAAAGCTGGAGAAGAAGATAAAGCCCTGCAGACAGTCCAGAGAAGTTTTTGCCCGGAAAATTTTTGAGAATCGTCGAACTTTTCACGAAAGTCACGTGAGACGACATCTCTATGACTAACATCTACAAGTGATGACCAAATGGGTATCTTTTGAAACAGAAGCTCGAGCCCGTAAAGGGGTGAGCATGTTGGAAGCAGAACCGACCATGTCATCGTCGTCAACTGGAAAAAACGAAATTTTCAGTTGCAAAACTCACACAAACACGCCTTTTCGAACCAGCCCTTCAGGTGCACCCTGCGATGTCATATGATCGTGTTTTAATTGCCTTGAACGCCTGCACCAGCCTAAAAGGGCAACATGATGAGGCAAACGATGACAGACTGCATTCATGACGAGGTTTGTAGCTTGCGGTTTCCATGTTCCATAAACTGTCCTGAAGCAGAGGGTTTCCGCTTGTGGACCTCGGGACTTGGGATCCCTTTCTGTGTCACGATGAGATTCCCTTTCTGAGACAGTTTTTATTGGCAATTCCACGTACGACAAAAGAGTCAACTTTCGCTTACATCTCTCGTTATTAGTTGAATATTACGAATTTATTTGTGCATTCCATTTTTGCTCAGGCTGGAGTCACAAATGGAATTCTGATTCCGCTTTCTGCTGGCTCGGAAGACGTCCCGTTCTATTTATTGGAGTTTGTCTGAAGCTGCGGTTACCATATTCCATTTGGGGACTGCTTCCATATCGTTCATCTTCCTCATAAGACGAGCTTCGGGATCTGGCTCCCATAGAAGCTTTGTCTGCAGCAGTATTCCTAACGGTCACATTTAGCGAGATGCCTAGGATAGAATCAACCAATCAAAAATGTCGGATCAGTCTGAAACCACACTTCTTGCAATAGATGGATTGTAAGTTGTTCAAGAATGCAAACTCAACTCGTACTACTGGGCGTGAGATTAAGCATTCCAGACAAAGTACCATTGATCCGCAAACCGAAATAGTAATTCTCTTAAGCATGCTTTGGAAACACGTGATGCTCGTAATGTTAAATGAATTCAACAATGTGGAAAAAGTGTTTACTCATGAATCAGCCGGTCTAGTATAGTGGTTAGTACACTTCGTTGTGGCCGAAGAAACCCAAGTTCGATTCCTGGGACCGGCAGATAATTTTTTCGAATGGTAGCTTAAAGTTGGTTAGATAAGATGAATTCAAGACAGTTAAGATTTCTTTCCTTGTTTTTTTGTCACATAATAAACTTAAACATGTCAATGCTGTCGTAAAGTCTCCGTCGGACGTTCACCTAATCAGACACAATCAACTTAAGCTTTACCTTCCTGTTCTTAATCTATCGTTAGCAATCGCAGATATGCCCCGTTTGAATTGGGTGTGCGCGGCTCAAAAGCTCCACTCAATTTCGACTCTCATTATCAGACAGACATCAACCTCAATATTCTCTGCCACCACGATTTCTGTCTGACTGATACCACCTCACCAGCAGCCGTATCGCCCGACACAAGATGGCAACTGAATTTGTACGTTTCACTTTCTGGTGCCCAATTGGCATCACACCCTTGGTAATGGGAGCGCCCTTGGTAGGCCCACATTACAATTGTCTCATATTGCAGTACTAACAGCTCTCTAGTCCCCATTGGTCATCGACAGCGGGTTTTTGACCGACTCCAAAAAGATCATCCGCGATAGAATCATTCCCTGGGAAGGTTTGTCGAGATCGGGTGTTGTGTCCGAAGACGATGCATCGTATATCAAGATCTTGGAGAAGCAATCTGCCGAAAACAAGAAGCTGACGGTGTTGTCGCAGTTGGATCTCTGCACGAAGACGATTTTGAACTTGTTGAGCAAGTTGTCTGTCAACGAGAAGGACGATGTGTTGAAAAACATCTTGACCTTGATCAATGACTTGTTGCTTGAGTTGCCCGGTCAGGAATTCCTCGATTCTTTGCTTTCGTTACTGGAAGTGGACGCTTCGTTGCCCTACACTCCGTTCTTGAAGCATTTAGATAACAACGACGGCTTGATCAAGTCGTTGACTTTATACAACGTCATTCTCTTGTTATCCAAGGCGAGCAGGAGCCACATCACGGCTGCGAAAATCGATAAGGAAGTTCTTATCAAGATCTTTGATTTTTTGAGTTCTCCACAGTTCATTGGCTCTTCTGAAGTCAACTTCCAACTTATCGGCATTCAGTTGTTACAGGAGTTGCTTATAGTCAAGCAGTTCAAGAAGATCTACCAGCAGTCGAACTTGGTATCGAACTTCAAGGCTATTAACCTGTTGATTACGTCGCTGGCTAAGTACCCCAATGCCACAGGGTTGCAGTTGTCGTACAACATCTTGTTGACTACCTGGATATTGACGTTCAGCGCTCCTATCAACAAGGCTCTTCTTCTGAACTTCCCCGAATTGATCAGCAACTTGTTGGCTATAGCTAAGGATTCTATTATGGTCAAGATCGTGCGTGTCTCTGTCGGTATATTGAAGAATCTTGTCTCCGTGACGACGTCTTCTCTGGAACAGTTTAAGACCATCAAGATCTTGTTGTTCCACGAAGGTTTGCCCACTATTAACTTGTTGAAGGGCAGAAAGTTTGCTTCCAACGAAAGTGATGAAGAGTTGGCAAATGACTTGGTCTACTTGACAGACGTCTTGAACGAAATTGTAGCCGAGAAATTGACTTCGTTCGACGAATACTTGACGGAATTGGAAAACCCCAACTTGCTCAGCTTTTCGTCACCTACTCATAAATCGACTCAGTTCTGGTTGGAAAACTCGAACAAGTTCAAAGACTCGTCCTTTAAGTTGGTCAAGAGAATACTCGAAATTTTGACTACCTCTGGGTCCAACACTACCATCAAAGTCATCTTGTTGAACGACTTGCAATTCTTGATCAAGAATTTGGGCCAAGACTTGGTCAATTTCATTTCAACTGAAAAAGACGGTGAACACAAGTTATTGATCATGTCCTACTTGGACAACAACTTAGGCGACAACGACTTGAAGTACGAGGCCTTGAAGACCATCCAGTTGTTGGTGGGCCGTAGCTTCTAGTGTTGTACATATTTCATTTTCCTTTAATTCTCTAAGATCATTTCGCCGTTATTCCTTCAAAATAGATATCACGTTAGTTACCAGTCGTAGAAATTGCCCAAATTCTTCATTCTGTTTAGAATGGGAGTTTGGTGTTCTTTGGTGTGTATTACGTCCCTATTAGAGTTAAGAAATTTAAGAAATTCAAGAAATTCACGTGACCTTAATGATAAAGACGTGAACCATCTGTAGATACATACACAACTCTTGTGTACTTATACTCCTTTATTAATAAATAATAGGAGCAAAAGCACGTAATTACTTGACAAAGCAGAGTCAAAGACCCCGTTAAATATTCATACCAATCTTTCTATATAATTCACTCTTTTTTTCCGTCGTTTAGCTCAAAATACGCTATGAACTCCATAGCAACAGATCAATAGTCCAATACATTCAACGAGAACACAATAAATGGCACCGAAATCACGAGAGCTTATGAAACACAGGCTGAATCGACAGCAGACGTTTGTAGAAACTGTCAAAGTTACTGGTGGTGGAGAATCGCTATGGCTGGATCTCATTGGAGAGAGCTCTATACAATCACTTGTTGATTTGGGATTCTACTATGCTCCTACAAAAGTCAACAAGAATAGAGTAATATGTTTCCTATGCAATAAATCGGAGCTGATTTTCGACGAATTTGAAATCGACTCTATTGCCTTACAACATTATAAAAAGAGTAAGACATGTGTTCGAGCTCTTATTGCACTTTCCAATCAGATGAGAAGTCAATTCGGTTCAAGAAAAGCGATTTATGGTTACTGGCAGAATCATGAACAAAAGGTTCTTTCCTCTCCTCTGGGGCGGCCGGCTCAAAGATTTCGAGAACGAACATATGGCGACAAGTTTGTCTTAGATTTGAAAGAGGGTTATAAACCGAACACTAGAACGTTGGCAGCAGCAGGTTTTCTATACGCTCCGCTAGATTTCCAAGACGACAAAGTGTCATGTGTCTATTGCGGTTGTTCTCTCGATCATTGGGAACAAAATGATGACCCTGTGGAAGAACACAAGCATAATAGTAGAGGATATTGCTATTTTTTGGATAAACTAGGATTTGAACACAGTGAAGAAAATGAGCCAGAAGTCAACGGTGTTGACAATCCGAAAATAGATAACTTTCTTGGTTTATTCTCTGACACGAATGAAAGTGACAATGAGGATGCTCAGGATTCAAAACAAAATAAAAATGAGCTAGCGAATACGATTGAACCTCAAGATGAAGGTTCAATTCAAAAAGTACCAGGGCAGAAAATCAGAGTTAACCTTTTGAAAGCTCCTAAGTCTGCAAAAAAGGCAGAAGAAAAGGAAGCATCCAAAATTATATTTATAGATGACAAAGCCATCGACGACGAGGTGGAAGAAGTTAGTGACTTCGACGATTCCGATTATGGAAATAAGGCTGAAGAGACAGAAAGCAGTAGAGACAATGAAATTGCAAAACCTGTAGATGAAAAAGATGTCAAAGATAACACCATTTCTGAAGTTGATGTTTCTACAATTAGGCGATCCACAAGAATCAGTAAATTACGTGCAGAAAAGGATCCCAATATAGACTATTGGGATAAAGTTCCAGACGATGACTTGTATGATGAGTTTATGGGTGCAGCTAGAAGGACAACCAAATCAAATCGACCAATTGTTAAGGATAGAGGTGAAGAGCCTTTAAAAAGAGAAAAGTCTAATGATTCTAATGATAATATTAATGAGAGTGATATTAATAGTAATAGTGATATCGACAGTGATACAGAAGAAGTTGCTGAAGATTCACTTAAAGATTTCTACGATGACGAAAGTTCATCAGAAATACTTGATGAGTCCAATTACATTCCAGAAGGCTCGGATATTGACAATGTTGATCAAGTAGAAATTTCCTCGAATTCTCTTTCTGAAGTAGATGATTCACTCGTCGCCAAGAGAAATATGAGAAAGCGTAAGACACCAGCAGCCAAACAAGTTGAAAGTAATGAAGGACAGGGTAACAAAAGTAAAAGACGTAAGACCCAAGATCCAGCTGAGGAAGTTATTTCTTCTGTAAAGCCAAAGAAGTTGAAGTTTACGAAAAAGTCAGCCTCCGCAACTCCACCTAGATTTGATGAAACTAATGAAGACATGGATATTTACCAAGATGCAAATGTTGAGAATCTTGAGATGAACGTAAAAGTATTTTCTGCTGAAAAATTGTCACCTGTCAAAGACTCAAAGCCAGACTCTCATATTCTTCCACCGCCACCTACTATTCATTCCCTTGAATTTGTAGTTGATTCCGAGAATTCACATAAGATAGCAAAAAACAGGATCACTAATACGAAAAGTTTTAAAAGTAATAAAAGCCAACGTCGTAATATATTTGACATGTCGTTTGATAATGAATTTCCTGGTTTGCGCCATTCATTATCCCCAGTTAGGATTCCTGTTGATTTTGGAAAGAGGTTGCCAATTACATCATTGCCAACACTAAACAAAGAAGATTTAGAAGTACAAAAGAATTCATCTATTGAAGATTTGAAACCACAAGTTTCCCCTCTGTTGTCGGAACAAGTAAAAGTTGATATTGGTGTTGCCGAGCCGGAAACACAGTCAGAAGAAAATGAATCAAAACAACCTAATAATCTGATTGAAAATATTGAATTTGGTGAAATTAATAAAGGACTAGTTTCTGAAATAGATGAAGGAAAACAAGTCGTTGATGAAGCAGATGCTGTGGCTAAAGAAAAAATCGATGAGGGTTATAAACAAATAGATCAGCTCCCTCTCGAAAATAATGAAGATAAAGACGAGGTGATTTATAGTTCTGGAGAGTCTGACGTTGACTATGCTAACTATATTGAAGATATCCGTGGAATCAACGCAGAAATTCTGAAGTCTATGGAAGTAATAGAACAGGAATTGGAACAAGGAGAGGCTCCTGGTGAATCTGAAGTTGATTCTATGCGCAAGTCTCTGACTGAGAATGAACCTGTAACAACAGAAACAAATGAAAGCGAAACCAGTCTTGAAATTGGCTATCAGATTGATGCAGAATCAACCAAATTAGATAATGCTGGATTGGAAAAGGAACCAACTGTACATGGTGAAATGGCTGTTGGCGAAGTCAGCAAGGAAATAGTAGATTCTGTTAGCGAAGGCTCAGAAGAGTTTGTGGCAGCGATTGATTATCATGATGATCAGCAAATGGAGGAAGACTTGCCAGAAGATACTCCCGCAAAGCACTCAAAGCATTCATCAGTAATAGCAGAACATGAAAATGCAGATGAAATTGAAGTTGAGGTCGATGAAGTGACAGAAATATCATTTGGTAATGCTGAAGTTGAACCCCAAAAACAACATAATGAGCCACATAAAAGATACGCCGTTCCAGAATCTCTGTTGATGGAAGAGATCAGAGATAGTGTAAGATCTTATGACGATTCTACTAATCGACTTACGATTTCCAAAATCAGATATTCGTTGCCTATACATGAGTCTAGTATTGCTACAGTTTCGAAAGAAGAAAGTGTGTCTGAAACAAAGCAGTCTGTTGTTGAAGATGATGGGACTGAAGGTATTGATATTGGCTTATCGTCTCAACAAGTTTCTCCAATTGCTCATAACACAAGTAGCCATAGAGCCAGCTCGCCATCCGAAGCTGCTCCTGAGCTTCCCTCGGGAAATACTCCAGCATCCAACAGTAGCTATGAACGATTCGATGCCATGATTGAGTCAAGTACGCCTCAGAAGTCGAATAGTATTCGGTCTTTAACAGTGAAACAAAAAATTTCTGAAGCTTTAAATCTACCTAAAAAATGGGTGCAAAAACCACTTGTTCAATTTCTGGACGAACTTGCCAATTTGGAAGAGACAGCAGTTCATTTGCGCAATTTGGCTGCATTGGGCTACGATCTCCGTGATGACCCGGGCGACCTTACCAGTCTTCTAGCGGATATGCCTGAAGAAGAAGAGAACATGACAATTAAGGAATGGGTAGAGAATTGTGCAGCAAACTGCCGCAACTTGATTGAAGACCAATGCGCCGAAATGACCGCATTTGTGGTCAATGAGTATAAACGGGCGATTCTGGTAATAGAGGCCCTTCCTACAGTTGACTAGTGTTAGTAGTATAGAAAAGTGTCAGAATTAGAGTAATCAATAATGCTACAATAGATGAAGCTTGAGAAAGTCTAAATTGAATTAAAATAGTATTACGCCTGCGTATAAAATTTTCACCAGCCGCACAGAACGCAATAATCAAAAGAAGAAGTTTAGGGACAGAAGAACAAGGTAGACACAGAACCAGAACCGAGGGACGCGGCATTAATGTCAGAGAAAATGTGATTTTAACAACATTCTGGCAGTACGAGGAAATTATTGGCGATAATCGAGATCATCATCTTCGAGAACAGTTTGTTGGCATCGGAAAAGCAGGAATTCTCTTATGGATAAAAGGAACTTGCCAGTAGCGGTAGCGCTACCACATGCAAGAATAGTCACATGACATATGGTACACAAAACTAGCCGCAAATGTCGCCGGGCCAGTTGATCTTATCGGTGAACATTAGCGTCAGCAGCAGAGAAGCCAGTATTGGAACAGACGTTGTAGTTGTCGATCAGACACAGAACGCCAAACGGATAGATAGACAGAAAGAAGGATACAGATCCTGCAACTGTCGGACCCAAGTAGTAGCAGAAAAGAAATCACTGATAGACAGCGAGACTCAGACGGAGATCAAGAGAGAGAAACAGCCAGAATTGGTTGAACAGATTTTGCAATTGTCAATTCTTATAGATAACCGCATTTTGACTCGATCTACTGTCGAGATATTGTTCTGCCTTCGAGCTGCGGTGTCTGTTGACATAATATTCGAAGATTATCTGATTAATTGGCATTTCCAGAAACCATTTGTATTCCCTTGTCTTTTTTTGGATGCAAGAGCACTTTGTTGAAGTTGTCTGTGCAGCCTTATTCAGAGCATTATAGAGAAAAGCGTGGCATATTAGACAGACAGTATATGAATCCTGGGATTGTCCACGTATTCATCATATTCTACAATAGTATTTGAAACTAGCTGCAAAAGAAGTAACATCAGGACCTAACTGAGGAATTCTAAAAGTGTCGCCACGTCTCTTTTACGTTGATATTCGAACACGAGACATAACCCTCTCTTGGCCAATCTTCCACGCATATACATCATAGACAGAAAATATGTCGTTCTGGCCGTTTTCCAACTCGCTCAGCAGCAACAGCCAGCTTCAGAAGTATCTAGACTCAGTCGTTGACTTCTCGGCCACGTCTGTCCAGGATTTGCTCCAGGATGCTGATCTTCAGCAGGAAGTTTTGAACGAACTTCATAACATCAAGGGCAGCTATAACAACGGAACCGGTTTCCAGTTTCAGACTCAGCAGGCAGATAATTCTAGCAGTTACAACACGGCTCTGGCGGATGTCGTGTCTTTAGCATCATCTAACAACGAAAATGCAGCAGTCGGAAACACGAAAGACGCCAGAGGCGCCAAGCTATTCGAGATCTTGCTCCAACCACATGTGCTAGATGGCTTGCTTGAGTATCTTGTAGAAAGTGTCGAATTCTTCTATGACCAGAGCAAAAAGGAGCAAGAGAATCTCGACAAGCTTGTAAGCGAAATATCAGACGCGGAGACTGGATCAGACAAGAGAGCCAACGCCAATGCAGATAATACAGGCGTATCCGATAGTACCGATAAGGCAGGCATCGCCGATGTTGAAGTCGAAGTTGAACAGACAGAAGACACTGACGCTATCGACAAAGACGACGACCACGAGTCAGAAAACGGCGTAGAGTCCGAGGATGACAAATTCCGTCGATGCGTCCAGGCTTCTTCAGAAATTCTTTCTATCGATATGTGGATCATGCTGAATAGAATCATAGAAACGTCCAACATCATGAACAAATTGTGGTCATTGCTAGCTTTACCTCATCTTGAAGAAAGTTCACCTACTGTGTCGTATTTGATTCACATCTTGGACCAGTTGATGGATACAAATAGCATCGAGCTTCTCAACTTCATACGCAGACAGCCAGACTTGGTGGACACATTTCTTTCCAAGATCGATATTCCCATGTTAATGGACTTCTTTTTACGTGTAATTCAGACGGACAGGGCTGATTCACCAACGGGCATCTTAGAGACGTTGTCGCTGCAGAATCTTATTTCAAAGTTGATTGAAGTCCTCAAGCCGGAAGATTCACAGTTTGTGTCTGTTTTTAAGATTCCGAACCACAGGCTTTTCTTCAGACAGATAGCTGCTGCTGACTTTATCAAAGCTTTGGTGACGGTTTCCTCCAACACAGCTCTTGCAGTTGTTCTAGAAACCAACATTGGACCCAATCCTTTAACCCGAGAGTTGGTTTCGCCCAAAGTGATCAACACCATGATTAACGATATCATGCTATACCAAGCGGAAGTTGATGGCCAGAAGCAGACGAATAGGCACGGTATTAACAACTGTGTAGGTATCATTATAGAACTCATACGAAAGAATAATTCAGACTACGACTTGAATTGTGGAAGCTACAGTTCGTTATTGCAGAATGGTGAAAATGGTACTGGCGAAATTAACTCTTTTGTGATGTTTCAGTGGCTCAAGGATTTCGAACAAAATCCTCCAGGTCCCAGGGACCCGATTTACTTAGGAGAGATGCTATCGATTTTCTCTGACAATCTTGAGAAGTTCACGACATTAATGGATTTGGCTCCGATTTCACCTAACGGACTAGAAACTGATGTTCTTGGTTTCACCAGATTTAAGATCTCTGAACTCATAGCCGAATTATTGCACTGCTCTAATATGATATTGCTCAACTCAAAGAAAATCAGGAAAATTATTAAGATTAGAGACTATATTAGACAGCAACAGCCATCCCGCTTGAAGAGTGCGTTGAACGAATCAATTGCCTTCTCTGGGTCAGAAGGAACTTCGCTTCACGACGTGACTATGGGCTTGGATGATGTCTCTTTGGATGACATCCATTTTGAAACAGATTCTGAAACTCCTAAGGGAGAACACGATTATAGAAAGTTGATAGATTCTGTCGAAGACCTCAATGACTCAGAAGATGAGGAGCCATCCATCTCACCTGAAAACCCATTTGTTTGCAAAGACAGAGACGAACACATTAGACTGAATCCTTGCGTAGGAGACTACTTCAAGATCAAGTTAATAGATCTGAAGATCTTGCTCAACATCATTTCCAAGTTCACACTCTTCCCGTGGCATAACTTCTTCCACAATGTAGTTTTCGATTTAATTCAGCAGATTTTCAACGGCAAGTTGAACTCATACAACTCATTCTTGATTGTAGAGCTTTTCAACTCCGAAAAGTGTGATTTGGCGGAACTCATAGTCAAGTCTTATCGTCAAAACGATGTAGAACCTAGACCTGGGTATATGGGACATCTCATTTTGATCAGTGAAGAAGTGGTGAAGTTCACGTCGCTCTATAAGCCAGACTTGATTTCTCCCATTATTGTCAAGGCGGTTCTGTCCGAAAACTGGGACTGGTTTGTAGAGGAGATTCTTCTCAAGACTAGAGAGGTTTACAATGTAGTCTTAGGAGCCGAGTCAGAAGATATCGATACATCACGAACCGAAGCACAAGATCAAGATTTCGCTTATGACTCCTCGGCTGCAGGTTATTTGGATCTAGACTCGTACGAATCCAATCCCAGTAGCAAGAAGTTGATTATCCTTGGTGACAAGTCGAATCACGATCTTTTTGTCAGCGACAAGCTGGCTTTGGAAGATGAAGATGACGACATGGGTGACAGCAATATTCCCGAAGTGCGTGTTCAGAACATGACCCCCAGTGGAAACATGGATAGCCAAGTCATCGACGACGACTTTGAGACAGAAGAATTTCAGGATACGTATCAGGACAATGATTTTTTGGACAACTTGTCAGGTTCGAGTTCTTCGGATGACGATGATGAAGAAAGTAACGAACTTCGTCGGGTTCCCAAGCATAACGAATAATGTGCTTATTGTGCTCATTGATGGCACTAATTGATAATTATACGATAAAAAAAGTAGGGGTTTTTTCCGTTCATAGAAGCATTTTCCATATTTATTTATACATATCATGTAATTTATTACTTTATATTTATTTATAATTATTTATACTTAATAATTCTTCTATAGTAATAAATAATACTTTGTCTAACTTGGAGTTATATACTTTATACTTCGCTCATTTATGATAGTATGTACACTTTATGCTTTTATTGTATAATCGTTGAGGTTATCATTTTCTTGATTTACCTGTCGGTCTTGAGTAAACAACTTTGCCGTTTGGTAGTTCGATCTTTTTACCTTTAGGTTTCGTCTTCTTTTTTTTCTTCTGTTCAGTTTCTGGCTTATCTTGAACTTGGTGAGTATTTTCGTATACTACATCAGTGTTGATAGCTAAAGAAGGGTTGGCTCTTGCAACCGATTTATTCCACAAGCATGCGGGAATCTTGAAGAACAATGAATCTTTAAAGCCAGGGTTGAGGTTGATTGAGTGTTCATCAATTTCCATCACGTCTTCGTTGGAATCCATGTCTATTAAATACACTCTTCCATCATTCTTAACTCTGAAAGCTCTACGGTTGCCTTCGTTGATGACCTTTCTGTCGCTTCCATCAGTTGGTGGAATCTGAGATTCACCCCAAGCCTGGAACTTCATTTGTTCCTTCATTTCTGAGATTCTCTTGAAATCCTGATTTCTGCTGATTCTGAGTGCTATGAAATGGAATCCACTGACGAGGGCGAAGAGAATTGTAATAGTAAGGAAAAAACTTGGACGGAATTTTGAATATAAATAACCTGTTCCCTTCCATTTGGGGAATCCCTTGCTTAAGAAGTAGTCGTATCTTTTCTTCAAAGAGTGGTCTCTCAAGATGTTTCCTACAAGAGACAATCTTTGGAATCTTTCTTCTGCCATCTGCTTCTGACTACGAGTAGCACTGCTGTATTTGTCAGGATGCAAAGCTCTCGACTTCTTTCTGTAGGCCTTGGAGATCTCTTTGAGCGTAGCTTTGGGGCCATTTTCCAATCCTAGCCACGAATAGAAGGTGATGTCTGAGCCCAAATCTTTCTTGATCTTGTCATTAAGCGAGAAAATCTCGTAATCTTCAGGAGTCCAGTTAGCCGCTATGACAAGCGAAAAAAGAAGAAATATCGCTATTCCGCTGGAGAAGAGCCTCATGACTATGAAATTAAACAGCGGCTGAATTTAGAGGATTGTCCACGAAGAATAGTTGTTGGATCGTTGTCCACGTAGGTATATAAAGAAACATAAATCATTGATTTTTCAGTCATGTGATCAAAAACAAAAAGATCTCCATTTGACGAAGTATTGTAAAACCGTGTCTACTAGTATAGCGCGTCGCGAGAATTTTGGAAAGTCGGGTAAACTTCTCGCTATTTTTATCACTAAATCTCAATTCTCTCGCTATCTCTCGCTATTTTTCTTCCAGCTGCGCCATTTCTCGCTAATCAATCTTTTGCTAAATAGATAATTTTGTTTTTTTTCACAATATTTCAACCATTACAGTTGATTTCATTCATATTTACTAGCATTCTCTAGTTAAAGGTTTCAATCGTTTGATTCTTAACTGAAGCTTAATTATTGGGAGTAATTAGAATTTGAGTTCAGATCAAATATCTTCACAATTTAATATCAAGTTTTCAACAGCACGTCTGTTCGATACAATTCAGATTAAATTACAACATTATCAGTTTTAAGATTATATTGCAAAGTCGTATTAGACCCAGTTAAAAAACCTACAAGAGTATTTTTAGATCACGTCTTTCATTTCATATTTCATATCAAATTCAAAATCCACACGGTGATGGCACTTTATCCACTTCCCACGAATCTCAAGTTGGTCTTCTTCTTCGATTGCACATCTGCAACATTATGGTTCTGTTGTCTAATTCGCTTGCTTATACTACTTCCACTTGTAGGTAGAAGGTTTCTTCCTGGAGGAATTGCTGATTTCTTTCACGTAGTAGCACTTCTTCCTCTACTCGGATTCTTCGTAGTGAATTCATTGGGCAATAGGAAACTTTATCTCAAAGATGCTTGGTCGTTGGCTAATGGTATCAGAATGGCATGTATCTGCTACGGTATAATCTTTGCCCATCCTAAAATCGCTAGACATACTTCCTACTCGGTACTTATACTATCCTACTGTTTGTCTAACTTCATCCACTTCAGCTATCTTGCATTTAGAACCAAAACAAGAAGTTCGCCCTGGTTGCTTTTCTGGCTTCAGTATACTCACCATTACATAACATTTCCACTCACCATGAGTGCCGAAATGGTTCTTATCTTCTTAAGTCTTGGTTTTGTTGCTGAGAACCTGAATTACGAGGTAGCACTCAAAACAGTTCTTCTAGCTTATGTTCCTATTGGCTATCTAGCTTTTAACTACTTGGGAAAACGTAGAAAGGAAAGATATACGCAGGTCATGAAGAAGAGAAGCCAAGCCAGGCACTCTGCTGCCAATTCTAGAGAGCCGACTGCTTCTGTCACTACTTCTGGCGTTGCTGTTGGGAGCGAGACTCATGAATTGAAAGAGTTGAACTAAGCTGGCTGCACATAAAAATTGAATTGCACCCAATTTATTCAAAGAAAATTTATTCAATTGTTGGCTGAGTCTCGAATTTTTATAGAATCCACGGTTCGAAACTAGTGCATTGGGTGGTTTAGACTATAGGATAGAAGATACCTTACTGGTTACAATTTTTGTAGCACTGACCATATTAGTAGAATCAGAGTCTTGTTAGGGTTCTCTTGTTTACACCGAGCGTTCGCACATTTACACGAAGATATCAGAATCTCGAATTCTCACAAAAAAAATTTAACCTTAACTTCAATTTTTTCATTTTATCACACATAGAAACCAGCCTCTACAATGATAACGAAGTACTTTGCCAACGTAGCTGTCAAATTCGACCCCTTTTCAGCTGGTGGAAGAGCTGCCAGATTATTTCTTGCCAGAGTGCCTCTGGCAGCCAAAATTGAATACAAGGTTTTACCTAAGGAATCAACTGACAAGCCAGAAATCCAAGTTACATTCAAGGACAAGTTCGTAATGAAGGCTGATCCTTCAGAATTGAACATCAACGACTTGAGAGACCACTTCAATACCCACTCTAGAAAATTGGCTATCAAGGATGCCATTTCCGAGTAGATATCCAGATCATACTTCATGATATTCATAATTTCAAATTACGAGAATTATAAAATCATACTATGTATCTTCTGTCCAACGTTCACAATACTACACGACAATATAGGAGATCTGAGGTCAAAATGCAAGACGTACTTGAGCAATCATAACCATTCATTGCACATATTATACAATATTATTTAGGAAACGTCTCCTACTTGTACATAGCAAAATTTAGTTCACCTGTCATTCTAGAGTGACATAAGTGTCATATTATTACAATTATTTACATGTTCAACTTTCGGTCTGTAGCAATTTCATTTTGTTGTTCTCATTCATAAACTTTTGGAACCATGGTGGAATCAATTCTTCGAACAAGTTCTGGACTTTTTCCTCTTCGACAGGGTTTAGTTCTAAGCACGAATCCAATACCTTGTCTTTCAAACTGAATTCTAGTCTATATGCCAATGGGATAGAAGCGTCGTGGTTTAGAGTAGTCATTTTGTTATGTTCCATGATCCATGATATCACAAGCTTGTACCATCTAAACATTTTGGAGCCGTTTAGAGTGGATGTTTCTGTAAAATAGACTGGTTCTTTATTGATAATACTGCTGAGTTCATTCGTCTCATACTTCTTAATAGACGTTAACTTCAATTCCGAAGATCGGAATCCTATTACAAGATTCTGAATTCCAATTAGCTTGTTTTGACAGTAAGCTGAAAGTAGCTTTCTTTGAAATGAACTACTTGCCTTCCCTCTGGGACCAGAAGAAATTGCTCTGGTCTTCAATTCTACGTAGTTGGAGAGTCCGTATTTTGTGATATCCTTACATGCATCTATCTCCGCTGTAAAATGAATGGGAATTTCACCCACTTTGTGGTTGACTAAGCTGTACAAAGAAGTGGCATTAACATCTTCGAATTTTTTCTCTGCCAGTGATGTTGTGATGAGTTTCTCAAATGCAAATCCAGTATACTGAAGAAGACTTAGATTATCGGCAGTCTTATCATATATTTTCTCCTTTATGGTTTCTGTCGAAACCTCAGATGATTGCCAATCATATGAAAGGAATATGAGACCGTTCCAATAGATAAGATTAAACCTACTTGCTTGTTTTGAAATGGGAATAGTCATCAATAAATGCAAATTTCTTCTTAGAGAAAGAAATTTGAAATCCTCCATTGGTTTGCTTTTTTGTTTCACGAGATATTCAATAGCTCGAAGCATATTCTCCAACAGATATATCTCCTCTAGTGTGGGAGGACTAAATTGTTCGTAGCCGTCATTCAAACTTCCTCCGATCAACTGGTTTAAGTCCGTCTCGTTATTTTTTCTATAATTCTTCTTTCTTCCATGTTTATTCGTGGATTTCTTTGTTTTGGTCAATTTAATATTCGCCTGTTTCAAGGCGCTCCTATTTTCAAATAATATTTCGGATTTTTCTTTGTCTTTAATTAAACTGAAGTAAAGCAATTCAGTGGGCAGTTGACCGAATATGACACTGTTAGTGGTAAGATATTTGGCCAAAAAGACATCTTCATTGTTCCCATTTAGTGAACCAACTTGGTTCTTTGACTCTAATCCTTTTAAGTAGCGTGTTGATAGCTTTTCTACTATAGACAAGGATATTGAGTTCATTCTGGCAGAGAAGAGACAGATCGGACTTTTGATCTATTAAATTTTGACACTATTATTTAAGCAAGAACTGGAGCGAAAAATAAATCCATGAGATCACTATAAAGTTCATCAAAATTTACTAATAAAGTTATTCAATCACTAGATAAAAACACAAATTGTAAAAAAACTAGTAATTAATAAAGGGACCTAAAATAAAAAAAGTAAACAATCTTTCAATCATTGAAACTTCAGGTGTCTAAGCTGAATGTCTTTGACCATAGGATTTGGTAGCATAATCACCGTCGATTACAATTACATCCTGAGGTCTGTAGTGCTCTCTTCCAGAGAAGTATTCTTTCAAGATATTCTTGACACCTTCAGAATATCTGGCTTGAGCATCAAGAGAAGTGCCAGAGACATGTGGAGTCATGGCATTACCGTATCCGTATGGGTTAGTCATAGATCTCCATGGGTGGTCAGCTGGGGCTGGCTGTTGGTTCCAGACATCACCACCATAACCAGCCAAATGTCCTGATTTGACGGCATCTGCAACATCCTGCTCAATGCAAATAGCTCCTCTAGCGGTGTTAACCAAATAAGATCCCTTCTTCATCTTTGAGATCAAGTCCTTGTTAAACAATCCCTTGGACTTTTCATGTAATGGACAGTTGATGGTAACGACATCGGACTTCGAAACCATCTCTTCGAGACTTTCAACTCTTTCAACAATGTTATCTCTACCATTAAGGATCTTAGAAACTTCATTCAACTTCTGAACAGCGTCAGCTGGCAAGTCTTGGTAGTCATAGTAGTACAACTTCTTAGGGTTAAATGCAATCAATCTTTCCAACACACGGTAACCAATTCTACCGGCACCAACGGTTGAGAAGACTTTATCTTCCATGTCGAATTCTTGCTTGGCGGCACCAGCAATATCCCACTGACCAGAAATAGCTTGTTGATGGCCTGGGACGAAATTTCTTACCAAAACCAACATGGTCATTAGGACATGTTCGGCAACAGATTGCACGTTGGAACCGGTGACTTCAGCAACAGTGATCTTTCTTTCGTTGGCGGCGTTAAGATCAACATGGTCAGATCCAACGCCAGCAGTGATGGCAATCTTCAACTTTGGAGCCTTGGCAATTCTGGTTTTGGTAATGTAACCAGGGAAGAAAGGGGTGGTGATGACTATTTCAGCATCAGCAAGTTCTTTGTCGAGAACCGAACTTGGTTCTGGATCCTTGTTCGAGGTGGTCACCAATTCGTAACCGTTGTCTTCAACAAACTTACGAATTCCTAATTCGTTTTCGGCACAGCCTAACAACTTCTTCTCTTGTCTGGCGTGTTGACCACCTTCGTAAAGAACCAACAAAATCTTTCCTTTGGACATAATGAAAATTGGGGGGATAAAAAATTGAGAACGGGATGCTTTGGGCTATCTAGTCAAGTGAATAATTGATAGATAATGATTAGGAAAAATAACTGGATGGAAAGAAGGACATCTTCGATTTCTTATATAGGGCTTCCCAACTCAGTTTCGGAACCAATCGAATTACTTCATCTCTGTTTAAACGTGTATTAGGTAGAGACCTACAATACTTAGGTTGCTGTTGAATAGCTTTTTCCGAGTGATTTATTTTTCAAACATGCAGCTGCGCTCTTTTGTGGGGTGCATGGTTACAAGACTGTTTGGAATTATACCGGCTATCAGATATTTTGCTGTCGGATTGTTGCCCAAATAAATTTCGATTTCGAATCAACGCCTTCAGTATAGAGATTCTTATTTTTTGGTTGTTAGTCCGTTGACATCTAGAATTCTTACCAAGCGGAACTAACCGGATAGCCATTGTTGCGTCTTTTTTACTCTGTAAATTTCAGGAATAGGATTGTTTCTTTTTGGCTGAAGTTCTACTTCTTGGTGTTTGACTATTTCCAATGATGTCATTGACTCCTTTTGAAGTCGGGCAGCTTGGTTCCGAGTTACAATCAACTTCCCGATCCTTCCATGTTCAGTGCTTCCTTGCTACCATAAGACTATAGAGGTTATAGTACTCTAAATACGTCAATTTTTCAGCTTTTCACTGACATATTACGTATCATAGATAATACTACATTGATCCATTTCAACCGGATATATATTGATAATGTCTTAAGGGGGGTTCTCGTATCCAATCGCAGAAGTTGCGCTCTCGGGCTAACTTCAGTTTGTAGTATTTTGCAACTCTATTCCGCGCTAATTGCCGCAAAATGAAGAGTTTCGGAGAAATTGCGAAAACGTACTTGAGAGTATAGTCCCAGAAGATGCCAGATGAGGATTTGCAAGATGGATAAATATGAAAATGGAAGTAAGATTGGCTCAATTGGCTCTTTTACCAATAACATCGTCGATTTTTTCAGCTTCTTCTTACTTACCATTGAGTGGAATACAAATCATATAGTGACGATGAGTTGAAAACTAGCTACTACTAACCTTGAAGTGCACTATATATCAAGCTACAGTGTTGTAGACTTGTCTACTTATGAATACTTACTCAACCCTGAAACATATTTCAACTTTCAAAGGACTAGAATTTTAACTAACAAAATATGAAATACATAAATCAATCTAGTAACTAGTCAAGCAACCAGCACTTCACTTTTTGTTTCTTTGTCCATATGCCTTAGTGGCGTAGTCACCGTCAATGACAATAACATCTTGGGGTCTATAGTTGTGTGTACCGGCAAAGTATTCCTTCAAGATGTTCTTTACACCAGCAGCGTATCTAGCTTGGGCATCAAGAGAAGTTCCGGAAACATGAGGAGTCATTGCATTACCTCCACCAAAAGCATTCTTCATTGATCTCCAAGGGTGACTCTTTGGAGCTGGTTGTGGGAACCAGACATCACCACCATAACCAGCCAAATGTCCTGAATTGACGGCATCTGCAACATCCTGCTCAATGCAAATAGCTCCTCTAGCGGTGTTAACCAAATAAGATCCCTTCTTCATCTTTGAGATCAAGTCCTTGTTAAACAATCCCTTGGACTTTTCATGTAATGGACAGTTGATGGTAACGACATCGGACTTCGAAACCATCTCTTCGAGACTTTCAACTCTTTCAACAATGTTATCTCTACCATTAAGGATCTTAGAAACTTCATTCAACTTCTGAACAGCGTCAGTTGGCAATTCCTGGTAATCATAGTAGAACAATTTCTTTGGATTGAAGGCAATCAATCTTTCCAAGACACGGAATCCGATTCTTCCAGCTCCAACAGTGGAAATCACCTTGTCTTCTAAGTCATATTCTTGTTTAGCTGCTCCGGCGATATCCCATTGATCTCCAACAGCCTGAGTGTGAGCTGGAACAAAATTTCTGATCAAAACCAAGATGGTCATGATAACATGCTCGGCTACGGAAACAACATTAGAGCCTGTGACTTCGGCAACAGTGATCTTTCTTTCGTTGGCTGCGTTAAGATCAACATGGTCAGATCCAACACCAGCAGTGATGGCAATCTTCAACTTTGGAGCCTTGGCAATTCTGGTTTTGGTAATGTAGGCAGGGAAGAAAGGGGTGGTGATGACGATTTCAGCATCAGCGAGTTCCTTATCGACCTGAGAGGTTGGTTCTGGGTCTTTATCAGAAGTGGTAACCAATTCGTAACCGTTGTCCTCAACGAACTTACGAATTCCTAATTCATTTTCCAAACATCCAAGCAAAGCTGGAACTTCTTTGGCATGTGAGCCACCTTCGTAAAGAACTAACAAAATCTTTCCTTTAGCCATGGTTGATAATCGAGTAGTGCGAGTTGCGTCTAAAGTACAATTGAAAATACAACTACTAATATAGTTGAATGGAGCCTAATCGTAGCGTGTACTAGTGGTCTACAAATTCTCAATTCTTAAGTCTCAATTGCAAGTACTTGGCTATTTATATAATTGTGTCTCGGGATAAACTATCCAAAAACGAATGATCTTGAACGAGACAGTTTCAATAATTATCCCAATAGTGGGGGACGAGTTGCAATCGTTACGTTACGTTAAGTTCAGCATTGCCCAAGTGGAGCTGTGCATGGCTAGGGATCATTTGCATTGTCTCTGACGAAAGTTACACTCTAGAGACCCCGCTCATCCCAATTGGGACAATACTTCCTGAACAAACAATGTTCAATATTTAAACCACTTTGTCGATTATGGAGTTAAGCACGTCGGAGTCTATTGTACCTTCCTGTTTACAGGTTTAAACGACAATTCTGAGCCAAATAATATAAGGGCAGTGGTTTTACATTGGAGGAACTATCCGAGTGATATAGTTTAATTTCTCGGAACAGCTCCAAGCTTCTATTTCCTATGCATCCCCAGATTTGGAAAATCATTATTGCGGAGTGAGACCCTTAATGTCCCCTAGCTTGAACCATTTGGCCTATTGGCTAGGTGGGAAATGGCTCGGATAAAGGATGGGCCGCGTCCCAACATGGTAATATTTGTGGGGAGTGTTTAGTCACGTGAGTGACATTGGGAAATTTTCACTTAATACGGAGGAATGTGTGATTTTGCGTTGAATAAGGAATAGCTTAGCGTGGACAATAAAGCAAGTATAGGAGGCCTGTCAAAAAGATGAAGATAATGTGAATATATTTGTGGTTCTGCGTAAAGTGAAACTTAAGACTCGAGACATTGTTAAAGAATATATCTATTGAATAAGTACAATAGGAGAATTTCGATTGTATGCTGTTCCTCAATTTCTATTCCAATTACAATAAATACCATCAACTTTTGCTCCGTATTCTTTAGATGGGAGTATTTTTCACTTGAACTTGTCCGTGAGTGGATGGAATGGCTCGGCCCCGGAATATGCGCTTTAGCCAGTGAGAGCGCAACAAAAAGACGTTACATGGTGATTACGTCAGCGAGACAGAAAACTATCATAACCATATATACGTTTTCAGAAGTCTACGAATGTTGGATGCATGCAAAGTATTGAATATGACAATAAATAAGTAATAAATAGAAACATAAAGGTGAAAAATCAGAAAATTCGTAGACACCGGAGTGTTGTACTATGTGTTCAGCGAAAGCTATAGCTTAACTATAATCTAACATATACTATAGCATAGATATAGACGTCTGAGACTACAATATGACAAATGCAAATGAGATCACTTCGATACGGTTCCGTTATTTGATTTTCGTTTTGGAAATGAAATGAACTAATCAAAAGCTAATTGCTTTTTGATCTCGGCAATGGCCTTACCCGGGTTCAAGCCCTTGGGACATGTTCTCGAGCAGTTCATGATAGTGTGACATCTGTACAACGACATGGAGTTCTGCAACATTTCTCTTCTGATCTTAGAGGCCTCATCTCTGGAGTCGATCAACCATCTGTAGGCCTGCATCAACACGGCTGGACCCAAGTATTGCTGTTGGTTCCACCAGTAAGATGGACACGAAGTAGAGCAACAGGCACAGAGAATACACTCGTACAAACCGTCCAATTTGGCTCTGTCTTCAATAGACTGCAAATTCTCTCTGCCATCAGATGGAAGAGTGTCCCTCTGTAAATATGGCTGGATGGATTTGTACTGCTTGTAGAAGTGGGTCAAGTCTGGAACTAAGTCTCTCACTACGAACATGTGGGGCAATGGATAAATCTTCAAATCCTTGGAAGTGTCGGTGTCTATACGGCATAAACAGGCCAAGGTGTTTCTGCCTCCAATGTTCATGGCACACGATCCACAGATACCTTCACGACACGATCTTCTGAACGTCAAGGTTGAATCCTGCTCGTTCTTGATCTTCAAGATCGCATCTAGAACCATGGGACCACAATCGTTTAAGTCTATGTCGTACTTTTGCATGGTGGGAGCCACTTCTGGTGTGTCGGGATTCCATCTGTAGATCTGGAAACTCTTCACTCTAGAAGTCTTTTCAGCAGAAGTAGCCAAACCTCTCACAAAACCTCTGGATGGCTGTTGGAAACGTAAAACAGATCTGAACATCGTAGCCGTCAATATGAATGATGTGAATTTCAATAAACTCAAAATAATTGAATTTCAATAACAAACTGAATTGAACTACTAAAGAAAAGTGTATTCTCCAGATTCTTTTGTATAGATTTTAAAGAACTGAGGAAAAAATTTACCCGGCTGAATTTCCCGGGGGAACGCAGTTTACAAATTGTCGCAGTGTGATTGGCTGTAAGTTGGATCACGTGATAATCTCGAAATGATTAGAAGATGGACCAAAATGATGTTATTCCTATTGTAATATTTTGGTGCTTGCTGTACCAAAGCTGTGGATGCTGTAAGCAATTCCTCCTTCTATTTTTGCGAGTTCTTTTGCTTTCTTTCTTATTCTTTTACCGTCTCTTGTCTCCCTTTTTCTCCATCCCTTAAACCATCGCTTCCGAAAAAGCCCAGAAGCTCTGAGTCCGCGACTCGGCGCTACCAAATCGCAAATGGGAGTTGAAATGGGTCTGGCTTAAGCGTGAAGAATGATACTGGAACTGTAGGTCAGATCTGGCTCGAAAATACGTCATTTGGTTTGTTTCAATATTTTTGGCTCTTTCCTCGATTTGTCTGTTTCTTAACAGTCATCTTGCAATTTCAATTGGCTCTCGGCGACCAGTTTTTGACTCCAATGAAGCATTATTTTTCTTGTGGGAAACTCTCACCATACTCTACTTATATGGGAACCCTGAGAATCACAATTTCGTGTAATTATCTTATATACTTATGCCGCCAAGTATTCTTAAATCCTGAGGAATCCGATATATTGAAAATGAAAAAATGTTGTGCCAGACTATATTTACATTTACATACTCAATAATTTGTAAATTTTCGCTATAATTCTGCGAGTTCTACGTTTTTAAATGTAAGTTTAGTTTTGAAACCCAAGTAATTTCAACTTTTGTTATCAAATTTGCACACTTTAATCAAGTTTGAAAACAACTCGATTGCTTTCCTGATATTATTTTGATCTTGCTTGGCCTTATCTAATGTGTAGAATTCTCTAAAGGCTGGCTGAACATTGAGCTGGATTACTGGAAAAAAACATAAAAAGTGTTACTTAAAATATTGTGGAAAAAGTACTTTCTTTAGACCTATGGATTATTGTTCTCTTTGTAATCTCCACACTGATGGACTGCGGAATATTAATTGCCCGCATTTAAATAATACAACTACATGTCAAACTCAGGCAATAAATTTGATTTCTGATCTGGTCTTGATTTTGCTACTGGTTCAACATCTTGCTTCCATTGTATTCGGCGTTCTTTGCTGGCTGGCCCAATATCCTTTGCCTCTTGTGATATTACTGTAGATGGCTGGCTCCCGTTATTCTGGGCGCTACGCATATTTGTAACACTCTTGTGCGAGCTAGCGCGTCTTGCATAAGGCGAGCATCTCGTATTTTGCCTTACTGCATTATTTTTTACTCGAGTATCAAGACTTCGTGAATATTTTATAGCAATGTAGTTTAATCCAGCAGATCTCGATATGCCTATTAAATCATCTAAAGATCCAATTTTAATCAAGTCGAAAATTTTGTCTTTTCCTCACCTGAAAGTGCAACTATCTGCATAAATCCCAAATGAAAGTGTCTGCTTTGCAGCTGCTAGCCTTGCTAGTGGCCTGCACCCTCGCAAACACCCTGGAACTGGTAGAAGTCTCAGTAGCAACTACAACGACTGTGACTGAAACAAAAACGATACTCCCCGAATGCTTTCAACAAAAGCTCGAAGATGCATTCGGTGCTGAGGTGAACACTTCAAACTCAGAAGAAACGCGGGGATTCAAAGTGGTTTTTGTCTACGAGCCAAATGAAATCCCACAACCAGAAGCTACTACGCTTGCAACTACGTTTGTTAACTACCTCGAAAAGACTTCAACATCTGTGGATGACTCGGCCACAGTATTGCACTACTATACTGAGGCAGAGACTTTAGCTACCGAAATCGTGAGCTACGTTTGCAATGGCTGCGAAAAAAGCCCTAACTTGCTTTCGCAACCATATATTAGTGACGAACGGGATACTGAGGATGAAGAATACGAACTTGAAGCAGAACAAGAAGACGACGAAGGACCTTCTGCTCCAACATGTATGCCCCAAGTATCTACAACAACTACGATTATCTATATCGCCAGGGTTACTCCAGAAGTTCTCTCTTTTGAATCTTCAGAATCCATAAGTTCTACCCAAAGAAATCCTCTTGCACTTGGAGGATTGTACCTTTCCGAACCTTTGGAGTATTCCATAGATACCGATACATTGACCCAAGGTATTCTCCTTTCAACTACTTTGATTACAAATGCCACAGGGTCTGACTTCTTCAGCGAGTACACTACTTCGACAACGGTAACTTTCACCAGTTCCATTACAAATGGAACTATACCTGCTAACGTAAAGGTTTTAACCAGCACAGCTGAAGAACTGTCCAGTTTTGCTATTTATTCCTCTGCTGAAATTATTTCTCAGGCTGAAACAACTGCTTTATTATCTTCATATCCAATTACTTCAACAGCAAACTCATCTAGTATAGCAACCTCAGCAGCTCAGATAAGCAGTGTTAGATATAGCAATTCTTCCATATCCACTACTTCAGTCAACTCTACGCAGACATATATTTCCAGCAGTGAATTATCTGGGTATTATTCTTCTTCTGAGTATAGTTACAATTCACATTCACTAGTCAACAGTACTGAAAGCGAGTCATCTACGTTGGAACTGTCTCTTCTTTCATCTTCGACTGCCCCCCAGAACTTTTCTACAGTCTCTTCCAGCACCATATCAGAAAGCTATTCTTCCATTCTGCCAGTTTTCTTTGCATTTGCAGCTCCATTAATGGCACTAGTTACTGTTTCCAATGCCAATGGGTTCACTGGAGATATATTCCAACCCATCGCTACTGCGAAGACATCCTTAACTTTCAAAAGACAGAACTTGCCATTGGCTCTCCCTGAAAGTGCCACAAACGACGGAAAACCTTACCAAACCAACAAGTTCTACTCCAATTTGTTCCTTGGTTCACAAACCGACACTGTCTATGCCCAGCCATTCAACTTAGCCTTTGTAAAATCTGGCTACTACGGATTTGGAGTCCAGAGAACCATGGCCAACAGAAGAGTGTTTGGAACTCAAAATACCAATAACCCCAAATCAGCTTCGTACTACTTCAATCCTATTCACATAAACGAAATGATCGTATCCGCCACCTCCTTTACATCTGGTATCAAGATGCACGTTTCTGTCATGAAGGTAATGTCCGTCAATGTCAAGCTTTCTACAAATGGAGACATTTCAACTAATTACGTAGAAATTCCAATTGTCCAGGGCATGGGTTTTGTCACTTCCATCTACCATGGGAACTTGATTCCTCAAATCAACTCTGGCGTTGGATTTAGTAAGCTTGCACAAGAATCATCGTCCACTCTTAATAAAGCCAACTTGTTGCGTTACAGAGCTACGCTATTCAATGGAGTTCAATATCTTATCTACGTGAAAATCCCACACGGCCACTCTGTTTCCAGTTTCAAACTTTCTGTGAGTAACAACAATAAGATTGTGGGTTCTAAGGCTATCAAAGGTCTCATTATTCAGTATGCCATTGCCGCAACAGCTGCCCATAACACATACTACGACGAAGCTGCCGGAATGTACCTCACCCTGTGTAATATCAAGGCCACTGGAAATGGTGGCACATCAGCGGACTACCAATTCAACTATGTTACTCTGGGTAGCTCTATTTCTAAGAGACCGATAGTATTCCTTTACCCCCATCATGTGGAATCATTGAAGTCTGATACTAAATCATACAACACCCAAATCAGTTTGACATCGACAACCAAGGGAGAAATGAAAGGCTTTGTCATCAACAACATCAACTTGTCTGAAAAATTGAACACCAATGTCCAGTTCTTGCCCTGGACTCAAAGTGTAGGAAGCAATGCTATAACTTATACTTCTTCCCAATTGAAGACTATAGCTGCTGCTGCCAACCTGGAGTTGTCTGTAAATATAAAGACGTTAGTGATGTCCCAGAATTCGAACTATTTCTCTGGAAAGGTATTGGACAAGTTTGCTTATATCTTATTCGTGGTCAATGACATTATCGGAGACAAGAAGTTGGCCAAGTCGTTGTTGGTGACATTGAAAGATACATTTGCTCAATTCAGAAACAACAAGCAGTACTATCCTTTGATGTACGATACCAGATACTTTGGTATTACATCCACTTGTAACAACAACGGTGATACTGGAGCCGACTTTGGTTCTGGCTATTACAACGACCATCATTTCCATTACGGCTACTTCATCCACGCAGCAGCCATAATCGGCTACGTTGATAAGAAGTATGGAGGAACTTGGGCTAAAGATCAACAACCATGGGTTAATGCATTGGTTCGTGATGTTAGCAACCCTTCTACTTCCGACCCTAACTTCCCGGTTTTCAGAATGTATGACTGGTTTTCTGGACATTCCTGGGCAGCAGGTTTGTTCGCTTCTGGAGATGGTAAGAATGAAGAATCCAGTTCTGAAGACTACAACTTCGCCTACGGTCTTAAGCTATGGGGCAAGGTTACGGGAAATAAACGTATGGAAACTACAGGCGACTTGATGTTGGCCGTACTGGCCAGAGCTATGAACAAATATATGCTTTACACCAGCAGCAACAAAGTCGAACCGTCTCAGATACTAGGCAATAAGGTCAGTGGAATATTCTTTGAAAACAAGATAGACTACACTACATATTTCGGAAGTCCGGACGAGAATCCCGAATATGTGCATGGTATTCATATGTTGCCTATTACGCCAGCTTCGTCTCTCATTCGTGGCCCGGCTTACACAAAAGAGGAATGGAACAGCCAGATATCCACCTTCTTAAGTAAAGTAAATAGCGGCTGGACAGGAATTTTACGTTTGAACCAGGCTCTTTTCGATCCAAAGAGTGCCTGGAACTTTTTCTCTGCCAGCTCATTCAAGTCGACCTGGTTAGACAACGGGCAGAGTCGAACATGGGCATTGGCCTTTAGTGCTGGTGTTATGAATGCTTCTTCTTAAGCTGAACTGCACTTAGTCGGAGCTGAACGACTATAATTTCATCCGAGTCTTTGTCTATTTTGGAAATGAGTTGACATATTTTCGCAGCCGTTTGTAGCCAATATGGTCTAGTGCAATCCTGAGAATGTTCAATCCGGCCAATAACTTCGATCTCCGAACCAATGTCCGGTCTAGTGGTTGCACATATATGTATATAGGAAGACTTTCCACTTTTTCACTTTTTCACTTTTTCGAAATCATTAATTCAACTAATTTCAATGGTGACAAGAAGAATGGTACAAGATCAATCTTACTATAAAAAAGGATTTAACAAATCGGTCTCCGATACTCACGCGTCGAGAACGGTATCAAACAGTGCTAGTTTTGTGATTCCCATTCTTGAGTCCAACCTCAAGCTTTTGGATGTTGGTTGTGGACCGGGAACAATTACCTTGGACTTTTCCAACTATGTGAAAGAAGGTGAAATCATTGGCGTTGAGCCTACGGAGGCATTGATCGATATAGCCAACGAAAACAAAGCCAAATTGGCGGCACATGGGAAGAAGGTTGACAACGTCAACTTCCAGCTTGGCTCAATTTATGAGTTGCCATTTGGAGACAATTCTTTTGATATAGTGTATGCTCACCAGGTGATTATTCATTTGGAAGACCCCGTTGCTGGTCTCAAAGAGCTTAAGAGAGTAGCCAAACCTAACGGTTTTGTCTGTGTCCGTGATGCAGACTTGGAATCAACTACAGTGTTCCCTCAGAAGTACGATGATACTTTGAGATTTTGGTTTACGAGCAAGGCAGCCAGGTCTACGGATGTTAGGGCTGGCAGGTCGTTGAAGTCGAAGGCTATTAATGCTGGTTATCTTAGTGAAAACATCACGGCTTCAGCATCAGTCTGGTGTGTTTCCGATGCTTCAACAAGGGCTTTCGCAGCCAAAGGAAGCATCAACAGAATCCAGAATGCTAGTGAGGACCTCAATGTTGGTGATGAAGAAGCAAACAAAAAGAAGAAACAAGAGATTATCCAAGCTTGGACTGAATTTGCTGATGATGAAGAGGGCTATTTCACTATGCAAAGTGGTGAAATAATCTACAAGAAAGAAACCTAAAGTTTAGTGAGATGCATTAACAGTTACACACTACAATTAAACGACAATTACTTTAATATTACGAGTACAATGCTTTATAAGTACAATACTAAACGAATTCTTAATTAGACATATTACCTTCTGCTATTAATTTTATTTTTGTTGATCAAATGTATCAATCAATTGGTTGAGCGTATTTTCGTTAAAAATTTCGAAGTAGGGGTCATCAAGAGCGTAGTAGTTTTCCATAGCATGTTCAAAGTTGTCCTGAATCGTGATGAGATTAGGTTCATTTTCAAAGGTTACATTTGGAGTCGACGATGCACTAGCAAAATTATAAGTGGGGAGATTGAAAGAATTATTGTTAGGTCTATTTGTGATTTTGGAAAATATTTCGTCCATATTTTGGTCCATTGGAATTAATGAGCCAGGACTGAACTTCGGAGTGCCATAGTTCTCGTTCAAAAGACCATTCAAGTGTGAATTAGGGACTGGATTCTGCATCGAAGCTACAGGCAGCGTTGGAATATTTACGTTTACAGGAGGAATTCGTGGTGCCTGCTGTATTTGAGGCTGCAATTGAAGATGTTGCTGCTGCTGTCGTGGTGGTGTCTGTTGTGTCTGTTGTGTCTGTTGTGTTTGTTGTGTTTGTTGTGTTTGTTGTGTTTGTTGTGGTGGTTGTGGTTGCTGTGATTCTTCTCCGTTTTCTTCGTCTAATTTCCTTCTCTTTACACTATTTCTATATCTTAGAGTATTTGGATCATTCTCAGTAACAGGCCCATATAATGATATCCATTCCTTCAAAAGCTGTGAACTTTTCAATCTTTGCAAAGAAGTCTCGATCGTACTGCAGAGTTCTTTGACAAGAGAATGTGGAAGATTGAAGCCAGTGAGGGTTTCAAACTTTCTTGGATCATATTCGTTGCATTTTGGAAGTTCCTCGACTGGATCATTCTGTTTACAGTAATTGACAAAGTCATAGCCACTGTAAAACTCATCACTCAGAATAGCCCTAAGAATAAATAAGTTTGATTTACTAATTCTCCACGCATACAAGTATCGGTTACCAAGTTTTGATATTCCTAGAGTTTCAAGCTTGGCACATTTTGTAAGATAATATTGCAATTGCAGCATATCATTAAAGTATGATTTGTACGAATCATCCGTAGCCATTTTTTCAAGATGAAGAGAAGGATTAGCTCTTTCCATGGCTCTGATTGTATAGTTCATACGGATAATTAGACTGAACAAGATACCATTGGACTTGTGCATTGCCGATTCAATGACGGGATTCAAGAAAAGATTTGCACTGTAGCTGAAGTAATAATGCTCATGTTCTAAAATAGTGTGATAACTAGGAAGAAATTCTTCAGTCAATATCATTAACATTTTCTTGAGATAGAAAAAACTCAATTCTTGATTCTTCTCGGTTTCATAATGAATAAAAAGATGATGATAGATAGAGACCATGAAAAATTTAACTTTCACATAATATTGAGCTTGCAAGACTCTTCTAAAGTTGTCATTGAAAAAGTCCTCCCTGAAGGCTTCTATAAATTCCGAGATATGGGTTCCGAGATTGGTAGCCACAAATATCTCAAAGTCATTCAATGCTTCTACTAATTCTATGACTTTGACTCTTTCGCTGACATTTCCCACGATATTAAGTATATTTCTCATTTTGATACTGAGCGGTTGCAAAAATTTCCAAGCAACATGTGTATAAGAGTCAAGAGCTTCAAAACTAATATTCTCATTTCCATCCTCGTGATATGGAAACTTCACATCTGAAGCTATTGGATTAGTGGTCAACGGATTACCGGAAGAGATCCCGTGTAATAAGTCGATGTAGTTCAAATGAAACCAAATTTTTCTTCTGATGTTATTTTCTTTTGGATCATTTAAAATGGACTTGAACGAATCAGGCTCTCTATTCAACCCTATTGAATACGCCATCAGAAGTAAGGTACCATTGAAAATCTGAAATTGGTTACGATCAGGACCCTCGGAGTCTTCTGGTGCAATGAAAACGTAGATTCTCATGAACAAAGCCAATTGCAAAATGCAAAGATTCATCTTCTGGAACAACTGGAATTTGTTCAAACAGTTTCTTGCTAACACAATGACATCAATTCCAATCGAGTTAAGAAGTAACATCTTCAAACTACGCAATTCCGAATCCGTCAATTTCTGCTTTTCTTTGTAGAAGGTGTTGCGTTTCTGTCCGTCGTACCTCAAGAAGAACTCGTTAACTTCTTGGTTATTGCTGATCAACGAAAGATAACTCATTCTGAGAATGATCAACATGATTCCAAGCTTTGCGTAGTCAATATTACCATCTATGCTTAAGGTTTCTATCTTTTCCTCGGTAAATGTCTCTGGACCGATAATAGCCTCAATAGACTTCTTGAACGATGTTTCGTCTAAGAAAGGAGTATAGGGGTAGATAAACTTGAAAAACCTATTAATATGAATCCACACAATTCTTTTGCTTGGTAATACAGATAAGATCTTGGAAGACAATTCGATATCATTATTGTTTAAATATTCATAATCGGTAAGGAAGTTAAGTCCCAAAGGTATACCCTCATTGATTTTGTCCTTGGCAGCATCAAACTTCTTCTTAGCTGCTAAATTCAATTTTTGAAGTACTTGGATTGGAGTTTTGTTCAAAACTGACAGGTTCTCAAAAGATTTTGTGCATTCTTTTGCTGGAGTGTCCTTCTCGGGCAAGCTTTCCAAAAACTTGTTTCTATCATCATGGAAGTTTTGTGACTTACTCGACATAAATGCCCATAAATCAGACAACCCCATGTCCATCTTCAAGAATGCATGCCATGTAAAAGGTCCATGATTGACTTCATATTTGTCTGGAGTTGTTGAAATAGGCTGATAATCAAAGAAATTGATCGTGTCTGATGGTGAACTAACCGGGTTAATTCCAATCACAGACTTGTAGTCCTCGAAATGCTGCATAATGTCTACATATTGTTTGGCTACAAGGTATACTCTAGTGTTTGGCGTTGAGTTTAACTCTTTATAGTCAAGATGGGTAGTTGAACTGACTGATGTTGGGCCAGTACTGGCATGAGTTGTAGCAGAGGCATACGAAGGAGAAGTAAATTGTTGACTACCTTTGTCAGAATCATTGGAGTACACTTCCAGTTGTTTGCTTAAGGACTGATCTGCATTATTAATATTATGTAGAGAAACCGGGCTTCTGCAAGTTACAGCTGGTGATGTTGTTGAATACGAACCAGTAGATGAAATCGACAGCTTGTATTGTCTCTCTGAAGCTTTACACGATTCCAGTGAAACCGACAGATGTACTTTTGGCAATCTTGCTTCCTTCTGTGGCATATGAGTTGGCTGTGGAGGTGGTCGTTGAGGAGCAGGAAGAGTAGGAACTTCATGACGCAGGGCTAATGGTTGTTGCGGTAATTGTTGCTGAAGTTGTTGGGGTGGTTGATGTAATTGAGGTTGATGTGTTTGAAGGCTCTGTTTCATTGTTACTCGTCTAGGTATATGGTAATCTGCTTTGAATACTGAAGAGCCGCTATTCGGTAATCTATCGTGGCTTTCCAAAGGAGTTGGAAGGACATTTCTCGTGAACAAATTCAGAGGTTTGGAGTCTTGAACACCAGCAGAAGTCAGTGTAATTACTTTGGAAAATACAGAAGAATTCAACGACTGATTGGCGGATATAGCCGAAACAGATGTAGACGATGTAGAAGTGGACGATGGACCGGAGTTGGGAGAATCCGCTACACCGTTAGTAGATTGAACGGCATTAGTAGACAAAGATTCGGCGAATGGATTCGTTTGCGGCACACCTTGTTCTACAGTAACAACATCTACCGAAGCATCTCCGTAGTACGGTTTGTTATACGCGCATATATGAGACGTGTTGTACTTTGTACATGAGGAACATGGCTGGCCCCTGTCGCACTTGACCTTACGGAACTTGCACACGTTACAGACTAACGTGATTCTGTTTCTTTTACGGGCGTGTTTCTGGGCCTGGTTCAGGTCATCATTCAGGTTATCAGACATAATGGAAAAAAATTTGAAAGGTTACTTGTATCAGTAAAACCAAAAGTGAAAAACGCGTACCGTAAGACACGGGTATAAATGACAAATAGTATACCAATCTGAAAGCACGACTAGATGAAATAAAACCAATTTCGGAAATCACAGCAGGCAAAAAAACACGCTGGTTGCTGTCAAAGATTTGAAGGCAATTAAAATTCAATTAACGAACAATTGCTAGCTATAGAATTAATTAAAAGATACGGACCAAAAGCTCTGGGGAATGTGGCAATTGGCGATTTTCTCAAGCTTTTCCTCCCGGAGTCTGTCCGTTTCTACTTAATTCGAGATTGCTGAAGTTGTAATTTCTATTACCTTCGGCTTTTCCGTCTGTCTTTTCTATTCTAGCAAAAGAGGCTATAAAAGGTTGCAACCAGTTTGATAATATGACTTGCTGACTTCTGGGTGTGCCTGACGTTCAGTACTTGTGGCAGTACTAGTGGCGAGTGATCGTATTAAACCGGAATGGCTGCAGAAATGTCCTACGCTATCTCAGACTAGGAAAACAAACGGGTTCGAAAGAAATTGTCAAACAAGGAATGAAAACTACTTTTAAAAAAAAGATTCTACATAGTTAAGCCAACCTGCAAATTATATAAATCGAAGTCGGTGTTAATGCATGGACTGGACTAGATGAGGGAGGCGCGCGCAATGCAGACAGTCACCTTCTTAGAGCATTCGGTGTTAATATGAGTCTAATCATTGCAAAGCGGCTTTTATGCATACCTCAAACATAAGTTCTCTTACCACCGAACTGCCTGCTGCATTGGGCGGGAAATATTAAGTACTTAAAAAATATGAAAGTTCAGAACATTCTTTTTTTGCATCAAAAGAGAATCAACTGATAATTAGCTGGCGAAGAAAACCTTCAGCTACAACACACGGCCTTTATCAAAGGAAACCTGGACAAATTGGGGAATAAATTGCCGTTTCGGTTGGTGCTAGATGTAAAATCTATTGTAAGCAGCTTTGAGAAGATGTGTGTAGGAAACGTAGATCTTTTCTCCATGTCTCAGCTCCATTTAGTTATCCATTGTACAAGCCGGTCTGTTAGGTGATTCACTGACCATCAATAGGCTGACCGGGTTAGTTTCTTTTGAAGCCGGAGTCGAAAGAGATTCTCCACTTTTTCAACTTGCATTGTTGAGCGCAAACGGCTGTTGCGGGACAAGAAAACACAGCACCATTGTCGATTTGCGTTATGGCTCAGAAGTTGGAGAGCACAGCCGTTTTGGTATACGCTAGTGTTCGGCACTGGTGTTTGTTGCCTGATTGAGCACGGAAGTCTTTTTCACCGGGGAACAATTTTCGCAGTCGTCTCCTACCCATCAAAGATAGCCAGACGAATCCAGCAATCTTTGCCTACTTGGGGCAACGTTCCCAGCGCCGTATTGTGGATGGCTTTTATCAGCCGTATAATTATGGTGATCTTGTGTGTTAATTCGCCTGGTTTGCCGTGTTCTCGAAGGGTTCGCTGCAATAGTTATTGCTTTCTCGCGCAGATACAGAAAGACTTTGCGTTGGGTGCAAAAATATTTGTCAGCACTACCAGACTTCTTTCGAATTACATATATTTAGTCTTCAGTTATACCAAATAGATTAATAAATAAAGCGAACTTACTATACACAATGAACTAAGCCTTTTCGCCCAAAATGGCGTCCATGTTTTGAAGCGAAGGGTTGCTGCTGTCGACGTCAATGACGTCAAGATTGGACTTTGGACCGGTGTACACCTTGTAACCATAAACGAAGTAGTAGAACAACGACAAGAGCCACACACCCATGTTGATGACTACAGTGTAGTTCATGGTGTCCTTATCAATAGCCTTGTTGTCTGGGAACATTGCCATAATGATGACGAAAGTGATCCACAAGACTGTAATGGTGTTGATGGCCGTGGAAAAATAGTTGCCCAAGTGGAAGTGGCCAGGAACGAATCTGGACTTACCAGTTGGCAACAAGACCAACAAAACAGGTGTACCCCAAGCCAAAAGATTCGAAGCGACAGCCAATGAGAACAACGCACCTGAGCCAGCAGAACCGTTGATCAAAACTAATAATCCTAACAATAAGGCGACGACACCAGCGAAAATGGTTGCTCTGACAGGCACCTTGACTCTAGGGTCGACATACTTGACGAACTTGTAGAGTACTGGCAAGCCGTCGTCTCTGGCAAAAGCCCAGATCTGTCTGGAAGACGCAATTGCAATAGATACACTCATCAAGTACTGTCCGACAGCAATCATAGCCATGAAAGCAACAGCCCACTTCTTTCCCAAGGCATCGAAGATTATCTGGGCCATAGGGTTACCGGTTTCCGATTCAAGCACAGCAGCAGTGTCTCCGTTCTTGATACAAGCTGCACAGACAATACAGATGAACCAGCCGACTATCCAGCATATGGAAATGGAGCCCAAGATCCCGTAAGGAATAGCCCTTTGTGCATGTTTGGCTTCTTCCGAACAGTGAATAACCGAATCAAAGGCACCAATGGTCCAGATCACAGGCATCATAGAGAGCATGAATGACCAGCCAGTGGTCCAGTCTCTGATATTCGTGAAGTCTCCAAAAATGTAGGAACCGTCGTTAAAGCCGTCACTTTTAGCTCCTATTGGCACTGCAATGAAGAACAAAACAATAATGAAACTGTTCCATGCAATGGAAATCGTCTGGAAGTAGGCTTGGTGTTTAGTAGTCAAGCAACAGAGGATTACATTGGAAACGATACAACCAGCAAAGATCCCGTAGCACTTAGCATTCGTAATCTCAAAGGCACCGTCCAGATTGATATATACAGCCGAAAGAATTTCGACAGCGAAACCGTAGCAGATGGAACACATCCCACCAATCAACCCAAGAGAGTTGGCACATCCGACCAAGAAAGAAAGCGGAACCCGCAAGCCATCAGGTGCGTAGTAGTTGGTGTAGTAATACAAACCGCCCGAAGTTGGAATAGCCGAACCCAACATTGTCATGGACACACCGATACTTAAGATAAAGACACCACCAATGAGCCAGGCCCATACAAACCCACCAGCACCACACTCCAATCCAGAGGCAATCGTAGAACAAATAGAGGGCAACAAACCCATAATGGAATAGGCGATGCCGAACACCTGGAGAGTGGAATAGTGTCTTCTGAGCTCTTGTTTGTACCCGATCTGGGCTAACAACTCCACATCATCGGCAGCGTGAGTAGGATCAATTTCACGGAGATCCGACCTATGTGAAGCGATAAAGTGCAAATGGTCTTCCGTTCTCGACTTTATGGTGTTCATTCTATAAGCTTACAATATAATCTTGATGTCTAAGTCTACGAGTTTGAAATTCTACAAGCCCATTGTATTACTGTTGGAGAATCGGCTACGTTATATAGACTGGAAAATAGAGGCAACTGTTATCAGCAGCTGAACCAAAACAGTATACACGCTGGAGATGCCTTGAAGTCGATGTGGCTTAACGGAATGTTTGTGACAATTTGGGCCGTTATCAATTAAATGTCAGTTCTAGCAGAAATTCCCAAATAGGTAACACCAAGCTACCAGGCCAGATATCCACCGGCACAAACTGTCAAAATAGGCAGAACTTGTCACGTTTCTAATAATTTCCAGTCGTATTTTATCAGAAACAGAATCGAAGTAGATTGACGTAGATTGATCCTAAGAAGCTAGTATAAATCTACTCCAGGCGGATATAAATAACCGTGGAGAAATGTAGAGATGACAAAAATCGCTTCCATTTGCTACACACCCCATATTCACAGTGGAAACTGAGAATTGGTAGGGCTGAATTAAATTGGGCCCCGTCCCCAATTTCAGGTGCCCGATTATATTATAGTCTATACTAACCACTAAATCTGACTACTGCCGGAGCAAACCATAAACATCCGAGCACTGTGGAAACCTCCAGCATCCCACTGGTTGAAAAGTTATTGATTGTCTGGCAGTTCTTATCGGAGCTTCAGCCACTAATCAATAATTGCACCCATCTTCACTAATAACGTGAATATTTCACTTTGGTGTGTGTTTTTCTGGGCAAATTTTCAGACACGGCAGATATTTTTAAAGCCCCATGCCGTCATCTCGTTACATCGAGTCTCATTATCATCCAACCGGCCTCCTTCTAATAATATCGATCTTGGTGTCCTTCTTCCTGTCGCATAGTCTTCCTTGCTATCTGAAATAGCTGCGAATTTTGATTGGCTCATCTCTAAAGATACTCCTGCAGACAATCATCTGGCATTTAACCAGCAGCAACTGAACGGTTGCAACAGGAACTTGGAACAGAGTGGTTTATTTAGGATACCAACGATGCTGATTCCTTGTATATTCAAGCTAACCCAAGTCATGGTAGCCTTGAAGTTCTTTATCTTCTTAGAAGACCTCGACGGTCTCGGCACCACAATTAAACGAGCCGTGTCTGGTCTACTGATAAGAGATCAGATCAAAGTCACGTGAACTTCGATTAGCCTAATTGGGAGTTGCCGCTAACTTGACATACTAAGTGGGTCTGCATCATCTCCTAAATCTTACGTTTTTATTATTCTAAATTATATTGAATTACAACTTTTGTTTGTGTCTAGACCCGATGATTCGTTATAGAGGGTGCGATCGCGATCATACTTTCATCTAGATTTCGTTCTCGGTTGTGTAGTTCCGTCGGGTTTCCTCGTACCATAAATTGTCCCGACATGATATTAATGGTCTACCATGAGACATTGTAGTATATGTTGATATTGGCACCTGGTCAGAGTGAGATCACACTGAAGCGGTGCGTGACAATGTTGGATTCTTTGGAGTCTGAAGATTTGAAATGTCTAATAGTTTCAACGGTGTCAATAGTGGGGCCCAGGAGTATCCAAAGTAATGACCATAAGATATTGTCAGGAATAGTATCCACAGTAGTATGTAAAATCCACAGTGGAATGTACTTCCAGTAATATGTCGTATCTATTATCATTATATTTTATTATTCAATTCTTTAGAATAGTCAATGCCAATTAATTTTTGTAATGTCTAATGGTGAGGCCCTTCTAATCCCGACTTAGATGTATAAGTCGCTGATATCATCGAGAAGTTTGTCTGCCAAAGTGGTTACTGTCTTATGCAAAGGACTAGAAGGGTCTTGATTCTCAACAAAAATCACATTAAACTGGGCCAACAAGTTGTTGTATCTATTGACCTTTGTTCGGAGTTGTTCAAGCAATTTTCCTGAAGACAACTGCTTCAAGCTCTTGTCATTGAACAAGTCGTCGTCTTCGCCCATAAGATCGTCGTCGTCTTCTTTCAAAAACAGAATAGGGTCGTCAAACTCAACCTTACTGGCCGAATTTCCACTAGAAGCGCTGGAGCCGGCGTCATCAAAGATACTCGAATAATGGTAGTCCATCGAAGAGTTGAACTCCTTATCAGAATTCTTCAAAATCTTGTGCTCTGTCACATAATTCGAAACATTCGACAAACAGTCGTGCCAATACTTCTTGTCTTCTATAGAACTTATGGAACTTGAAACGATTAAATAGGATGCAAGATTGATGAAAATCTTCGTGGCCTCGTTGTTCTGCTTCTGGTACGAGGTGACTTCCTGAAGCAACACTCGTAACACTTGATCTTTGGAATCGCTAATGAATCTATGTATAAAGGCATGAATCGGTGTGGGCGAATCTGCTTGCTGTTGGAAGTTGACAAGATGCGATTTGATCTGTTCATTAATGTTAATATCCAGCTTGGATTCAGGCAAACTAAGATCCTTTTCCACATAGTTGGAGTCCAAATTTGCTGTTACTACAGAGACCACATCTCGTATTCTCTGCGAATTGTCCCAGTCTTTTATTTTCTTCAAAGCGATCAAAATATTACTTCCACATATGTTGATGACAATTTTGAAAACCAAAGAAGACAACTCCTGTGAACCTGTTTCACTACTAATGTTGGATTTCACGATTTCGGACAACACTCGGACAGGCAAACTTTCAGCATCAGTCTTCTTGTGCGAAATTTCCAGGAGTATCCAGTTAATGATACTCGCCGTTGTAGGAATCAAGAATACTTGTGACAAATAGTCAATTCCATTAGTGAGGATGGAAAAGTCAATCTTTCCGATACTTGTAGCTGTAATGGCTTGTTGGTAGACAAGTGGAATAAGTTTGTAAATTTGCTTGATGCTTATCGACTTGATCAAATCGTCTGATAAACCATCGTTACTATCATCAAATAAGGCGTTGATCCATTCTATCAACAAATTGTTGTAGTTTGTAGCTATTGTGTTATCTTCTTCGTCGCTATTGACCGGAATTTGATTGGTGAGGTCATCGCATAGACGATAGTAGAAGTTATTGATATAGTCCAAGGCAAACGAGTTCTTTATGTTAAACGTAGACAAGTCAATCTTAAATTTTTCTACAATGGAAATGATCGACAAGATCAATACTCCGCAGTACGAATACACCTCCTGAAAGTTTTCGTCCTCGTCATCGATTCGGAAGTTCTCGGAATCAATATAGTCAATCATCTTACCCAACACCACATACGGATTGCTGTTGAAAACAAGAATGTTTGTCAATTGAACATTCGACAACACAGACAAAAGTAAACGGTTCAACTTCTCGTGCTCGCGAGAGATCTTCATTTCGTCGATGATGTCATTGACTGCGTTGCTCAACTCGATTTGTCTACTGTACAGATATTCCAAAGAAGCAGGAAGAGAATTACAAAGCTCCAACAATCCAGATTCCTCTAAAGAAGTAAACTCGCTGTTTACGTTAATCAACTTGTCGTTAAACTTACGACGCAAGTTCAAATCGTGATTATACTGTGCAAGCTCGGATAAAATTACCTGCTGGGTTATCTTTGACTCCATGGGAAAGAATTTCTGAAAAGCTACAGGTGGCAACAATCTGTTAAATATCAAGCTCTTGATAAAAATCTGTCTCAAGTCATACACTTTACTACTCCCCAGTGCCAAATTCGTTAGAACTTTTACAATAGAGTCGGGAAGAGAGTTAAACGCATTGAGCACAGCTCTTTCCAACGTCTCTTCGTCGTTCACTTTTGCAAATTTCAATGTAGACAAGATTACTGGAATTCTCGTAATAATGAAATTCTTCCAGTTGAAAAGAACATAGCAATCATCGTTGTTTATCACAGCATAGCCAAATCCCTTGAACGTTGCCTTGATCAAATCAAACGAAGTCAAGTACGGATTTTTGTTCTTATCGCTGCTGGGAATGAAGTTGTGTACGAAGTTATTGAAAATGATTTCGTTATCTGCGAATTTCCACAGCTTCATGATCTTGTTCAACCAGAGAAACTTGATAGTTTCGTTGTACGTCTCCTGCTTAGCAGAATTCAAGCTGCTTATAGACAAGTTCTTGTAGGAAGAAGTGGTGATAGTGGGCAATTCCAGCGACATGTCTTCGCCAGAGCCAGAATAATCAGCATTAGTCGCAGAAGTCGCTTTGGAATGTATCAACAGCCTGATTTGATCCTCATTCAATATATTCTTAGATTTTAAAAGTAAAAAATCCAACAAATTACTCAAACGAAGACTTTCAAGATGCGTGGCTAATTGAAAAACAAGATCGTTCACTAAAGCCTCATCCTTCACCATCACATGTTCTATTACAGAAGAAGCAAAAAAGACAATATGGTTAGCCAAAGATATCTGTTCTGTCAGGAACTTTTTGTCGACAAACAGATCAAGAACTTCTACAATGTAGTCACGGTACTGGACCTTTATAAGCAATCGCACGATATCCTTGTCGTACTTGGAATACTCATATTTCAAGATCTTGTTCAATCGAATCAAGTAGTCTACTTGAGAAACGAGTGAGATTTTATATAGGTTGCTCCAAAACCGCTTCAATTCTTCAGCAGAAGATAATGCCAATTGTATAGCTAACAGCACTTTATACTCAGCTATCTTTTTTTCAGTCAAGGTTCGGGGATTATGTATTATTTCTAGTATCTCAGTCTGGTACTCTCCATCTTGAATAGTTTGTTTTGCGTTCAATTGCGCAAAAAGCCCAAGAAAAGCCTTGAACGGCAACTTCAGATGAACTGCCTTCTTCACCAACTTATGAAGAGAAACTGTTGCTGACATGATGGATTTGGATTCTACGGATAAGAAGATAGGGTAGTCCATGAGCTCTTTTCTGAATATTTTGTTCACGTGAGAATATTGAAAACCGCGCTACCATGTAAAAATAAATATAAGCCCATGATGGAGCAACTTGCAAGAAGAAAATATCAAGAAATCTACTAGGATTATTGTAGTATTTAATTACTCTCTGGAAGCATTTTGTATTCCTTATATATGGCTATATATTTATATTATATTCCTTTTGTGTAAACGAAGCAATGACAGATTAAAAAGACATTATAGAATGGAAAAGTACAATAAATAGGAAATCCAACCCTAAGACAAACAACAAAGGTGACAAAAATGGTAAAGCAAGCAAAACTAGACATTGAAACTAAAATCAATGTAAATAATTCGATTTTAGACAAAAATTTACTGAAATCAATTTTTTGACAAAAGCAAACACATATAGTTACAGTTCAAGTGGAATTAGTTGAAGCAAATCTCAGTATGGAAGTAGTTCACCACATTCCTGAGCTGCTGAAGCTGGAGATTAGATGGCTGTTACCCTGTGAAGAACTGGTGGACAGAGCAGACATATTGTTGGTGGGTTTTTTACCCCAGATAGAAGCACCTGAATTAGTGGTGCTCCAATTGGCACTTCCAGCAGAAGTAGGAAGCAACAGTGGCGAGTTGAGAAAGCCACTAGACGTTTCTAGAAGAGTAGGGTTTGTCAATGGAGAGCCAGTTGCAGTAGAATGGTTAGCATTCAAAGGTGTGGTTACAGGCGTAGAAAGAAACAAATTAGGAGGTGAGCTCTTGTTAGAAGAGCTTGAGTTTGGCGGTAACAAAATTGGAGACGAGTTGCTGGACAGATGCTCAAATAGCTTGGAGTGAAGTGGTGGAGGTTTCTGCTGTTGAGCTGAGTTAGAATACGTTGAAGAAGATATTGAGTGCGAGCTTTCGTTGAACATCGTGAAGTTACTTTTCAAATCAAGAGCAGGAGGAATGCCAGTCAATGGTGTTCCGGCACTCGTAGAGTTGGATTGAGAGTCGGAGGCGACCGAGGAAGAGGCAGAGAGTTCAGAAGCAAATACCTGTGGCTGTTGTTGTTGGTTTTGAAAGTTGTGAATATTCTGGTGCTGGAAGTTCTGAAGACTTTGCTGGTTCTGTTGCAATTGTTGCAGCTGTTGGTAATTCTGTTGGTTCTGTTGGCTTTGTTGATTTTGATATTGCTGCTGATTCAGACGCTGTTGCTGATACTGCTGCTGTTGGTACTGGTGTTGATGGTATTGTTGCTGGGGTTGATTCAGCTGATACTGATGGTGTGACTGTTGCGAATACTGGTTATTACGAAGCTGATGCTGTTGGTTCTGTTGGTTCTGATTTTGATTTTGATTTTGGTATTGTTGGTTCTCATTTTGTTGATTTTGTTGATATTGTTGAAGAAGGTAGTGCAGCTGTTGGTGCTGGACTGCCGCGGCCGCAGCAACTGCAGCCAAAGCGTACTTGTTCTGCTGACTGTTGTTGTAATTTGCATGAGTATTCTGCTGGTTTTGATTGGGGTATCTACGAGAGGTGTTGGTGTAGTTGTTGACTGAAGTGTCCTGTTTTGAAAGCGAAAGTAATGCCTTGTTGATGAGATCCAACTGAGAACAGAACGGAGTTAATTCCAACTCTCTTTTAGGGAATGTGGCCAATGACGGATCAGACATGTATGCTATGTATGAAAAAGGAACGTATGACTAAGATGAAACTTTTATGAATCGAATTATGCTGAAACTCAGAATGATAAATACAGATGTCCAGTTGTTGAGTGAACCAAGATATGGAATGAAATTGAAATGATATTCAAAGATCTTAATGTTTTGAAATGATACTGCAAAATATCAAATGATATTAATGGGTTTATAATATGATATTCACGAGATATAAAATAATCATATGTCAAGGGAAAGTAACAAGAAGAGCCTATCGATAAACCTCGAAATTATCGACTCTATGAAAAACGAAAGAATAGATAGTAGGCAAACTTATTAGTGTCAGATTTGAAGACTGTTTGTGATGTACAATGAACAGATTTCGCCCAACAAACTGCTTCTTTGGGGACGTGGTTGCCGGATGTTTGTATCTACAAACCACAACACTCCTCTGATAACAATATATAATCCAATGTATAGTGATTGTTGGTGAGAAAAACAAATCTTGAGAATTCTGAAAAGTTTTTGATTTACGTCGATCGTAATTTTGCGTGTCAGCAGAATAACGCGCTTCTGATTTGGCACTAGACGCTAGCAGAAGAAAAAAATAGCGACAAAATCGTGCGAGAACGAGAAAAATGGCTCGAGAATGGCACGACAAAAATAGCGAAGATGAACGTGAAATAAAAAGTTGGTCCTACCAGGACTTTTCTAGAAACAGAGGATATTAAGAAAATGGGATAAGTATGTTCAAAAGTTATACTTTAATTGTTCCATTTTCTAAAACTAAAGGAATCCTGAAGTCTTCCAAAAGTCGACGGTTGTAAAATGAATCAATTTGTATCCTTATGTTGCTGGTTTGTTTTACTACCGCGGTGCGGCTCATGGAAGCAATTTAAAATACTAGAATTTACGGCTGCAACTATTTTTGCATCAGCTTTATTTAATTTTTTTCATTTTCAATTCTTTCTATTGCATTTTCACATTTGTACATTTCTAACGAACCTAGTCATTACATTAGTGGATTAAATATTTCATTACTGCGCATTCACTTGCCACGAGGGAATGCCGGAGCTGGACTCCTTTGGCTGACTATTCAAGGCAGAACTTCCAGCATTCAACTGCCATGAGGGGACACCTACAGAAGCGATTTTCTTTTTCAATTCTTCACTGTTGTCCTCAAGGGGTGCACCAGCGGAAGGAGCTTGCCATGAAGGAATATTCAGGGAAGAAGCTGCAAGCTCTTTTTCTCTGTGGCTCATCTGCCAGGCAGGAATTCCAGCAGCAGTGACTCCGTCCACGGTGACTGCTCCTACAGTACTTGAGGAGTCGAACTTGGGCAGTTCCAGCTTTGGTTCAGCTCCAGCTACAGGTGCAGGTTCCTTGCCAGCAGCAGGATCAACAGCAGCAGGAGTGGCAACTGGAGCAACTGATGAAACAGAGGAAGCAGATGAAGCGGGAGAATCAGAAGTGGCAGAAGCTTGAGACTCGGCAGCCTTGGCTTTGGCCCTCTTCAATATTTCAGAAGCTGAAGGAATTGCAGAAACTGGAGCAATCTTTCTTTCAGCGCCACCATTGGCCAGAGATATATTGGCACTTCTGGCCGCGATCAAGTGTTTCAACGATTGTAATTCTTCGTTGATTTCGCTCAACTCATCCTTTACGCTGGACTTGGTCTGATTCATGTTCTTTTCGATGCTGTTGCTTAAGTTGTCGATTTCCAACTTCATCAATCGTAAGTCGTCATCAAACTTTAACTTATCCTTGTTGTATCTGCTAAGGAAGTCATTGACGTTGTCTATTACGACGTCGATTTCCTTCAACTTGGCCGTGTTGTCGTTTTTGATCTGCTCTTGGTCTGCACTCAACTGCTCCAAAATCTTGTCGATCTTGATGAACTCTTCTTCAATTGTCTCCTTGTCTTTCTCTATAGAAGTCTGTGTAGGAGGAATGATTGATGGAATCAAGTATCGTGTGACCACCTGGTACAATCCATAGGAAACTCCAGCAGTGGCTGTAGCCATAATGAAGTAATCCTTCCAAGATCTCTCAGGAACAGGCGGTGTGACGCTGTAATAGTCAATAGGAGGTAAAGAAGCGATATTGTTGACATTGCTATTACTTTCATAAGTAGGGGCAATAGAATTATTGCTAGAGCCTTCCGAGACTCTTCTCAAAGATTCTTCAATCTCTTCTTGCGAAAGCCCTTTAGCTTCAAGGAATTCCACTTTCTTCGTTAACGGAGAACCAGAGACATTTGGATCTCGCAAAAATGCCACAGCACTCTTGATATGATCCTCGTTCATCTCGAAGTCTCAAACTACAATCAATTCGTGTCGCTGTGAAAAGCTTTGCAAATTGTGGAAAAAGAAGTGAACAATTTCCAACATTTCTTAGACACACCTTTTTTTGTGGAAAACTGAAAAATGCGGAGGTGCCGAGGTCAGTTTGAGGCACGTGACAGAATATGGAGTTGCAACCAGGGTTGCAAAAAGGTATACGATAATAATATGTTCGAACGGATATTATGGTAAAGGGGAAATAGATTGAATAATATTTGAGCCCTATTTAACAACTGTAGAATTGCAGATTTCAACATTTTGAAAATTTGAAAAGGAAAAATTGATGTGGCCCATCTCCAACTGACACACTATATATGTATATCCTTAGTTGTAGAAATAATACATCTTTCCATATCCAGCAAAATCTGCCTTATATTGTCTGTCCTATTTACTTTTATTACTTCGCTATGTACAAGTATTATAACCATATCGTAATTCATATCTATGCCAATCGCTCTTTCTTGAACAACCGGCACTGTGAGAAATCACCTTTGATCAACTCCTCATAGATACACCAGCTGATACCGGCACTCAAAGCTTTTCTTCCGAATCTCAACGAAAGACCCCGGAAAAGGTTAAACACGCCGCCGTCTTCTCGGAGCAAGATTGCTGTAGTCTGCAAGATCGACGTTTCCTTGGTCAACTGCAATCTGGTCTTTATGGCATCGAACGGAGCCGTCAATGTGGTTGATAGAGAAGCAGCTAGAATAGCGGATGATGAGTTGATCACAGACGATCTCAGATCGGACACTGTTACCGACTCAGGGAGAACCTTCACTAGGATATCGTTCTTGAACCCTTCGTAAAAGAGAACGTACAACCCAGCATAGGGACAATCTCTGGCCAAAGTAGCTACTGATCCTTTAAAGAAGTTCAGCAAAGAAGTACCATGGGCCACTCCGTCGGGGCCAATGTCTCTATAGATTCCTACGATACTTTCACCCATCGTACGGTACGAGTAGATATTCGACTCGAACCGGGTTTTCACCATTGTTATGGGCATGGTGATATAACCTACAATGGCTCTAGCAACAAAGCCAGTAGCCAAATTCTCCATGGGTAAAAGTTTAGGAAGCACAGAAGTATCTGATTTTTGAGAAGAATCTCCACGCCATTTTTCGCCGTTTGCACCCAGCTCTGCTGTCGATTCGCGCTGATTATAATGAGCTACAGCCGTTCTCATCTTCGACAACGTCGTAAAGTACAATCCAGCTCCAACCGAAGTCCGCAAGGCGGAGGGTACGGCCCCTCTCCAGAGATCTTTAAGCTGGGAAAGCTTTCTGATTTCACCGGCAATGGTCAATTTTGAAGATTCCAGGTGTTGCTGCTGCAATCTCGTTTTGAGAAGGTCAAATGGCTGAAGCGTAACTGCTGAAGTCAATCCAGCCAATCCTCCTGAAAGAAGATGCACCGCAGCATCTGGTGATTTGCCAGGTTTCCCGATCAGCACATCCCTCGCAACAGAAGCAACGGACTTGTCAGTTGCAGCGTTGGCCATGAGGTGGATAATTGTGGACTATGAGGCTTTTCCTTATCTAGATGCTCAAAAAAATTTTAGTTTGGTGATGTTCTTGGTGAAAAACTGGAGTCTCTGGTAGTGAAAAAATCCTGATGACTCCTGTTTTTCAGCCAGTACTTGGGTGTGTATAGTTATCTGGAAAGGCTTTGTGTCAGCGAATTATCATTGGCATTAGAGTTGATTGCTATATATAGGTGTGATGAAGACAAGCTTAAGACCAGCATGGTTAAGGGCCAATAAACGTAATTTTGTTATGCTCTTCTATGGTCTTATGCTTCTAGATCCAAAACGGAAATTGTTCTAGAAGACGATATCCTCCCTAATCGTGCTATCAGAGATATCTTGCAAGTATGTTGAAGATATCTACGCTTCAGCTACATTCGGGGGAAGCTATCCTACGGTTGTAATTTTCATTAAGTATATGCTTCTTTACAGACATTCATGGAAAAGAACGATCACTATAATAATTGTCTGTCTCTTTTAAATGCTCTTCTATAAACCCAAATCTCTGGTCTTGTCCCGCGGTCATCAATCGTCAATAATGCACTTTTTCTTCCAAGAACTTCTTCAGGGCAGTTGTAATCACCAAGGCTTCGTCCACACCGTCGAGATCGGGTAAACACAAGTCTCCGGCATGATTTTGGCGCCAGAGGGCTAGACTGGCAATTCCTAGAAAACTATGGAACGGATCTGGAGTGGCGCTTGGATCCTTACTAAAACCTCCAACCAAGCTGTTCTGGACTTTGTTTAGCAAATACTCCTGACCTTTGTCCAAGTCCACAAGTTTGAGATGACTATTTCCTATCAATGCCAAACTTGCAGTACACCACCACGAGTAGCAGGTATCACCAAACTTGCTTTCGCGTCCATTGAAAGATCCTATGTCTTCTTCTTCGTGGTATTCATATTCAAAATTGTAGAGCAGAGGTGGAAAATCTACTTGTCTGTGAACAAGCCAATTGACAGTCTTATCGAAATCAGTCCCAAATTCGTATCCCAAAAGCTTTAAACAAGCTATTCCACAGTACGTAAACCCAAGATGGCTTTCGACGTGAATTGAGGAACTTAACCCTCCTTGATAATCAATTCTCAGAAGAATAAAATCAGTCAAAGCCTTGGTGTCGATGTCATTCTCTCGTTCTTCCTCTCTGAGGGTATCGTACTTCACAAGATGTCGTATACTAGCTGCTATATAGCACAATCGTACATCTGTTTCTCCAAACCGAACATATTCTCCGTTGTCAGTGTACCGAAGTGTAGGAGCAAATGAGCCTTTATTCTCTCCTTCCTTGATCTGGCTTAATTGTAAGAACTTCATGACTTTGTGATTGTCCAACACTTTTGAATAGTCTGACTCGAGAATGAGAAGATTAAGCAATGCAAAAAGTGTGGAAGAAAGATTGGGTAGATCATACTTTGACAGACCCTTAAAGTATGGAGTAGCTCTAAATGCCGAGAAGTAGTCGTTTTCAAGCAAATAATCTTTATATATGAACTCGCTGTATGATTGTAGCTCTTCCTTCGTGTATTTCAATTGTTTGAGAAGCCCCAATCCATGAAGACAGAAGTATATGAACGAGAGTCTATTGGCATCTTCTGATTGAAGTTTGGCAGGGAGTAAAAGCAAACATCGCTGGAAGAATTTCGCATGCTTTTCAGTAAGAAATTCCCTTGGTTCACTCATCGGATTCTCTACCATCAAAATCTCAATATACCAGCTGGAACTGCTCGGAAGTCAAAACTGCCTATAGAAGATTGAACAGCGAGTTAACAAAATGCGCCATACAAATTATCATCGCTCGCTTATTATGGACATGTACGACTGTGTATAACTGTGCACAAGTTAATACATTTCTAAAATGCTTTTTTTGTTCAATGTTCGGTAAATTTATCAGAGAGGCCAATTTGTTTATGTCTGAGACGCTGCCTCAGCCTGGCCCGAAATAAAGTTGGAATCGAATTCCAGTTATCTTCCCGAAAAATTCCAAATCCATAGCAGTTTTTGGAGTGGCAGCAACATGCTTACATCACATGACCTATCTTTCTGTATCATATGCCCTCCGCGACGTGGAATTGCTAGTGGACCAACACGCCAACTTGTCTTGCCCCCATGTCTTTCACGTTTCTGCGGTACGGAACTTGTCTGCCTGGATCCCTGTGACGCTTTGTTCCGGAAGAACTGGAACAGTGGTTAAAAGATATCCGGACGACCAGGAATTTCGTACACACAACTTTCCATAAATCCCACTTCATACCAATTACAAGTCATCCAGCAACTTGTCCCATGAATGCTTTTGAGCTTTCGTATGTAAATGTATAATGGTGGTTTGTGGGCTCTTTATCTACCATAGTATTTGTATTATCTGATTGAAATTCTAAGACTATCAAGTGCTTCAGCGTTAATTATTATTTTATTCATTATGCTTTGTTATTTTTTCCTGCAAAAAATACGAGCGTGGCCTGTGCGTTCTTCGAACGTTTTACAAACGTTCGCTACATAGCTTCATGTACCTTGTGCGTGGGCACTGTGGGTGCAAAAGAAAAAAATCCTACCCCAGCCGAACGTGTTACTCCGCTACGAATTCGGTTTCTAAACCATAGCGACTTCACTCTATAGAGACGTAGTCTTCATGTTGTAGCTATTTTAAGCAAAGGTAGCATAAGTACGCGTCATGTAATCTGCTTTTATAAAGGTCAAACCTTAGGGGCACACGTTTCTTGAGCTTAAATCGACTTTCTGTATGGAAATCCCAACAATGTTAATTTCACCTATACAAAATAATATGTCGGTTGGGAGCGATTGTCTATGTCGTCTCATCTCCACACTTTCGGATTTCGACAATAAGGACAATTTCAAGTGGTGAGAGCTTTCGTGTCTCGGTGCCTGAACAATATTCTTGGACTGGTCGACCGTGTTTTCGTGTTCAAGTCATATGTGGCTCTATTAGATCAGGAAAGTGACTTTCCAACTTTGCCAGCAATAAAGTGGTGTTGGACTGACTGGTTGTGAATCGACGCCAACAAATATTCTGTAAATTAGTTGACAGCTGGTTGTAGTTCATTCCCTAAAGGCTTGGATTGAATTACTCCTCAAACCAAGGCTCGTTGACAATTCAATTGGCCTGATGGTGACTGTGGTGTTTGAGCTATTGTTTTCAACTGACCTACGGGAAATCTAAGCGAAGGATATGCATAATGTTATTGCGGAATGGTATTTTTTATCCACATGAAGGTTTAACAAAAGTATGATTGTTAAGATATTCAGGAAAAGAAATGCTCCCCAGAGCCGTTTCACGTAGATTGCAAGATACATCCACTAATATTTCAGTGCTGTTTATGTATCCCCAATTGAATTTTGCTGAAATCGGCAGTCAGCGTGTTTCTCCCAGGAATTGTATAAATACCGTGGAGTTCTTTGCGTTAGCCTTATAAAAACTCTCTTACTCCTGTTGTCCATATTGTCAAATACAATACTGAAAAAGTAGTTTCACAAACACACAAAACTCAAAATGAAAGTATCCACTATATCTTTGTTGGTAGCCACCATTGCTACCATTGAAGCTAAGATTCAAAACAAAGAAGTTCACAAGAGAGCCGACAAAGTTGGAATCTTGAAGAGAGCTGATTACACTGTTTACACGGTCTACGGTAATGATGCTAACACCGCTGTAGCTGGTGCTCTTGGTGCCGCTGGTGTTGCGACAGAAGTTGCTACTGATGCTGGTGGTGCTGTAGGTATTGCTGCTGGTGGTCCAGCTGTAGCTGCCTCTGCTGCTGCAACCGAAGCTGTTGGTGACGCTGGCGATGCTGCTGGCCATGTTGCTGCTGCTGCCGCTGCCACTACTGACAATTCTGCTGCTAATAGTGAAGATTCTATTGCTACTGACACTTACACTGCTACCGATGGTGGCGAAGGTACCGATGTTATTGATGTTTACACTGCCACTGACGACTCTGTCGACTCTTCTGCCACCGAATCTGATGATAGCGAGTCTTCTTTTACTGATTCAGACACGTCTGCTGCTACTGATGACAGCGAGTCTTCTGCTATTGATGATAGCGAATCTTCTTCTACTGATGACAGCGAGTCTTCTGCTACTGATGACAGTGAATCTTCTACTGATGATAGCGAGTCTTCTGCTATTGATGACAGCGAGTCTTCTGCTACTGATGACATCGAGTCTTCTGCTACTGAAGACAGCGAGTCTTCTGCTACTGATGACAGCGAATCTTCTTCTACTGATGATAGCGAGTCTTCTTCTACTGATGACAGTGAATCTTCTACTGATGACAGCGAGTCTTCTGCTACTGATGACAGCGAGTCTTCTGCTACTGAAGACAGCGAGTCTTCTGCTACTGATGACAGTAAATCTTCTTCTTCTGCTACCGGTTCTGGCTCTGGTTCTAGCTCTGGTTCTAGCTCTGGTTCCAGCTCTAGACATGGCACAAGTACTACCACCAGTCACAACATTGCTGTTCAAAGCACTGGTGCTTGCGGTATAGCCGTTGCTGCCATTGCTGTTGGCGCTTTGTTGATCTAAGTCTTAGTTCTCTTCGTTGTTTGTATATTAGTAGTGTAATTAATTTTTCTTTCTATATTCATCTGACTCTCAAGACAAATTGATATTTCTACTCTAATGCTCAATAGCTAAGAAATTTTGGAATAATAATTCAGTACTATTTTCTTTGCTGGGATTTTAAAGAGAGAGCTAGAATAGTTCTGTCATTTTACTCTTGAACATACTCTACTTACTATTCTCTTACAGGATAGCCCCAATAGTAACTATCTATGAATAGCAAAAAAAATTGTTCAGATAATTCCAATTAGCCGTTCGACTAGTTCTGGGGGGGTAATGTTGCATGTTAATTTCATTTTCAAGACTTAGGACCACTATCCAATTCTGTAACTTACCACTGCATTTCCGCCTGATTTTGGATTGCAAAACTATTATAATCGTGGCTGTGCCTGAACTTTAATTGTACCTATGTGAACTAAAGAGTGGACTGAATTTATTTACCAGTATGGTTTACAATATCAAGACGGACGTGGAACATGTTGTAACAATAACATATATGCATATGGTAAATACCCAGCGAGAATTATTCCTGGCGAATTACGAAGAACAGATTAACAAACACTAGAAAAGACAATTGGAAAATGCTTTACTCACCTGGTCACAAAGCCTGTTAATAACTATAAACACACAAATGACTATCACAGGCACAACCTCGTGAAGAATGAAGAAATGTACTTGATCCACAAGAATACTTTGAAATCCGTAGACTTAAAGATATTCCTTGGACAACTATGAAGATTGGACGAAGGGCAAAGTCGAAAAGCTCAATTATCTTCAAGTAAGGCAATCTAGAAAACTGAGTTTCCTATCTAATAAATATGCTAAGATAAGGAGTTTATCTACAAAGAGTTCGTATAAGGTCTTTAAGAAGAGTTATACTTCGTAGCGCAAATATACAGTAACTGGAGAAGAGGATGACATTGTCATGTTATTAGATCATTTAGTATTGCCTATTTCCGATTTCCAGTATGGCGGCCAAGTCTATGGATGGATTTTTTTAATTCCCAGTTAGTAGAAGGAAAATACAATTGCAGATATGTGCTTTACAAATTAGATGAAGACCAGCAAACATTATTCGATAATAATAAAACAAGTAGCGACAGCCGCCTATCTGTCCTTAATCCATTGCTCAAATATTCAGTAAGCCGCTTTATCTCTGATGATGACCGGCTGGTTGCAACTAAGTACAAACCGAAGAAATACCCAATGAGGTTGGCTGAGTTTGAATACGAGAAATTTCTCCAGGCTTCTCTGTACCTCAAAATCTTCAAGTCCCGTCGGAATCCAAACCAAGAACTCCTTCGAGATCACGAAAGCTTGATCAATTTGGCGATAGTATTCAAGCATTCGAGATGGTAAACTCAGCAAGTGCAGTACGCAACGGAGCTTGCTATACACCAGTAAAATGGGTGCCTAGTCTCCTTTTCAGGGTTTTCTCTACTTCGAGAACTGTTGCGCTTTTCGGCCTTTTGTCTGCAAATCTTAATCAGTATCCTGTGGATAAATAAATCATTTTTTTAGCAAATAATATGGATAGGCTATTCCCCAAAATAACCTCGCCTGGTTCAAAACTTAACAACTAGACTTCTAAAGCTTTACATTCACTTTGAACGACATTCGACTTATGCTCTCAAAATAGGGATATTTCTACAATTCCCCTGTAGAATCTCTTGTCGAACTATTTTCTACTATTAATAGTGATGCTCTCTTTCTTACTTCTCAGAATATATCTCGAAGGTTAACTAAATAAATAGACTACGAACTTTCATTATTTATTCGTAATTCTATTATTAGCATTGTTAAGATCCAATAGATCTATAACATTTGTTCGAGTATATCAAGAAAACTCACTTCGAAATTTCGTAACTTGCTCCTAATTTTATTCTGGTTTATTACTGTTAAAATAACTGGGAGAAGGTTAGCATCGCCTCTATCAAGTATGGCGCTGTGACAGTAGCTCTCAGTTTGTCTTTCTAGACTGTGAACAAACATATCCTTTTTGGCGATAAGCGCATGGTTATCAACTTGCACTTTGGTGTACCACTCTACACTGTATTCTGATACGCCATTTCCCTCTTCCAATGGAACTCTTTTGTAATAGTTTTCGACATTGAAAGATGCATCACCGAAATTGAAGAAGAAATCTGAGAGTTCGATGTTTAAACCACTCCCAAGTAATTTAGTATACGCTTCCTTCAATGTCCATAAATGATTAAACACGAAGTACCTTTGAGAAAGGTCATCGTGGGTTCTTAAATATTCCAACTCGCTGGGCGCAAATATGGGCTCGAAATCTTCCAAGAACAGTGTTGGCGAGATCCTTTGCTTGGAATGAGACAAATCTATTCCGATTGGAGAATTAGTAGTTGAGCGTTCCACGACAATGCTGATAATCCGGTTAGAACTACTGGAATTGAACTGGAATTTTGCGTCTGTTAGGAGTGGTTTCCCATAGTTATTGTATTGAAACCGAATGTGGCTCCATGGATAGGTGAAATTTCCAAGGTAAAAATTGAGAATTAGCCGCTGGAAGAGCTCGCCGATCAACAGCTTTATCCGTTGGAAGCGTTCCTTAACCGCTTGGATCTTCATCAGCAACTGCAAGTTGTCTACCAACCGTAGTGTGACTTCGAAGTTGTACTCATCGGAGAGAAACGTGACAAGCTCTTCGGTGATCGTGGTTGTGAATACGAAGACAGTTGAATCGTTTGATGCATTCTCTATCCATGTTTCTAGATGGCGGTAAACGCTGAACATCGGCACTTGTAGTCTTGGATGCTGTGCTCTACTTTGTGGTTGGTACCATATAATAAGCTATTAAGCGCTGTGCTCTCTGTACATTATTTTGGTCGTCGATGACTCACGTTTGGGAGTCAGATCGAAAGTGCTTAAATCATTTTTGAGATTTTCATTTTTTCAAACTTCTGTAGAGATTTTTATTCACCGATACATATCGTCTATACAATTTATCCAATTATATGTATTATAGATTGGCAAATCATCTTACTTTACTCTTCGATATTACTGTAAAATCTGATCTGATTGCTGCCGTCGTATGGGTTTTTCTTAGCCTCTTCTTGCGCTTCTAATACAACCTTCTTAACGGCTTCAAAGCTTTCGTCAGATATTTGATAATGGAAAGAAATTCTCCCACCGTAAACCTTAATTTCATGCTTCTCTGCTAATTTTCTTATGTATTCTGGATCCCACCTGTTTTTCTTCGTGTCGATAAACACAAAGTTGGTTTCGACTGGATGTTCCAAGTGGATTCCGTTCTTGTCGCACAATTCACCCAACTCTTTGGCTCTTTCGTGTGTCTTTTGCAATTTAGGCAAGTTCTCATCAATGGCCTTGATGGCCATTACAGCCAACAAACCGCTTTGCCTTATTCCACCACCGTTTTGTTTCTTAAAGTGGTTTGCTTTTTTTATAAATTTTCTGGTTGACACAAGAACGGAACCAATTGGAGCACCCAATGTCTTGGAAAGACATAACGAGACACTGTCGAAGTAAGAACAGTACTCTTTGATAGAAATGCCGGTGGCAACAGAGGCATTCCACAACCTGGCACCGTCAAGGTGCAATTTTACATCGTTCTTCTTACAGAAATTGGAAATTTTCTTGATTTCATCCAAGGGGAAAATCATACCGTGCAAGGTGTTTTCCAAGGAAATAACCTTCGTTGGAGCTCCATGTATTTCACCATCATCGGGGATGAAATTTGGTAAAATGTCCTCTTCCAAAGTCAAGTGGTGTCCATTCTTAGCCACAATTGGCTGAACCATAGCCTGTGATAAGGTGGACAATCCGCCGGCCTCGTGGACATAGACATGACCCCTATGGTCACACAAGATGCTGAATGGAGGCTGGACGAGGTTTGTTCTAAGTGCAATTTGATTCGAGAGAGTTCCACTGACACAATACAAACCAGCTTCTTTTCCAGCCAACTCAGCTACTTTTTTCTCCAAGGCGATGGTGGACTCGTCTTCGTTATAGACGGCGTCTCCCAAGGTGGCATTTGCCAACGCCTGGACCATGGAAGCCGTGGGCGTGGTGAAGGTGTCACTACGAAATTCGTTATGGGCTGGACTCTGGGCGGTGTACGTTGAGAAGTCCATTATGGTGTATCGTTGTATCAATTGTGCTGTGGCAGTAGTACAGAGAAGAAAAGAGATTAGAGCGGCTGCTTGTAAATGTCAAGTGAATTTTTCAGATTTGATGAACGGCACTAATGTTGCCGTGCTCCATACCTCAGCCTACAGGAGATAAGAGAGATTGAGAATAGCAGGGGGAGAATGCATAGCAGAAACTAGAAGCCAGGAGTATGAGTCACAATCCCAGCGTAGACTCTAGAGTGTAAATTGTACAGAGTACGAGATAAAGTGAAGTTGGGTAGAGTAATCAAATATTCCAGAAAATTCATAAAATGTCAGTACAATGTTGAGTAATACGCAATTAGGAATCGAAGATTTTAGAATTTTTCACCGATAACGATGAGATAAGTTTCTCAAAGACGATTGCAAAATTGAAGAGTCGTAGGCCATAGCGGTGTTCCCTATCCAGGCTCAAGTTTGGAATATCTAATATGTCGTATTTTCCTGGTTGTATCAGTCCCCACAAATATGAATTAGAATTGCCAAACCGTTTCTGCCAAACGTCTCCCCGTATCCTGTGCCTACATTTGAGCAACAAGTCCATGGCCGCGCATTTGACTCCTTAAAAAGGAAGTCACGAGCAAGTGTCGTCCCGATTGAGCGACTTGCGCGGTAGCCCAAAGAAACTGGCTCCTTGTTGCTGGGACTCCTAGCGCATATAAGAGAATAGAGAAGATTATGGTAACGGCAGAGATGGAAGCAGTTCCAAGATACTGGTGAATTGTGTAGACGTGGAATTGAGAAAATTCGCCATCAATTAATGCCGTTTAGTCAAATCGGTTACCATTTCTAATTAGCTTCGCGAAGACAAGTACACGGCTCTATCTAGGGCAATCTGAATGATTCGATTCGGGGATGTCTAATACTGAGACGAAAGACGGATTGAAAGTTTGAACCTACTATAGCTAGTTGGTTTTCCCGGCTCTAGAGGCAAAATTTGCTAGATTTTTATTATTGCGCGAGAAGATCGCGCTAAGTTGATAGTGGTGAAAAATATTTTTGTTAGTGGTTCTCCACACAATGTGGAAATCCTCTTTTCCTGGGAAAGAGTATAAAAAGGGCTGGCTCCGCCGTGAAAACACATTTTGGAGTTTGATATCTTTTCTCTTTGATTGTCAAACACCTTTACTCGAATCTTCTAGTTCCATTGCCATTGCAATTGCTACTCAAACCTTATCGTGAATTGGTCTTAAGTATTTCTTATCGCTGAAAATTTTTAAAGGCTAAATTTCGTATACTGGAAAATCTTATCATGTCTCTCCCATTAGAATACCTGGTTACCCTTCCAGACGGTAACAAATTCTCCCAGCCTACCGGTTTGTTCATCAACAACGAGTACGTCAAGTCTGTTTCTGGAAAGACCTTGGACTCCATCAACCCGTCTACCAGTGAAATTAACGGTACTGTCTATTGTGCTGAGGAAGAAGATGTCGATATCGCCGTCAAGGCTGCCAGAGCCGCATTTAAGGACTGGAAGAAGGTTACTGGTGTGGAAAGAGGAATCTTGTTGAACAAGGTCGCTGATGCTTTTGAAGCCCAAAGAGACTTAATCGGTGCCATTGAAGCCTGGGACTCTGGTAAGACCAAGGAACAAAACGCTGTGTACGATATTGACGAATGTATTGGTTGTTTCAGATATTTTGCTGGCTGGGCTGATAAAATACAAGGTAAAGTGATCCAGAACGACCCTAAGAAGTTAGCCTACACAATCCATGAACCACTTGGTGTTTGTGGCCAGATCATCCCATGGAACTACCCATTGGCTATGGCAGCCTGGAAGTTGGCACCAGCCTTGGCTGCTGGTAACGCGGTTGTGTTGAAGACTTCAGAAATTACACCATTGTCTCTTTTGTACGTGGCTCGCCTCTTCAAAGATGCTGGATTCCCAGCCGGTGTCGTCAACATCATCTCCGGTTTCGGTGCCGTGGCCGGTAAGGCTCTTTCGTCCCATTTGGATGTCGACAAGATCGCTTTCACTGGTTCCACTGCTACTGGTAAGCTTATACAACAGGCTGCTGCCTCTAACTTGAAGGCTGTGACCTTGGAGTGTGGGGGTAAGTCGCCTTTGATCATCCGTGAAGATGCTGACTTGGAACAAGCTGTCAAATGGGCTGCCGTCGGTATTATGAGTAACCAGGGTCAGATCTGTACTTCTACCTCCAGGGTATATGTTCACGAATCTGTGTACGACCAATTCTTGAAGGAATACACTGCTCATGTCAAAGAAGCCTACAAACAAGGTCATATGTTTGACTCTGATGCAGTTGTCGGTCCACAAGTTTCTAAAGTTCAGCATGATAAAGTGTTGAGCTACATCGAAATCGGTAAGAAGGAAGGTGCCCGTTTGCTTTTGGGTGGTGAAAAGAATGCCGAAGGTGAATTGTCCAAAGGTTTCTATGTCAAGCCAACTATTTTTGCTGACATTAAGCCCGAGATGAGAATCGTTAACGAAGAAATATTCGGTCCTGTTGTGGTAGTGGGTAAGTTCTCATCTGACGAAGAAGTCGTCACTTACGCCAACCAGACCCAATATGGTTTGGGTGCTGCCATCTTTACCAAAGACATCACCGTCGCACACACTATGGCAGCCGATATACAAGCAGGTATGGTCTGGATCAACTCGTCCAACGACTCTGACGTCCACATTCCATTCGGTGGTGTCAAGATGTCCGGTGTAGGTAGAGAATTGGGTGAATACGGTTTGTCCATCTACACTCAGGCTAAGGCCATCCACGTCAACTTGGGCAACAAGTTGTAGGAATATAGTGTCACTTTAGTTAGAGTAGTTGCAGTTTAATATAGGCTTGGATTGAGCTTCTTCGAGTAGTAAAACAATAGAAAAAATGGCTGCGAAAAAGTAAAATATGGCTATAATGTACCAGTACCAATATCCGAGTCGCTGGGAGAGTCATCACGAAGCCAAATTGTTTAAAATGTTGGCCCTATAAATAAAGACATTTTTCAATGGAGCAGGGCAGTACAAGCAATTGGTGTGAAAATGTGGCTGCGAAAAATGGAGAATCATCATAGGATTTAACTTATGCTATGAAGGAAACAGCAGCAAGGAAACTTCCTTCGCTTGGAAAGTCCAACTCGGAAATATTTCTTGGGCTGGAAGCTTCTAAAGTCTTGATAGTACATCTATATCAACTCAATGTTGTATTGTAAGTGTTCAACTTACTAGAAGTTTGATAATATGGAGAAGATATAGCCACGATCTTAAGATATTGTCCTGACCTTCTCTTGGGTGAATCGAAGTGGACCTAATCTGGAGACTGACGTGTGAATTGCAGAAAGTAGAGCGAACTTACTCCTATTTGCCATTACAGATATATATCATATATATGGTATATTTTAGGAAGATTATGCAATCGCTTATCTCGGGCCACTACTATTGGAGAAGTTTGGAATTCCTCGATTTTTCCATGTTAACTCCATAATAGAAGTAGAATCATGTTCTTCAAATCTCTCCTATATTCCATACATAGACATACTATCTTCTTGGTAAATTGATAGCTAACACCTTGGTGGTACTGGTCTTCGTTATATCTCGCTAAGTTTCTCACTAGCGCAAATTTCAGATCGCCTTATTTTCTACACCGGGCCTCTCTATTCCCCGGTGCGTATCCCCAGGGACCTCAGTTTTCTCTCCCTACATTCTCGGCGTCTTCGCTAATTTGTACTATCTGCATCTAATTTATCTCCACAGTCCACGAAAAATAGGGGTATATCCAGCTGAGTTTGGAAATTGACATTTTCCTAGATTCTGCTACTATCCTTCAGACTTCAACTACTTCAAAACGGCTGAAACTCAGCCAGAAAATTCATCGAAGGTCTCAAAAGCTTCTTTTCTTTCAAATATCTCAAAAATCCATCATCCAGTCCCAAAACATCTTGGGTCTATTTTGGTTGATCTGCCATAGAAATCGATAACGTCAGAAGGTGAACTCACCAATATCTGTCATACATTATAGAGATAGTTCTGACTTACCAAATTCAAATTGGTCATTGCTACATCTTGATCATTTCGACTTTCCCAACTGTCTATCGGTTTCGGAGTTTTTCTGTTGAAAGTCTTCTTCATCCTATTTCTCGGATCGTCGTTGATCTGATCTCATTAGATAGAACTTTTGAATAGAAGATTTTTTGTCTCCATACTAATCCGTGAAAGTCTTACTGGTGTTAACTAATCTTCCGTATATCATATTGACCATTTGAAATCTACCGTTCCTACTGAAACCGACATTATTGAATGTTCTTGTTTATTTAATCATTTTTTCAGCCATATTAACTCATAGGCCATACAGAACAATAAAGTCACATACCGTAGAATATCATAGAAACCATACAAAGCCGAGCAAGTCGTGAACAATCATCATAGCTGCCTTTTATTCTCGCTTTTTGGCATTTCAAATTTTCATGAGCTGATGGAAAATGCTCACTGATTCTTCACCCTCGGTTCCACAAGATGCCAAACATCCTATTCTTAATCTTCCCCTCGGCTCTAATTGCCATGCTGTGCCGTCTACCTCGTCAGAAGGCAACTGCCATAGTTCTCAGAAAGTATTGCAGTTGTCCACTGAGTTCAAAAAAGTACAAAATTCAGCTGTTAGGTATGTCCAGCCGGTAGATTCGGTCGTAAGTATACTTCCTCCATCGATCATCACCGAAATATTTCAACACGTAGATCAGTATGATTTACTAAATTTACTGACGACGTGCTCAGCATTACTCGCTTTGGCCACGGACCGTTTATACAAACGAGTAACTGTGCTTCTTAATGCGGAGTTCCCTCTTCGCTTTAAGACTGCAAGACAGTATGTTCTGGAGAACGGAATTAAATACATGGATAGTGCTATCATCTTGACTCTAGAAGCTTTGGTCAAATTTCTTTCTACGATGAATTCGAGACCGGACTTGATCCAAAAAATCAAGTTCTTTGTATTCGATAAATGCCATAATTTAGACAAAGTCGATGTGAATGCGGTTCAACTGAACATCATCGAGTTCTTTGGAGCCAACGCTCGCGAAATCAACTTTTTGCATATCACTTTTGTAGACTTTCTGGCAGGCATAGTCAAGTTGACCAATTTCTTGAAAAACGTAAGCATCAGAAACAAGGTCTTCAAATTGTTTGTCACTAAGACAAGCGAGCTCTATGAGCCATGTATACCTCCTAACTTGACGAATCTCTTCTTGATGTTGAACGAAGTGGAGCTCATAGACCAAGAGTACCTTTTTGACTTGTCTAAACATCCTTTCGATGTGTTCAATTCCCTTTTCACTTTGACTTGTAGCACCAACCACCAGGTGGGATTGGAAATATTGAGAAAACTCAAGCTTTTCGCTCCTGGAATGAAGCTCAAATTGAAAGCTTTATCTTTGTTTCATTCCCATAAGGAAGCGACAGAAGGTACAAACGAATTTATGGATGACTACAGTTCACAGCTCAGTGTTTTGAATCAAGACAATGACAAGGATCTTCTCGAGAAGTACATGCAACAAATAAGCAAGAAGTTGGACTTCAGCGTGATAGAGGAAAAAGTGGAAGTAATGAACTTGACCCATTTGTACTTAAAAGTAGAATGTATTGAACAGAGACACAGCCAATGTAACTGTTTCGAAACGTTCTTCAAGGGCTTGACAAAATACTCTGATAGCCATGGAGGCTTGCCCAACTTGGTCAATCTTGAAGTGGAGTCATTTCCTAACTTGGATTGGCTTAGACCTCATCAGATACTTGAAGATATCTTGACTCCGTTGGGTTGTTTTGTGAAGACTTTGAACAACTTATCAAGACTAGCGATTGACTTCTCAACTCCTGGCTTCAAGATGTTTGACAATAACATGGGCATGTCAACGTGGTTGTTGAATAAGCTAAACGAAAGCTTGATGGAATCTTTCTTCCTCTGCTTTTTCACTGCTTCTAACAAGCTGAACTTGGTGACAAACTTGAAGACGTTGCAGTTGCCTGATTTCTTGACATCTTTTATATATTATAAGCCAGATTTCCTAGAGTCGTTATTACACACCTGTCAGTGTTGGGGTTGTGAGTTGGTTTTGAATAAATTGGCAGAATCTTTCTATCCGATTATCAATGACCAGGAAGACGACGATGTGTATGAAGGAAGAGACGAAGCTGCCACTCTTGATCTAGAATCAACCTACTACGTGTTGATTGGATACATATTAGGTAAACTACAGGCAGATCGTGAGGTATGTATTCCCATTAAGGAAAAGACATTCAGCTACAGAAACTATCCCATTTTCAAGGGTCAGCCTCATACTCTACATAACGGTTTCCATAAGGCTACTGTGGACGGAAATGGATCCGAAGTATGCAATTGTGCTGTGCATGAAGATCCACAGGGCAGGAGTAGCTTCAACATAGACAACTTGGTGTGTACTTATATTATTCATCAGTTGGAACCAATCATCCAATACTTGTCGAATATTTTCATAAATTTGGACAACTTGATGATCCATGGAATATACTATGAAATCGAAAAAGATAGCGATAAGTTAGTTCCAATATTCGACAGCAGCGAGTATCCTGTTCAGTTTCTCGAAAGTAAACAGGACGAGATAGATCGTGGAGTGAAGCCCAGTGGGCCATTTGGCTACTTCAGAAACTGCTAGAGTACTAATACGTTCAAATTCAATTCGAATATAATTCTGTAAAGAAAGGTGGTGAGCATAATCACTTTAACATACGGATTACGTCCTATTTAAACTACAACTGCCAGGAATCACATCATAAAAACACACTATTAACGACAACCATCAAGAATACCATCATAAACTATTTACTTTTTATCTACAACTAAAGGATCATGTCAATAGCTATATAGCGACTTGTAAAATGCTTTATCGGATAAAGCCGGAAAACACTATCAATACACGAGCACTTTTTGCGGATATGAACAATTTTGTCAGTATTGTATTTTAAGCTATTTTTGATATCGTCTTTTATCAACAGATTTGGTATCTTCTATTAATCATCTGCTGTATTTTTAAAGCCGATGCGAAACCTTCGTGCGTAAGTTGAACCGATTAGCAGCCTATCATTGTATGCAGTATGAATACTGATCCTCTGCGACTTTGGATAGGGGTTCATACTTGAGGCGTGCTCCAATTTTATAGCAAAACTGTTCTATGTGCAGAGTGCATCTCGCCAGTGCCCAAAACGTCTTCTTTTGAAGTGAAGCATGCACGCTGCCTGACAAACCTCATGCCAGATAAGATACAAGAAAACAGGCTGACAAAAATTCGTCATATTGGAAGCTAAAACGGAGCGCCATATCTGGACGAGGGGCGGGCAGTATAATTGATTATGTAATTATCTGTTCATTTGCAGCGTGTAATGGTAATTGGTTATGAAAGATTGGTAGGTTCTGGCACGGCACAGAAGTTTGCGGGTTCACCAGCGACAAATTAACGATGCATACTGCACATTCTCCGTCCTCCTTGAAAGGGTTTCAGACTGGCGCAAGACACAGAGGTAGACCGTCAAAGCATAACGTGTGTCTCTAACTCCCAGACAAAAAGAACAAACACGACAGACAGACGGAACAAAAAGAACAATTCAGACACCTCAGAAGTCCTTCCAGATCTTACCGCAGTTTCCCCAGAGTGGGCGAGGAAATTACGGCATTTTCTTAATGGCTATTTTGGTTGTCTCAAACGGATGTACGGCCGATTCGAAACGGAAAGGGCCTCCAAATTACTGCTGAGCTTCACCTTGAACCAGTTTTCTACAGCACGAAAATTTTAGATGTCTGGGGTCTGGCCAGTTTGTGATATTTGCTAACTTAAATGTAGACAATTTGAAACTGCCGACAAAAACGATACGACAGACACTTTGCGTTGCCAATGGTGAATTGAGAATTTATATACATTTACGAGAGCCAGGACCCTGGTAGAAAAAGTCGGCAGGATCACGATTCGATCCTGAAGTTGTGTCTGAATTCGAGAGTTGTCTATCTTAGACGACTGCCTAACCAGCAGAATCTCCCTGTTCCAAGTTTCTAAGTGTTTTGCCCCATCAAGCATAAGATGATCCAACAGCGATTGACCCTATGAGCGGATAAAATGATGTAAAAAAAGAGTCCAGAAAAGGACGACGGAAAAAAAATGCACAAAAATATCATAGAGAACAGAATCAGCCTTTCCGAATTCAGGTTCCAACTACTAGTTATGTATCGTCACTTTTGTGTCACTGTCTGTCTCTCCCTAACTCCACGACCACTTCAATGTCAGACAGACACTCGAAATTATTTCTTAACATTTTGAACCAGACTTTCCGATTCTATTTTTCAATATTCATCATCTTCTTAGCTACATACCGCAGTGTAGGTGAGTCTTTCTGTAGTATTTCGTCTTCGTTCTTTATCTACGACCCGCAATACTTGTACCGCAGCTCGGCCTTCTCGTGCTCGAAAAAAAGCAGCGAAATCCGTCCACTGCAGCGTCTTATCCGCAATTCCAGCCATTGTTCAGAACAACATTCAGCTATTAGGCATCGCCGTCTTGTCGTACCAGATACATCCAGCTGTAACCAGCGTCCGTGACTTTTGGTTCTTCTCCCGTCGTGATATCTTGATTTTTCATCGATTTTTCGTTAGTTGTGGTTGAAGAATCGTCGAGATATTGATAAAAAGAATATCATAAATCATACGTAAATAACACTACTACTCTTATCGAAGGCCGAAAGATCAGTTAAAAGGTCCTGTTCGTTAGACATTGGCATTTCGAACAAACTGGAGATACTTAGATTAGATCCGGAAACACCACCATTCCGAATCCTTCATTATACTGGTTGGATAGTATTCGACATTTGGGCATCTCGTAGATTTCAGTTGAGTGCAACTACTCATATAACAATAACAAGGTGTTGTATCAAGAACTATAATCAGCTTTTCCAAGACAATAATTGAGTATTGCTCCATTCAGAACTAACGTAATCATTATCATAACATACCGCAGAGACATCATTATTGTCTTGCACAGCAATATTGTTCACTATTGATTCTCGCTACCTTATAGAGACTGACTATTATCTATCCGCTACATCCATTTCATTATATTCTTTAAATCTTTTCGTTGATATTATTGATTACTGATTTATCATTATCACTACAATATCATTACAATTGTCGAATACATCACATTCTATTGAGTCTTCAATTTTACATCGTTGCTGAAACTGTCTGAATTCTGCGTTATCACTTGCTCTTTCAGAATTATTCATATTTCTAAGGTTTTAAGTCTTATCAAATGTACCCTACAACACAGACACTAAACGAAACGCCCCCTTCGGCTGGGTCGAATACGTCGGCTACGACAGCTGCGTCTTCGTTAACTATCCAGAGCATCGCGCCCAATGTCGTGAGTGATGTGTTTGCCAAAGATCTGCACCAGCTTCTTATGGCACATTTGTATAACTATCTCAAACAAGTGGGACTTCACGAATCGGCCAGGTCCCTTCTTCTGGAGTCCTCAAATGTGCCTAATAATGTAAAAAATAACTCTCCTCAGCAGGGTGTTACTGACACGCAGATGGTGATAAACGCATCATCTTCAACAGATCCGTTTTTGTTAGAGTGGTGGACGTTGCTCTGGACAGTTCAACTGAATATGAACCCCGCACTCAACCAACTTTTCCACAAAATCAACGACCCGCAACAGCTTCAGCAGCAATTTCTTCACCAACAGCAGCAGCTTCAGCAACAATTTCTTCACCAACAGCAACACCAACAACATCAGCAACAGCTACAGTTCCTGCTCCAGCAAGGATCTCAAGGACGACTTCAGCCTATGAATAAACTACCATTACAACAGCAACAGCTACACTCACAACTGCAACTGCAACTACTGCAACTGCAACTTCTGCAGCAGCAAATTCTGCAGCAGCAACAAATTCAGCATCAGCAGCAGCAGATTCAGCAACAGCAGTTCGTTCAGCAGCGGCTTTTGGCTCAACAGCAACAACTTCAAGCACAACAGGCAGTTCTAGCAGCACAAGACCAAACTCCTGGACAAAATGTAGGCAATGTAGGAAATCTAAATCCGCAACGAGCTGGCTCAATATCGTCAGCTTCTAGCGGAGTAGTACCGATATCGGCTAATGCTAATTCTAATGCTAATCGCATGCTTCCGCCAAATTCGGCCGGATCAGCACCTCCACCCAAAAATGGGAATTTGCATCAATACCAGCAGCAGCTTCGCTTGCAGCAGATCAAGTTGCAGTTTCAGCAGCAGGCTCAGCTTCTTCAGCAGCAGCAGCAGCGACAACAGGGTCAATCGGGAATGGCAGCAGTAGCGCAGACTCCAGGACAGGCTTCTACAGCTGGAGCTGGTGTTTCTGGAAACGTTGCACAGCTTCAATCGCCTCTATTGGTCAATGGACAACAACTGCAGCTGATTCCCAAACCTCAGGGTAATGTAAACGACATCAACGACTATCAGGCTAATTTGTTGCGTATGGAGAACCAGAACAATTTGCAAAAGAAGCAATTCTTGATGAAGCAGCAGCATCAACAGCAATTGGCACCTACGCTGCAGTTTTCCATTAACTCTCCTCTTCAGCAGCTGCAGATGCCCAACAGCTCTAATCTGAACGGAAGCAATATAGATAATGGCGTGATGCAACTTCAGCAACAGCAGCAGCAAATGATGTTCCAGATGATGCAGCAACAACAACAACAACAACTACACCCTCTGATGCAGTTTCCACTACAGAATGGAAACATGTTGATGATGGGCAACGAGGAGTCGCTTCTTTCGGGGGGCAATTCGCGAGCTACGAGTGCTGTAGGATTGGCCAATGGTAATGGAGCCTCTAATGGAAGAAACATGAATAGCATGCTTGATGCTGCTACCACGGCTATTCTCTCCAACTCTGGTAAAGAGCAGTCTGGAGCTAATGGCAACACCAACGGGAGCAGCGACAACATCTTCATGAACCAGCAACAGTTGCAGCTCAACTTGCAATATCAGCTACAACAAGACAGACCTAAATTTGTCCAGCAGCAGGGTCCTGTAAATGGTGCTGAGACGCTTGGGGGTCAGATTAATGGCATTGTCAAGGAACCTACGGGAGGCTCTGGTTTAATAGAGACTGACTGGTTGAGTCTGATGGGCTCGGGCCCCGGGTTTCCTTAGCATGTTGTACTACTAGACACTTAGATAAGATGCTTGTAATAATAGAAAACAAGAAATAGTGAAAGAGTAATGTAGAGTTTCGAAGAAGTTGGGGATGTTGAGCTAGGGGATTGATTACTTCTGAGGTACATGAAGAAGAATAGCACTAAAGAATGACTGTGGAGAGGTTGAGAAAGTTTATATAGCATCTTTAGATTTATCACAGAGAGGAAGGGAATTAACGAACGATTATAGACATGTCGAAGTTGTTGCCAAAGCCAGTAGCTCTTTTCCAGGACTCTGAAGACATCTGTAGACTTCTTGATCTTGTCATCATAGTCAATCTCTTCAACCGATGTTTCCCTCACGGCTCCAGCACCCAATTGGCCAAAATGGTAACTATTTTTCCGGAGGTAGGCGACAAAGTCTTCGTCTTCCTTGCATCCTGGCCAACAGAAGGACAGAAGAAAAGATCCAAGAAAGAATAAAAGATACATAAGGCGGAAGAAACATAAAGTGGCGCTTTTGTTTTCACTAGCAGTATCTTTACCACCAGCATTCCTAATGATGACTGGGAAAATGGAGACTATCACAAAGGCACCAATCTCACTCACAGCGGCAGCAATACCATAGTATTGACCTCTGCTAGGAGTGGCACTAGTCTTGGAGGCTAGCAAACCGGTTATCACCAGGGTCTAATTCACCCAAAGTTGAAAAGATACCGTAAACTACCACGAAATCACCAACATTTTGTTTCAAGCTTGGGCAAAAAGCAGCCATGATGAAATCAATGATACCATGCAAGCCTACACCAAGATCAAATGTCAATCTAGGACCAATGTACTCGGCTGCATTGGTACCTAAGAAGGAATCAGTCATATAGAACAAGTTGAACACGACATTCCAACCCCAAGTTTGTAGATATCGCCGCCAGTGATCCAGTCGATCATGAAATTGAAGTAAATATTGAATGAGTAAGCCGATACGTCGTATATGAACCAGATGAACGAGATAATACTCAACCTAAATCAGTAGAATTTGATGATCAACCAGTAAGGATACTTTTTGACTTTCTTTACATTCAACTTCTGGAATGACTCTGAGTCAGTGAACTTCAATCTCATGAAGAAAAGGGCAAAAGTAGAAATGGCACTTAAACCAAAGGCCAATCTCCAGATGACCCTCAAATGTCTCTCAGAGAACAACCACAAGAGTAGCAAAGTAACAAATGCTGACACAACAAACCCAAAGTCCATCTGGCAGTGGTAAACCACACAAAGCATCTATTTCTCTTTCCGGTTAGCTATTGGTTGGCGAACTCTGAAGTAATAACAGAAGCCGTAGGGCACTCAGTACCGATAGCTATACCCAAGAAGAAACGAACTACAGTTAGAGCAGCAAACAATCCTTGGGTGTTCTTATCCCAAGTAGCAACAGCGCAGAAGAGAGCAAAAATGATCAATATGATATTAGCAATCATCATTCCCCATTTTCTGGTTATTCTATCAGAAATATATACAAATTCCAGTTCGCCAACCACTTACCAGCAAAAGCAGTAGACCCAACGTTGGATATAGCAGAGTAATTTTCATAATCGCACGGGTAGAGCCAACTTAAGGCATAAGACACCATATCAATCGAATTGTTAACATAACCATCCGAAAAGGGGCCGGCACCAGAACAGAAGGCTGGCCACGAGTTTCTATCCTTGACGTCTTTTTCTTTTTCAATCCCATCAGGCTGGAGGTCATCGTTGAACAACTGCTGTTTGGACTTGTTCAATGTGGTTTCATTACCCAAGTGTCCAACCAAAGAAAAGCTCTCTGACGGAATGAGGTAAATCTCTAGAAGCCATGTTATAAAAGCTAAGAATTGAACATCAAGGACAGAATAGCAGTTTTAATGTTAGGACCGTTTTTAAAAAAACAACAATTTCAGATAATGAATTTGGCAGTTTTGACCAGTATCAATAGCAAATGTATGCGAACCGCTAGAAGCTTTCTAAAAGGACGGTATCAATGGAATCAATTGTGAACAAATTTAAATGGACAATTATCAGCATTTATGTAGACTTAAGGTCCATCATGTCTCCGCTCTTGTTTGCGTTCTTTGTACGTTCCGTTTCTAGAATAGAAGAGCTGGCCCGCGAAGCCCTGGCCAAGGTTCATAAGCATATGGTCGAAGAGCTTGATTCTTGGCTATTTTTCCTTAATTATCCCTTTGTTTATTTCTGTTAATTCCGGAATATATGTATTGTCGTTGATAAGAACGCGCCCTTATCTGCGGAAGTGGAAAACCAATTGGTTGATAGTTTTCCCACAGTGAAGAACTTCGTTCTCTGCTTTTAACCGAGTGTTTCTAGAATAATGAAAAACACCTTTCCGTAACAAGATAATATATGCCACAGCACGTCAAAATAACCAACGAGTCAAGTACGTTTCTACGTTTTCCAAGACAAGCTTTGAAGTATTTGCAGACCTTTGCAAACGAGTACGACAATTGGATAGTTTTCAATCATCATATGCCCACTCACGAATTCAACGGCTGGTCTTCAGCCGCACGGTTCCTTTTGTATGCAACGTTACCTGTCTAAAATTCGTCAATAGTATCTCTCTATATGTATCTCTTTATATTTAACCTCTTATAAACCTCTAATAAACAACGTGGACCATACGGCATCAAGGGTACTACAAGAATGGGTGCAAAAAGAAAAAGTGCCTTCGCAGACATACAGGCTATATCACTAAAGGCAAGGAAAAGGGGAACTTGGACTAGAAAAAAAGCCCAATATGGTAAAGCGGAACGCTCCCGCCGATTGCATTAAGATTGTGTAACCGCCGGTTAAAGTTATGATGTTTGTATGGATAAGAATTGTTAAAGAGATTAGTTGAGGTTAGTTGGGACTAACCACTATATCTGTAGAGTACTCAAATGCTGGCATGATTTAAATACGGATTTTATTATTTATTGTAAATTGGTCGGTTCGTTTAGAGTTTAATTGCAAATAGTAACTTTCTTCGTTAAATATTGAGTGTTGAGAAAGAACGTCAGAAAACCCCTCTGAAATAACTGAATAATAGCAACTTTTCCGTACAATTAAAGGTGCAACTCCGCACAAGAATGACTTCGTCGCTTTGCACCCATACGGAATGAATTTATATTAAATTCAGTTATAGTTGTACCATAAAATCCAAATTATATTTCACTGTAACAAGGTATGCAAACATATAATATGTAATGTAAAGATAATATTATGAACCACATTTTCTAGAGATATAAAATATCTTTCAAATTTTTGTTAGATTTATTATGTAACTATCGACAAGTAATTCACCCAAACTTATCTTCCAATTACTATACTAAAACAATCGACTTCTTGCCGTATTTTTCTCTACGTATCCCTATTATATCTGACTTGGCTCCTGGGAGTCGGAAATGGAAAAAAATGAGAACTTGGTTAACTACTAGCTTTACACAACACAATTTTGGTCGCTGTTTTGAACAAGCATAGTCCACGGCAGTAAAATGGTAGCCTAAACAACGTTTCTTAACGGTTATATTGTCAAGGAAACTCTATCCAACAAGTTGAAAAGTACAAATTTTAAAAAAATGAGCGGTACGGGAATCGAACCCGTGTCACCTGCTTGGAAGGCAAATATGTTAACCACTACACCAACCGCCCTTTTTCTGATCTTAAAGTGCATAAAATGGTTGCATGAGGTATATCTTTTGACATCCATGCCGCAATCTAAAAATATTTTCCTCTAACCATTCAAAGACAAGATTTTATACTTTAAAGTAGATAGGTCAGACTCTTATGCATACCACTTCTTAAAGAAAGTGGTTACGAGATATATATAGCTGAGTTCAGTTGAATTGATATATTTTGAACAGTATTGAAGAGATATTTCTAAAATTTCAATAATAATTTGAAAAATTACAAGAATAACGACGAAGACTTTAAAAGCTTTGACCAATTCAGCGGGAGATTCATAGTCTCAAAGTGTACTATTTCTTCAGTTAAATCTTAACTAACAAAGACGTCCTTAAGGACTCTCACTCTACAACACAACCATATTAACCTCCACGAAGAACTTCTCGATCAGCCATAATCTAGGTATCAAACCACGTGACACTAATGTCAACTGTAGGTAAATTGTGAGGACGCTCACTACCTCCGCCCTCAGTGATAATTAGGATCAGTGAAAAGTCTCTAGTATCGAGATTTCATCAATAACCATCAGCGTCTTTAATAAAGTCGACTGGCTAACTGTTCTATACTTGTAGTTCATATTAATAATCAAAAGTTTTATAAAAGAATGCCTAGACTTGAAGACTGGGAAATCAAAAAGTACTGGGAAATCTTCCAGGGATTGAATCCAGTTAGCAAGAAGCTCACCGGAGACAAAGTAGCCCCCGTATTGAAGAACTCCCGTTTGCAAGATGACCAATTGGCCAAGATCTGGGAGTTGTCCGATATCGACAGCGACGGCAAGTTGGACTTCGAAGAGTTCTGCATCACCATGAGATTAATTTTCGATATGGTCAATGGAGTCAGCACGGCCATTCCCAAGGAGTTGCCCAGCTGGTTGATTCCATCTTCGAAGGCACATTTGATCCAGGCAAATAATGCTGTACGTAGTAATAGCAACCAAGGGATCGACTATGAAGATGACGAAGATGGATTGAGTGACGACTTTGATTGGTACATCTCTCCCACTGATAAGGCTACCTACGAGACCATCTACAACTCCAACAGTGATTCTTATGGCAGAGTGAAGTTCGAGTCCTTAAATTCATTATACAGTTCGTTAAGCAAAGTCCCCAAGAGCGATATTTCGTCAGCATGGAATCTCGTCAATCCCAAATCGTTTGAAACTATTGACAAAGACCAAGTCTTGGTGTTCTTACACATCTTGAACCAGCGAGAAAACGGCAAGAGAATACCACGGGGTGTTCCAGCCTCATTGAGGGCGACCTTCTCCAAGGAAGTGCCCAACTACGACTTGAACTCGGTGCAGGCCAAGCCACAGCCTAATGTTGGAATAGGCAGAAAGTCGTTTGCCAACGATTACTTGAACAAAATCGGGCAGGCAAATACAATAACAGAAAGAGGTACAGATTTCTCGTCGACCGAGGGTACTGACTGGGAAGAAGTGAGATTACGAAGAGAGTTGACGGACTTGGAGAATTTGTTGCAGAAGATTCAGAACGGGAACAGGAACTATACCTCAAATACAAACGACGACAGCGCTTTATTGAAGTACGAATACGAACAATTATTGAAATACAAACAAAATAAGTTAAGCTCTGCAAACTTGTCCACCAAAAGCAATGATTTAACTGAAGTTAGAGGCGACTTAGACTTGATTCAAAGCCAGGTTTCTACTTTGGAAGATTTCTTGAAATCGAAGTCCAGTGAGTTGGAGAAGCTCTATGACGAAATTAGACTGTTGAAGGCTTAAAGCCACCAAAAGAGACGAATTATATAGTTTACAATACAAGAACTGACAATAGTTAAATACAATTGTAATGATTTTCTAGTATAAAAAGTGGTGATAAGGTGTGTTTAATGCATGGAGAATGACAAATGAATTCAATTTGTATTGAATTTCAAGAACTTGCGTTTTATTCTATTTCTTTTGTTCATCTTGAGTAGGTTCTGGTTCTGGGGTAGGTAACTTGAATGTATCTGGAGTGAAGTCCTTACCTTCACCAACCTGTTCCCAAACAGAAGAACCCACGGAGAAGTTCCTCCAGGCTTGGGTCAATTCCAAAGGTTCATAGATAACTCTCTTCTTTTCTTCGTCGTATCTGACTTCTGTGTAACCTGTCGTTGGGAAGTCCTTTCTCAAAGGGTGACCTTCAAAACCGTAGTCGGTCATGATTCTTCTCAAGTCTGGATGGCCCTCGAAAAAGATACCAAACAAATCGTAGGTTTCTCTTTCGAACCAGTTGACACCTTGGAAAATAGGAACAAGCGATGGCACAGCACTGGTTTCGTTAGCGTACGTCTTAACTCTTATTCTCGAGTTGTGACGCACAGACAACATGTTGTACACAACGTCAAATCTGTTTGTTCTAGATGGGTAGTCAGCAGCAGTGACATCTACGCACGACTTGAATTGGGCAGAGGTATGGTTCTTCAAGAACACCATGGTGGGCCTCAAGGCCTGTGGAGCCACGTAAATGGTCAATTCGTCTTTCCATACAGAAAACTGCTGGATGTACTTGGGCATACATGCCATGATGTAGGCACCGAACTTGTGCAATTCTTCAATCTGTTCCTTGTACTTTTCAGTGGGGTTCACCAATGGGACATTGAGCTCAGATGGTTTCCTTCTTGGTAAGGTGTTTAAGTTGACTAATTCATGGTCCTTCTTGATGGAAATTGAGGACGAAAAACTTCTAACAGTACAGTAGCTTATCGATCTCGTGTTTTGAGCGAGTCTCTTAAGTATGGTTGCTCTTGAGATCATTGTATATGATTAACTAAGGGTACTAGAGCAATAAGGAAAAACCGGAGAAAAGCACAAAACCCGTAAACAAACTATTATGGTGTACCACTGAACTGTGCGGACAGAGTTTACTAGATGTTACTTCAAGATACTAACACTGATGCTTCACAGCTTTGGTTCAATAGTTGCTCAGAAAAAATGGTTAATCAAAATTTCGTCAAATACAATTGGGTAAACGCGGGTCGTGCACTGCATAAATTGACATGGCAGCGCGACTTCGATGAGAGTGCTGCTGTTGGCTGGAAGAAGTATTGAATACGGATATAATAGCAATTTTATGGGAAAAGATAAAGGAATAACAAGTTAAGTGATATGACTGGGCAAAATATTCGTGTCCCATAATGTCTTTATAGTAAATGATATTTCGCAGCCTATTTCAGTAGGGGATGGCTTCAGGTGTAGTGTGAAATGAACTAGAGTCTAAGAAATGAGATTTACGAAGCAAGAAGAATATGTATATATAAATAAATTCTGTTGGTCTTTTTGCATTTTCAGATTCAATTGCAGTGGTAAAATGGTTGATTTGAAGATTTTGCTAGGATAATAGTACGAGGAATTGATGTTACACCAACAATACCAATTTCAAAATAACTGCGTAGATTGTACTGCTTTGACTTTTCGATTTATCCTTATCGTCATAATTGCCATTATCGTGAACTTCGTTTTCAGTTTCGATCAAACCCCGTAGAGTACATTGTTCTCCGCCAAGACACTAAACTGGAGAACAAATGATTTTTCCAAGCATTCTCTTCGCAACAAGAAACCAGTGCTTGATTTGATACCATCTTCTCTTACGATTCGTAGCAAAAAATGTGGACGGAGCCAAGAATACCGCCGAAATTGAGTCCGGAAACGTCACACCAGCCGGACTTCCCTGCTTAGCCTCAAATGTCGATTCCCGTAAAAGCCACCGGGAAGTTTGCGCCGGCGATTTGTTATCGGTTTTAGCAATTCTAATTCCGTTGCATGCCGGTCCACTGTATATGTACAATTTTATTCATACAATTTCAAGAGTTGTTCCATTCGGAATAGCCAAAGTTTTGTTTTACTCCAGCTTATGGGACCGGGAAATTCTCCCATTCAGAGAGAAGCAGCCACCGGAACCAAAGCAGATTAACGTCAGTTATTATCATGAAGAGCGAAGACTCTTCTAAATCCCCGTCGTCTCTCACAGCTACAGCCACCCCGCTGCCCGCTGCCAGTGCCAGCAGCAATGGTGATGGGAGCGGAGGAGCTGCCGACGAATTCGGTTCAGACCTGTACCATGATAACTGCGAAAACATTGGCTCTAGCTCAGACAAAAGAAGAACCTCCTACAATAAACCCAAACGCCAGAGACGAAGCTACAGCTGTGGACCTTGCAAACTATTGAAGATCAAGTGCGATCTCCAGAAACCCTGTTCATCGTGCAAGAAGTTCAAAAGAGTCGAAAAATGCATATTACAGCCTCCACAGCCTCCGTCAGAAGAAGAGCTCTACAAGATCAAAGAAAGAAAGAGAAGAAACAACAGCAAGAAGGTCCATTTAAACGATAATTTTGTCCAGGCGTTCAATTTGCACAAAGACTCCCTTCCTTCTTTGGGTTCTTCAATCGGAGCAGCCAAACATTGGGATGGGGCGTCTCCTCTTAAGCAAACTGAACCTCCCAGACACCCAGGTCCAGAACCTGTAGTACAACCAAATTCAGTCGATCATAATCGGTACGTGTCTCAAAGCAACATCTTACAAAACAACCAGAAACTAGGCTCGGATCTTCAGAATCCCCAGAACCAGCTATCCAACCAAGACTTGACTCGTAACCAAATATTCTCTAGCAACATGTTCAACGGAGGCTCAAGCTCCTCAGCTGTGATGCTTGATATTCGCTACCCAGTGCCACCTTCAAGTTTGATCCATCAACCCAACCAAGCTGGACACCTACTCGAGGTTCATATGTCACAATCAAGCCCAACTATTGCCCAACAATATGAAGAAGACGAACGAGCTCTTATAGAAATGTCAATGGTCGACACTAAGAGAATGAAGCGACTATTGCCTGACAAGTTCTCCATCTTTGAGGATATGATGGAATTGTATTTGAAGTCGACTAACGACCAGATCTTGGACTTGACAAACTATAGTGAAATGACAAAGAGAATACATATGGTCTACAACCGTATTGTTCTGATAGATGATGAGGGCACCCATAACATCAGTAAGAGTGTCCAGTTCTCGGTTCAGGAATTGAGACACATGAGCTTTGCGTATTTGATCCTTGCCAACGGGTATCTCTTTGAAAACGAGGGATTATCTAATTTCTTGTTTGAGAGAAACCTCTACAAGCCCAAAGATGAGGTATTAAGTGACTGGGTCAAAATATCCAACTTCATAAAGACAAAGGTATTAAGCTACGCCAAGTATACTGACTTGCTTTTCCTCATGGACTGGTATTTTCTCATCAAGAATTATTACTCCTATTGTAACATGATTGTGGAAAACTATCTCGAATACAACAACTTGCTTAACCATGTAGTTCTCAATAATCAGTTTGTGGAGCTAATGGAAGACCCAGAAAAGGATTACAGTTTCTTTACTAAGACTAATGGAGCTACGAGTGAAGATGGCGCTTCTGGTCAAGTTGCCTACCCCAAATCGTATGAATTTATCTTATTCGCTGGCTACTGGATGCAATTGCGTTTGGTAGAAATAGAATTCACATTCTTCCAGTACAAGGGTTCGCTATTATCTTCGAACCAATTGAAGAATACTATAGTACCTCATAAAATGTTATTGCAATCTTTATATGGACAAGACTTCATGTCAATCAAAAGACCATTGGTGAGATTTTCCATTCAAATATGGGGGTTATATTACAAGAGATCAAGGTATTCCACCTCGATCCGAGATGTCATTAGAAGTTATCTTGAGCTTTACGCGGAAGTACAAGCTTTGGCTATCAATGAAATCCGAGAATTTGAAACAAATACTAAACAGAATCCCGATCATCCTATTGGGATTTGGGAATTGAACTTATTGATAAAAAATCTGACAGCTTTGAACTTATTCATTAGATGGTTAAGTTTTATCAGGATTGAGGCGAACTATTTCCCGTCTTTAAGGTACACTTCATATTTGACTTCCATGATGAATTTATTTAATCAATTTGATTTAATGGACTCAATGGTTATCAAGCAGACGAATGGCGAAAGAGATTTGATTTCAGTGCTTCTTGAAAAGTATCCATACCATTACATGAAATGTTTTTACCAATGTTTAATCTATCAAGCGTTATTCTTAATCGTTCTCGAAGATTTCATTAAGAATGATAGTCAGTCTAAAGGGATATATAAATTGAATTTGGAGGCAATTTTTGTCAAAGTTTTTGGAAAATTTATTTCAACTGTCCACAAGTTTTATAATCATTCTGAATTAAGCAGCAAGCTTCACATTGTGGGGTTCTTTGCCTGCTCCATGAACCTAATTATGGAGCTCACCAAATATTTGCATATGTCCAACAAACCTCAGTTTGGTGATTTTACCGATCTCATATATGATTTGAAAGTGACTAGAATATCCAACGAAGACTGGGAGATTTTGCTTAATTTTTACTTTGGATCAAGAGAAAACTTTATGAGATACATCGAGAAGGCTTGGGATTTGTTTGCCTACATGAAAATCATAGACGACAGCGGAGACCAGGAAGACATGACGATTACTCCAAAATACACTTTAAATGATAAACTTATAGAGGAATGCAGTGAAGGCTTGGTGGGGTTCGAGTTTGATTCGGGAACAGTCGACGAGTATATGAAATGCGTTGTTGAACCGAATACACAAGAGTGAAATGCCTGGCAGTCTTGAATGTACAATATTTATACTTATTTATTTAATCATGATACACTTAAAACTGAATTTGGGTGGTTGCAAATTGTCTGAAAGTTAAGATGGGTTATATTTCGTACGAAGAATTGGTGATAACAATCAACTAATTAACCCTTGCCAAGGTTCTTGTACGCTTTTCTTTCCAACAACGTATTCCAGCCCAAAGTGGTCTTAGAGGACTTGTAAACAAATTGATACAAGGTGCAATTATGACTTTTACTTCCAGGAAAAAGAACAATATTAAGATGTACAGTTCGGCTACAATATTAGGCATCTTGTTGCCCAGGGCTCATATTTCTGAGCATAGCACAACAGTCATAGACACAATTAGCAGTACTGAATTTCTAGAAATACTGCGGCATTGGAGCAAGTAGCAATGACTACCGATTTCTAGAAGCGGCGTATTAACTAATCCAACGGTTTAGTTACAGTAAATATTTCAGAAGAGAGAATATCCGAACGGGCCGTGAAGCATAAGGAGAGTTAAGATCGGAGTAGCAAGCTTGTAAAGTGTGAACCTCACCAAATCAGGACAATTCAGTGGACAATGGATTGGACAATGCCATTTTCTGAAATTCGGCTCATGATGCCTCTCTACACCAAGATAATGGTCATAGTGAGTAATTTTCAAAACCAGCATTTTGCATGTTTTAGGTGCAAGGTATATGAGCCTCGTTTTGCAATCCTGATCAAAACAGCTCGCTTAGGAAAGCAACTCGGGCCGCAGCATTTCACACAAGTAGACGGAACAATATCGCCAAAGACAAGAGATTGGTATACACACACGGACTGTTGACAGGGTGCCAGAGGTTCTAGACGAAGAGGGCAAGGAGGAATAATGTGAGGGTACTAAGAATTGAACGGAGAGCAAATAGAGAAGTAACGAGAAAAAAAGCAGACCGAGAAACAACTTCGATACTGGAGACAGAAGGATTGTAGCACAATCAAAAAGAAGCGAAGAGGAACCGAACAACATGACCATGGTAATACATTGTATCTATGGTGGCACTTAGAACGGTTGCACCGGAATAGGATCTCTCGGTATTACTGTTACGAGAGGTATTTTACAAAGGGCAGAGACAAGCAGGCTTCAAAGGTGGATTCCAGAGTCGCCCTTGGCATTGCTAGTATCATACAGCTGTTATTGCAAAATAATCGTAGCTGGTATAGCAGCTTAACCCAAGAGTCTGTTACCTATATGGTAGACTTGATTCTTCCAACAATCGTCGGTGTTCCATCAACATCAGTTCTGTAAAGCTTGGTAATTTTTTGAGTTTTGCTGGCGCCAAATTGCTAACTTGCGCCTTCTTCCCCAAGTATTCTCTTTGCATACGTCAGCTCTGCGTTCAGCAAATTTCACATTGTGTTGTCATGGCTCATACTACATTCTGGCCCACCATGTTCCGTATTGGTCCGTATTGGTCCCATGAGCTGCTCATGACTTTTTGGATTCTGAGAACGGGTTGACTTTCTTCAGCTCAACTGCCTCATCTACAGGCTGGCTGGAACCTCTACAGTCGCCCTCTTCGTTTTGTGTTTTGTGTTTTGCTTTGCTCATTGCTTTTCGCGAACAATTTTGGTGCTTGGAAGAAATAAAGCCTTTTCTGTATGCATTACTCCCTGCTCGACTCCACAAGCCCTGCTAACCGCAATGGACCTTTTTTCGTCGTTGTCATTTTCTCCTGCATCGCCTCTTTAGAGGCGCAGATGGTTTTGTAGCTTCTCTTTCTTCCAATGTGCCTTGGTGACTAGCCTGTCGGCAATGGCTATGATGCCGCTATTCTCGGTACCCTGGCCACTACTTAAGAACCAAGCCACTCTTATCATGAAGTTGGCTGGGACAATCAACGCAAATAGATATTTCGTTTCTTCTGCTCCAACTAGCATAACTTCGCTTGAGCAACCGAAACTGAGACGTTCCATACTTAAGCGTAGTATCTGTTTTGTTGACCTGCAGCAGGCATCCCATCTGTTGCTCCCCACTGAAATTTGAACATACTGAGAGGTTTCAGAATACAGAAAACTGAAATTTTTCCACATATAAAACTTTGCCACTTTACTTCAGAGTTTTTCTTACAAAGCTCGCCCGTTCCCTGTCTAACACACATCCATGAAATGGAACACACTCTCACATGCGGTGGCGGCCGCAATTGTGGTCAACGGCACCGTTGCTCTCGCCAATGGTGAAGGCTTGTTCAAGTTGGACTTCAACATCAGAAGAGGTAATTCCAAGAGAGACTTGATGGAAGACTCGACTGAAAGCGCCTACTTTGTCAAACGTGATGGTTTTGTAGATATGGAGTTGCAAAACAAAAAGTCCTTCTACTGGACGACTTTGAAGATTGGTTCCAGCCAGGATGAAAATCGAGTTCTTGTCGATACCGGCTCCTCCGACTTGTGGGTAATGAGTCACGACTTGAAATGTGACGTGGCTCCTGTTAGCAAGAAGAAGAGAGATTTGGTCCCGAGGTACATCGAAGCTGGTTCGAGAAGAGTTCCCACAAAGTCCTCCCCTATCATAGAAGTTATGCAGAACAAGATAAACGTTCCCTTAGGAGGTGGAAGCACCACTATAGCTGCGGTCATAACTCCTGGTGTTGAAAGGGACTCTCTAGATACCGAAAGTGCCCAAGAGGCATCGACTAATACTTGTACTCAATACGGCTCGTTCAACACTGGGAACTCAGACACCTTCCAACGTAATAACTCTGCCAGTGCCTTCCAAATTGAGTATGCTGATGGAACCAGCGCCATTGGTATCTGGGGTGACGATGATGTGATAGTTGGTAACATGACTGTGCACAACTTGTCGTTCGCAATAGCCAACGAAACAAGTTCCGACGTCGGTGTGTTGGGAATTGGTTTGGCAGGCTTGGAAACCACCTTCTCGACCATCGGTGGTGGTGGCTACACGTATGAAAACTTACCTATGAAGATGGTCAACCAGGGTCTTATCAATAAGAATGTGTACTCGTTGTACTTGGGAAAGGCTACAGACAATTCTGGAAGCATTTTGTTCGGCGCCATTGACCATGCCAAATTCAGTGGAGACTTGACTACTCTTCCTATCATTAATTCTAATATTTTACAGGGTTATACAGAGCCCATCAGACTTGAGGTTATTGTCAATAACATAACGTTAAGCGACAGTACTGATGAGGTAACCATCAGCTCTAAATCGTACTCAGCTGTCTTAGACACAGGTTCCACTTTGAGTTACCTCCCTTCAGAATTGTTCACTAGAGTGGGTGAAGCTCTTGGTGGTAGCTATTCTTCCACCATTGGTGCCTACCTTCTTCCATGCTCTCTTAACAGCGATGTTAACCTTTCGCTCAACTTCGGTGGAATGAACATTGACGTACCCTTGACAGAATTAGTATTGAGATTCAGTACCAGTGGCAGTTTTGCCTGTTACCTTGGAATTCTCGAACAACTGCAGAGCTCATACATGTTGTTGGGTGACAATGTATTGAGACATGCATACGTTGTTTACGATTTGGAAGACTTAGAAATCTCTGTTGGCCAGGTCGTCTTCACGGACGAAGAGGATATCGAAGTCATCACATCCACCGTTCCAGGGGCCGTGAGAGCTGCTGATTACTCTTCGACTTCTGTGTCTCCTGGTGAGACCGAAACCTCCGTTACCAACCACATTGTACTTTCTGCCACTAGTTCGAGTCCCACAGGCTCATCTTCTGGAGACAGAAATTCAGGATCCACGTCTTTGTTTAGAGAAGCAATTCCTTTGAAGTTCATAGTCTTTTCCATTTCTTTCGTTGTGTTCGTTGCAATCGTATAGTTTTCTCTTTCTATATTATATACTAACAGCATAGAACTAATAAAAAATAAAAGCTGATAGTTGCACTTATGAAATGCAGCTACAATTTCACCTAAGTTGAACAGTAGAAATAAGCCTCCAGGTGTTCTAATATCAGGTAGAGGTTCTCGTAAACGGTCCTCATAGAGTATGGACAGAAAGTGTAATACTCCCGAATTACTGCGAAAAGATATGCCTAATTAGGCAACAGCTCCGAGAAAAGATCTCCTCCGCGAATGACATATTGCGCACGAAGTCCTCACGTGACACACTGGTTAAAGCAGGAGCAAGGGAAAATATGATCACAATAGCTGATAGCCCGAGTGACAAGTTTCAATTAATAATCATGATACCCTACTTTTTCTCGGTGGCAGCTTTTCTAGAAGATAGGCTTCATAATCGAGTGATTTCCCCTAGAGTTATTGGGCCAATCACATTGGTTATTTTTACCTGACTTGCATCGACCTTCTAGTGACTTCGACAACCTTCCACCATAGTAGTAAATATAAAATACCTGGTTTCAGCACACAAGAGTTTAGCGAGGTCTCGTTATCCTTTTCTACACTTCATTCATACACAATATAAAAGAGTTTGACACCCCGTCGCTTTTCTTACCATTAACTTGAGGAACTCTGATTTCTTGTTGAAAACATATGACGTACAATGAATAGCAATAACCGTGAAACCACTAGTCCAGGCGGGAATAATCCGTCTGATGTTACTTCCGCTAACCTGGGAGATGGCGAGCAGATTAACAACCTTTTCGACAATACAAATACAAGTTCAACTAATTCTAACTCAACTGATTCAAATTCAACTAATGCAAACTCAAGTAATGCAAACTCAAGTAATGCAAACTCAAGTAATGCAAACTCAATTAATTCAAGTGCAGCTAATGCAAGGACAGACAACGCAAACTATATCAATAGCAACGGCAACACCACTGGCAACGGGAATGATTCTCCCATGAGAAGAGTAACTTCTTCAGCATCGTCCAATTCTGGAAATTTGTCATCTTCCAACCGCTTATTCTCTGCATTTAATAGAAGCCATAGAGCGGAGTTAGGACTTTTTGATAGATTTAGAGATACAGTTTCAGGATTGTACCGTTCCAACAGAGCAAATAGAGACGGTAACCACGAGCCCAATTCTGCTGCACAAGCTTCTACAGATATTCTGTCTGTTTTGCCACAGTCTGCTCAGCTTGAGACGACGGCCACCATCGATACCAGCGGTCCTACAACAGGAACTGGACCTTCTCTTCTGACGTTCAATAGTGAAAGCGACTATACTCGTGCTATAGTCATTACTGTTAACTATGTGTTTTCCGACGAGAACAACCCTCAATACCCGAACAGAGCCGGATCGTTGATCATGTCGCTTCCTAATAATTCGTCCAATAGAGACCCCAGAGTGATCCAGGAGTTCATCAGACTAGCCACGCAAATGGCTTATTCCACCATCATTAATGGTTTACACAAGGAGAAAGGTGTAACTCTTAGTAAATTCAACTCTTTTCCCAGGGTTAAAGAAGCTGATTTGGGCGATTCCCGAGCATGCTCTATCTGTTTTGACGAGTTTGACATGGTAGAAGCAGAAAAAGAAGAAACTTTGGTAAATGAAAGCGACGATGAGCTAGTCGTAGTGAAGAAAAGAAGAATAGACGAATTAAGACTGGCAACTACCAGCGAAAGTAATAGCAGAGTACAATCCGACGATGAATCCGATTCAGCTATTCCTCCTTCGAACAACATTCTTGAAAGCACTTCTATCAACTCCACAAACACTGATGCACCCAATACCAATCCTACAGGCACATCCAATACAAATCCAGCCAATATAAATACTTCCAGCGCCGACGAGGAGCCTACAGAGCCAAAATACCTATCAGAATACACAGCGGTTTTTGATCATAGTCCAGTCAGGATGACGTGTCGACATATTTTTGGAAAGGATTGTCTTTCAGAGTGGTTGAAAGAACATACCACTTGCCCATTGTGCAGAGATTCAGTCGCTGAACCAACTACGCGAACGAATTCAACGAATGTTACAATTTTTAACTTGCCGACTAATTCTAGTCGTCCAAGTACAACCGAAGCTCATGTTGACATAAACGAAACTACGACACCTCAAGAAGAGTCATCAAATGATCCAGACATTGTGTATCGGGAAGCTGACAGATTCCACTACTTTCCTTTGACAGGAGGACCAGCACGTCCTTTGAGGAGAGTTCTCAGATCTGGAACCGGTATAACTGATGGAGCTGCAGAACAGACAGAAAGAGACTATTCTACTACTCACAGCCAGTTTTCTCACATCTTGGGCTTTCTTAGAAGACAAAGAACAGGCAACCAGCCTGAGCCTTTGTTCCCGACTGGAATTTCCAGTAGACGTACAGCCAATGGGATTGAAACCAGACTGACTGATGAAGTCGACGATGCAGCATCGGAAATTCTCGATTTCATGAATCTACACGAATTTAATCCTCCAGTAAATTCTGATTCGGCAAACAGAAGTTCTCAAACGGGTTCAGAATCGACTGGTACCCAGGACAATAATACTACTAACTTAGATGACGACCCAACTACAGCCGACCAGCATTAGTCTACGATATTTTACTCAGTTGGCACTGTATACAACGGATGAATATAGGCGTATGTGATAAATAGCATTGCAGTTTTATAAATATTGTAATACTCTACTTGAAGAATTTTGCGTATTTAGCCATTTCTTGCTTCTTTTGGCGCTCTATCAAATCATGGCACCTGACAAGTTCTCTGTGGATAGCAGCGTCATCAGGTAATAACTTATTAGATGTTTCTAAATCTACAAGTGCCAACTTATTCTTCTTCAATTCTATTAAACCCAATCCCTTTCTGAAGTGAGCCTTTGCCTTTTCTTGACTCGAAGTATTGTCCATTTCCAACAAGTAGGACGAATAGTCTACTGCTTTCAAATAGTTCTTCAATTGGAGGCATACCAAAGATAAGTTCAAGTACACCTTCTTCTTTAAGTCATTATACTTCTTGTACCACTCAGGCTCTTGGTCCTGATCAGGAATGTATTCCATAATGTATCTCATGCACTTTCTGTACTTCAAGAAAGCATAATGTTTATTTCCAGCTTTGAATAACAAAGTGCCACTTTCCTTAATCTTGGAAGCAGCTTCATATACTGACTTTGATGATTCCTTGTCTATGTGTTCATCATCGTCTGGGTACTCTTCGTATATGTCTCCACCTCTGGTGTCGTAGCTGGCATTGAAAATAGGAACAGGCATGCTTTCATCCCATTTTCCGCAATCCTTGATCAATACTATCTCTTCTTGTTTAGGAATATTTTCCTTATTTGTGTTGACTCTTTCGACTTCTCTGACAACAGATTTTCCATATATTACTCTTCCAAAGACCGTGTGACGTCCATTAAGATGTGGTTGCAGAAAAGTTGTGATAAAGAACTGCGAGCCGTTTGAATCTTTGTCACCGTTGTTAGCCATGCAGACCTTGAATGGTGCATCCAAGGCTTCCGATAAGTTTTCACCCTCTATCATGTTTGGAGGATCGACAGTGGAAATGTTACCTTTTCCTATATCCTCTTGAGGATAGGCCCCGACCGAAGACAATTGGCCATACTTCAAATCACCTGCTTGAATGACAAAGTTTTTGATGATTCTGTGAAAAACGTTATTCTTATATCCTAGTATCTCGTCATTGAGAGATACGCCATCACATAAATTGATGAAGTTCTGAGAAGATTTGGGTGCTAAATCATCGAATAATTCGATTACGATACGGCCAACGTCCTTTCCACCGACGGAGATATCCAAATAGACATGCGATCTCACTGGTTCTAATTTCATTGTCTATTGTTGAATTAATTTATGATCTGAGCAGATAAGAAACTGTTAAATACCCCATTTGCATCTTCTGACTAAATCAAGCACCTCATAAAAGTGAAAAAATGGAACCATTACCAGTACGCGGTATGCAGTATATATTTGTGAAATATATTTTACGATGAGAATCCTCCACAGACTCGAGACAGAAAGACAATCTTCTCTACATTTCACCATGTTAAGGGCTAATCGTCTAGTTGTGCGATCGGGTTCAGGAAGACTTTACTCTTCACTTTCCTCTTCCAAATATGAAGCGCAGTTGTTTAACGCTACTGAGAATATCAGTAAGCTCTTGGAGACCCACGATCGTTCTTCATACATACTAGCACAGTACGTTCCTGAGCCAGCCCGAAACGCCTTCTTGGCTATACGGGCTTTCAACTTGGAGATCAACAAGATTAGCGATGGGGGAAATAATATAGGATCCATCGCTTCTAAAGCATCTTCGCAACTTTCCAAATCAATAGGAATCTCTACAGCAGACATGAAGTTCAAGTTCTGGAGCGATTTAGTCGCCAGAGTATTTACTGAAGATCCATATCTGGAAAAAGACATTGGCGAGCCCATAGCAATATTGTTGAGAGACGCTTTGCGGAACGACTTGAATTTAGACATTACTTATATTCATCAATTCCTACTGACTAGAAGACAATTCTTGAAGTCTCCGACGTTCCAGACTGTAGACGACATTTGCTCGTACGGTGAAGGAACTTACTCGCAATTGAACTACCAGACTCAGGCACTATTACTATCACCATCCATTTCGCCTTCTGTGATTAGTCTCTTGGAACAGTCAACATCGTTGCAGTCTAAGGTAAGTGATATCGCTGCTCATATCGGGCAAGCCACAGCTGTCGGTGCCATGATCTTGGGATTGAACTACTATGCTGCATCCAGAAACCAAGTCACATTGCCAGTGAGTTTGATGTCCAAGTATGACTTGTCCCAGGAATCGGTGTTGAAATTGACCCAGGGACACGTGAAGGATAAGATAGAGGTAGATCAGATCAGAGACAAATTGAAGAATATCGTTTACGAAACAGCCACAACATCCAATGATCATATCCTTGCGGCCAGAGCCAAGTTATCGCAATGTAAGCAAGAGATCAATGAGCTAATCAGGGCCAACATGCATGACGAATTGCTTCAGAAGAACTCCAAGCGTTGGCGTAAGTCCATGCCAGATGTAATTTTCACTCCTTTCATGGTGGCCATTCCTACGACATTGTACTTGAACAAGTTGGAGAAACACGACTTTGATATCTTTCACCCCAAGATGCAGCAGAAGGAATGGCGGTTGGCATGGACTTCGTTCAAGGACTACTACCAGAGAACGATATGATATATATTAAAGAAATACATGTACATAATTGAAGAAAATTAAAAGAAGTGTAATAATACCATAACTTCTGATGTTCTATGGACGTAACGGAAGACAGCAAGAATCACAGAAAATATTCGTCTAGACATCATCATAACAGATCAAAACTTGACATTATATTCATTTGTTGTTTTCACGTGATCTGTCACATGATAGTCGTGTCTGACATCGCGCGTACTGATTAGACAGCTACCGCACACGTAGGTGGAAAACCGTCGCTTGTATCAACGATATTTTTGATTTAATTGACAAGCTTTTTTGCATTTTCCAGTGAAGCTATTATAATCGGGCCAAACAGCGATCTACACTGAGCATATACTGTGTGTATGACAAGTTGAAGAATCACACCTAAGTAGAGTACACAGACAGGCATTGGCCATAGAGACCTTCGTCAGGTGGCTAGCATACTAATATCTTTGGAAGTCTCCACCTTTGCAAATCATAGCTGAGAATCCTCACAAGCTATCTATTCAGAGGAAGGCTTTATCTACATTGTTGAATTTATTGACGTATTTCATTGATATTAACGAATTCGATCTTCAGTAAAGTCCAGAATCTTATCAGAGGAACTCTTCAAATCGTTGTATCAGAATAGATCAATCTCACTAGTTTTTTTCACATCCTTTTATCACGTACGATAATTTCAACTCAAGGATAGATATTAGTACAATAAATCAACTACTACAAATCAATAAAGCCAAATTCAGTCTACTATAATTGATTTATCACACTATAAATCGTATATCTATTATCAATATTGATCCATTATGATACGTCCGTTTTCCAAGTCACCCACGCCAACGATTCTGTTTGCAAACCAAGGCATCAACTCGACCTTGGGGACAGCACCTCCCAATCCCAGTGGTGGAGGTAATGTGGCCATTGATCCCATAACGTTGATGATCAACGAATGTATGAGCATCTCGTCTGCGATGAGAAAGATGACTCGTTACTCTCAAAGTGGCGTAGCAGCTATTCTTGGGGCTGGTGATCTCTTTAACGGCGAAGACGATGCCATTGCCAACAGCTTGGGCTTATCATCAAACGTTAACAACTCCAACAATGGCCACCGTCAAAGCAACCACAATCCATTGCTCTCAAGCTTCTTGCAGTTGAGATCCATCTTGATGGAAGCCAAAGATTTGTACGAAATTGATAGCTTGACGTTGTTACAGCCATTTTTGCTTGTGATTAAGTCATCTTCAACTTCAGGACTCATCACCAGTTTGGCTTTAAACTCGGTCTCTAAATTCTTGAACTACGAAATCATCTCCTACAAGTCGAGGAATTTACAGAGCACTTTAATCCAGATCATGTCATCCTTGACCGTGTGTCGTTTTGAGGCAGCGGACCAGAACTCTGATGATGCTGTGTTGTTAAAGGTCCTCAGGTTGATGGAAGCCATTATCGAGAGCCCTTTGTCTGACTTGTTGCCCAATGAAGTCATCTCTGATGTAGTACAAATATGCTTGTCGTTGGCATGTAATAAGAAGAGAAGTGAAGTATTAAGAAAGGCGGCAGAAATGGCCATGGTATCGATTACTTTCAGAATATTCAGCCAATTGAAATACATTGAACCAGAAACTGAAAGTGTCGAAGAATTGCAAGCAAACTTTCAAGACACCAAGTTACCAGAAGATATTATAGGAGGAACGGATATAAAACCCTCTATTGTTGGCACACCAAAAACGTCAGAAGATGAAACAGACGAACAAAAGAAGAAGACATCAAGCCCAAATAAAGAGGAAGTAGTAGGCGAAGAAGAGCCTTTTGGCATTCTTTGTATCAACGAGTTTTTGGGTGTTTTGATCTACATGATTTCTCCATCAAACCAATATCAACACATGGAAAGCACTAGAGTATTCGCATTATCTCTTATAAATACTGCTATAGAAGTAGCTGGACAGGAGATACCCAAACATCCCACTTTGATATTGTTGGTTTCTGACTTGGTTTCCAAACATGTCTTACAAATCATTACAACAACTGAGTCGCCTGCATTATTGCAAGCTGCTCTTCAATTGTTTTCAACTGTAGCAATCGTTCTTGGAAGACTGTTGAAGTCACAATTTGAGTTGACATTGACATTAATATTTCAGTCCATTCTGCCAGATTCAGGAAAGAGGCAAAATGATACTATCAATGGTGCTAATGTTTCAACTAGAAACTCATCGTCTAAAGAAATGTTGGTGGAATCCCTTTCGTTGTTATGGACTAGATCTCCGGTTTTCTTCACTCATTTATTCATAGATTACGACTGCGACTTTGACAAGTCAGATTTGGCTACCAAGTTCGTCGAGTTTTTGTGCCAGCTCTCATTACCAGAGTCTGCTGTAACCACGACCGATAATGTTCCACCAATCTGCTTGGAAGGTATTTTGTCATTGATTGGTGGTATCAATGACAGAATTAAATCTTTAAAAAGCGACTTGAATGACGCGCCACTTCACTCAATGATTAATGATAGAGAAAAGAAGACATTATTCATTAAGTGTACCGATCTATTAAATGACAAACCAAAAGAAGGTGTCAAAGCATTAGAAAAGGAAGGATTCATTAAATCTGCTGATCTTAAAGAGGTTGCTTCTTTCTTTTTCCACAAGTCGGGTAGATTGAACAAGAAGGTGTTAGGTGAATTCTTGGCTAAGCCATCGAACTCGGATTTGTTAAGGTACTTCATTGACCTATTTGATTTCACGGACCTAAGAGTTGACGAAGCCTTGAGAATCTTGTTGAAGTCTTTCAGATTACCCGGTGAATCACAACAAATCGAAAGAGTTGTTGAATTATTTGCTCAAAGATACGTTGACTGTCAAGCAGAACTTGTCGAGGGCCAGGACATGGACGAAATTGTAAGGCCAGATCGTGACTCTGTCTTTGTATTATCGTACTCTGTGATTATGTTGAATACAGACTTGCACAACCCTCAGGTTAAACAGCAAATGGTTCTTGACGACTACAGAAGAAACTTGAGAGGAGTATACAATGGAAGGGACTTCCCTGAATGGTATTTGTCAAAGATTTACAATTCCATCAAAGACCGCGAGATAATTATGCCTGAAGAGCATCATGGTACTGATAAATGGTTCGACGACGTGTGGCATAACTTAATTTCGACTCTTGCGCCAACCAGTAAGGACAAGTCCGAGTTTACTTGGGTGGAAATTTGTCAGTTTGATAAAGTGTTGTTCAAGGCTGTTGTTGATACTCTAATTGATACACTCGTTGGTGTGTTCAAGGAAGCATCTGATGATCACATTATCACCAGATTGATGTCTTCGATAGATAAGTGCGCTAACATTTGTTTGTATTACAATCTTTCAGATTCCATTGATCGTTTATTGAATGCTTTAACAGACTTAACTTCTTTGACAAATAAGAGCTACAGGATTTCTGGGACTGATGACAATTTACGAGGGGAGATACCAATTACTCAAATCAAGATTGAGAAGAAAGAAGAAGCCATTACTGTCAGTGAAATGGCCGTTTGGTTCGGTAGAGATTTTAAGGCACAATTGTCCACGGTTGTTCTATTCAGATTAATCAAGAAGACTGATAGCAAGGTCACTCAGTCTTGGGGTAAGATCATAAAGATTATTTTGACATTATTTGAGAATTGTTTGATCAATCCTAACTTGTTTAGCGAATTCCAAAAGAAAATCAAACTTAGTCCATTACCTAAAGTCAAGCCAAGATATATCATCAAAAGAGTTAAGCCTTTGAATAATTCTGGAATCTTATCGACTTTCTCATCATTCTTGAAAGGTTATTCTGATGATCCTCCAGAACCCACAGACCATGAAATTGAGTCTACATTGTCGACTATCGACTGTGTGAAGTCGATTAACGTACCAGCCATCTTTGAGGTTGTATCCAAGGGGCCACCTGAAGACTTAAGATATTTTGTTAAACTCATTTTGAATTCATTGCCAGAGCATAGCAAGGATACAAAGAGATATTATGAAACTGAAATTCTCTTTTTGTTGGAGATCGCTGTTTGTTTCTGTTTGTTATTGGATGATACTGAATTGATTACTGAGGTCTCGGACAAGCTCGACCCACCAGAAATATCCAAGAAGGGCCAACTTAGATTAATTGCATACAAGTTACTCTTGGCCAGACGTGGTGATTCAAAGATAAACATTTCTGCTTCCATTAAGACCTTGGCTGAGTTTGATAAGGAAATCATTAACAAGCAAGGTGGTCAATTACTTCAACCATTGTTATCTTTAATTGATGACGACGCTTGGTGTTGTAAGGAATTGTTAAATGACAATGAATACTGGAAAGTTTTAAGATTCTTTGCATCTATCCAAGTTTATGCATCTGATATCCTCGAATTCATGTCTGGAATTGTGAAGAATGCCCCTCAAGACATAACGCCATCTAATTACATTGCATTTTTAGGACTACTTGATGAGATTTCTTCCTTAGGAGCTATTGGCTCTCAGTACGAACAGGAGAATGAAAAACTAGGTTCGAATCAAGATGAAACTTACTTCAAGGACTTGGTGGAACTTTCTAAAAAGTCAATATCGTTGACTTCTGACTTATCTACAGTGATAAAGAGGCCAGAATTCAAGGGTAAGGAATTGACTTATACATTGATTCAAGCATTGGCACACCAATGTTTCAATCCATGTCGGGACGTTCGTTCTTATGCCTTGAACTGCTTACAAGCTATGGTTTTGTCGATTGAAATCAATGAAGAGTTAACTGCATTTGGAATTTTCGAGTATGGTTTGTTCCCATTGTTAGCGGAATTGTCCAAGAGTGAAGTTTTCCAGACCGATGCTCATGGTTTTGTCAAGACGCAGACCGAAACATTGACCTTGGTTAGCAAAGTTTATCTCCACTACTGTGGCGACTTGAAACAAGAAGAAACCGGCGGTGTATGGTTAGGAATATTGGACAACTTCATTACATTCCACGAGCAAGGAAGCAAGCTCAAGAAAGAATACTCGTTCAAGGAAGCAGGAGTTGAATTACTCAAAAACATGATTCTAGTACTTCAAGACAATGGTACATTGAGCAAGGATAAAGAGGTCCTTTGGAACGAATCGTGGCAGAAGATAGGTAAAATCTACCCTGGCTTGAGAGACGAATTGGATCCGAAGTCGTTATCCGAGAAGAATAAAGAGAATATAGTTGAAACAACTGCTGAGGGTGGGGAAGAGAAGAAAATTGAAGTTAATGGAGAGAACTAAACCGTATACGTATTTCACGTATGTAGACTAATGGTTTCTTATGAAATTAGTATTTATAGAGATTAGTATTTTGTATTTTAGTTACTTTCATTAATATAGCGAGCTTATATTGCATCTCAAACAGTGCGAAAAATATTTTAGAGCTTTTAGAGTATCTGCAAACAAATTTTCAATTCTTCATAAACTTTTCTTTGTGTACTAGCAACACCCAAAAAACATACAACAATGGTCAATGTGCAAACGTTTACCCAAAGAGCCGAATCTCACCGGTCTCCGGTAGCACAGCGTCTCTTCAAACTAATGGACAGTAAGAAAACCAACTTGTGTGCTTCAGTAGATGTGAAAACTACCTCTGAGTTCTTATCTTTGATTGATAAGTTGGGTCCCTATATATGTTTAGTTAAGACTCATATCGACATTATCGACGATTTTTCGTATGAAGGTACTATTGTTCCATTGTTGAATTTGTCCAGGAAGCACAACTTCATGATCTTTGAGGATCGTAAATTCGCAGACATAGGAAACACTGTCAAGTCTCAGTATTCAGGCGGAGTCTACAAGATTGCCCAATGGTCAGATATCACCAATGCTCACGGCGTTACTGGTACAGGGATTGTTCAGGGATTAAAGGAAGCTGCAAGGGAAACAACCGACGAACCAAGGGGTTTATTGATGCTTGCCGAATTGTCTTCTAAGGGATCCATTGCCCATGGTAAGTATACTGAAGAAACGGTAGATATCGCCAAAACCGACAAGGAGTTTGTTATTGGGTTCATTGCTCAGAGAGACATGGGTGGTCAAGACGAAGGTTTCGACTGGATAGTTATGACTCCTGGTGTCGGTTTGGACGACAAGGGTGACAGTTTGGGACAACAATACAGAACAGTAGATGAAGTTGTTTCCACAGGGACTGATATCATCATTGTTGGTAGAGGCTTATTCGGCAAAGGTAGAGATCCCGAGGTGGAAGGTCAAAGATACAGACAAGCTGCTTGGAACGCTTACTTGAAGAAGACCAGCCAATTGTAAAATATGATAAAATTATAATGTACATTGTTCAGTATTTACAAACAGTTTAAATGATGATTATTTACAAGCGGAATCTACTCCAAAATTTCGAATTCCAGTAAGTCATCGGTCAATCTGGTTCTCATTATCTCAAAAACCAAAAGTGCCACGGATGTAGCTGGTATTGTTGTCAATGCATTACGTACGAAACCTTTGTATGCCATTTGATACCAAGTCAACTTTGATTTTGTCTTCATTCTGACGATTTGATTATATGTATCAATGTAAGAGTTGTAGTATAAGGTGATGGAAGGTCTGTATGAACGTGTAGCTGACGCGTTGTAGAAATCAAGAGCTTCAAGTCTAGAAAGATGGATCTTCTGGACTTTGGTGATCGGGTACTGTATTGCCAATAACGAGAAAGCTGCAGATGCGCCAGCCACGAGAATAAAGGTTGATCTCAAAATCTTTTTAGTTCTTGTACGCTCCAAGCTCAATAGCCTTTCGTCAATCTGTTCTTCGTTCATATTGGAGTATTGCCGTAAATTACTTTTGATGGTTTCTTTGCTTCGTCTGTAAACATCGACAACTTTGAAAGTTGCTGTATAGCCTTGAGTCTTAACGAACTCGAATGTAGAGAAGTAGAAGGCGAATCCAAGCGATTCCTTTACTAGCGAAAAACTATACCCAGCAAAAACACCAACCAATCCGACTTCTTTAAGCTTGTTCAACCCGTACATCCAGAGGTTTTGGTGTGAACCACTTAACATCTCTGCTGCTGTCAGTCTGGTGTAGATGGCATCTACTGGAGCTGCTGCGAGTGACTGAATGGCACCAGCTATGAAACCAGCTCTCCAAGTATCAAATGGGGAGTAATAAAACAATTCTCGGGGTTTATCTGCTTTGGGGGTATGCAGACTGTTGAATCGATCCAAAGCTGTCAAGTAAGTTCCGTATAATATCAACCCTGTGGCAGAATTGGCTATGAGAGGAGGCAACACCTGATCGGGGATAAATCTCCAACCCTCTTTCTTCATTACGTTGACAAGCATTCCTATTGAGGAATGTGTTCTGAATTTGTATGGCTTCTCATGTATGTTATCGTGTTTGTTAGCCAACTCACGTACATACGCTAGATAGTCAAATCGCTGAGGGCGAAACAACTTAACTGGTGTTCTTAGATAGAGAGACTGAAGCTGGTAAACAAGAGCTCTCATACCAGCGGCTGAAAGTGATACAGTCTGGTTACTGCTCATCTTGGGTGGAATATTGGAAGCCGTGTAGTCTGAAATTTCACTAGTGTTCAGGGAGGCATTCACATAATCATTAAGTATGGGGCTCGATTTCAAACTATTGAGAACCATGGAGAAAATAGGCATTGGAGACCCTATAGTCGTTTCCACTGGTCCCGCTAGTACTCCTTTCCTGTCTAGAGCATTTGTATGTCGTTTTTCCATGGGAGTAATTTTTATGGTATCTATAAGTGCAATTGATGAGTGGGTGTATTATTTGGGAATATTTCTATAGTTCTAGCTTTGGGTTGGCGTATCATGTATCTATAGCAGGTAAGTATTCTACTAGAACCAGTTTATAAAAGTATTAGATCCAGAGTTTCTAGGAGTAAACATGCTATACGCTTATGCTGAACTAATGACGCAGTTGATTTAGGATGGGCCCAATTTCATTTTCCATATTAGTGCTTCGAGAATTTGTATGCGAAAATCACGAAAATTATGATGGAGATGATCGGGCAAAACCAGAAATGTCCGTTTTCTGTCATAACGATTATTCCTTGTCCATTGTATGGATCATATCCATGGTGATATTTTCGTTGTTTTTTTATATTCTTTTTTGTACAATTTTATTTGTATTCTACTTATTTCTTGCAAATTAGGATATTCTTCGTATTAGAATTCTTATATCATTGTGCTATCACTCGTCTACTTGTATTTATCTACTGGTCTCTGTACAAGATGATCTCGCTCTGCTTGAAGTACCTTCTCGCATCCTCGTCGATCAAAACAAGCGATAAGTATGTCCTAGCAGAAAACTTCTTGTTTACGTCTCTGTAAGTAGGCGTTAAGTCAAATCCACCCAAGAACAATCTGATGGGAATGGTTTCTCCCTTAACTGGGGCTCCATCCATGATCTCGAATCGAACAACAGTCTCGCTGTCAGTTATCTGGTTTGGAGGAGCTCCCACGGTCTCCCTCCTTATCAATGACAACTCCATATGCTTGATCTTTAGTCTGACTAGCAAAAAGTAAATACGACCAATAATCACATCTTTGAGAGAAAATCTGGACTTCAGGTACTCGAACTCTATGTGCAAGCAGTCTTCTATCCCCACATCCATTTTCACAGTAGGTCCATCCTTGGTGGTAGTCAATACTGGAGGGTTCATATATTGATATACCCACAATTCCTTTTCTCTGGTTATATCTGACGAAGACTTTCTGGAAAATACAACCTTTAAGTAGTAACGCAATCTTGCGTTTTTACCACGGTAACTTTCGTACTGCTTCTCTACATTCTTGAATTCAAAAGGAAATGTTTCCGGATGGGATAAAATAGCAGGAGCGGCCAATTCTGTAGCTAAAGATAAGAACTCCGACGATATCACGCCATCCAAGTTGGTTTCAATACATCCTAGTAATTGTACCTTTACTCCAAGGTGTTCTACTTTTCTACCCTCCTTTGTTCTGATAGTAACACTTCCCTTGACAGATTCGCCGTCTTTATATATTGGTAGTCTTTCCATTCGACCGTGAGGGGTCGTCACGTCGATATGTTTCCTAGTATCTTCATTATCTAGTCTGATCTCAATGTCTAGTGGTGCCTTGAAAAAGATTGACATTGTATACGTTGGAAATGTCTGACGTGGCAAATGCAATTCGGGATTTATAGTAAGTGCAAATTCAAAAATATATTCAGCTGCTAATGAATTGTGCTATCTAATGGCTCTTGTGGCTATGAATATTGTGAACTGTTAAAACTTTATTTAGGCTTTACGGTTGTTCAAATAATACTGCATTGTCACGTGGAGATAAGCGTGACTTCTCTAAACTGTAGTAACGGTTGCAAAATTCTTCAACTCTGGAAATTAACATAGATTATTGAGTACTGTCAGCTCAATTCTGACTTAATTTATACTTAAAACTTACATATATTTCGCTGTCGACAATTCTTTTTGTCATAATCTTATAATAGAAAATTTTTAAAGAGGATTGCATATATATGAAACAACAAGTACTACAACTATTTAGTTGCCGCAACCTTTTCCAACAAGTCGACAACTCTGACCGAGTAACCGTATTCATTATCATACCAGGCGATCAACTTGACGAATTTAGGAGAAAGCAAAATTCCGGCCTTTGCATCAAATACACAAGAGTAGGTGGAAGTGAGGAAATCGCTAGAAACTACAGCTTCTTCTGTGTACCCAATGACACCTTTCAATGCACCTTCTGATACTTTCTTCACAGCAGCACAGATTTCCTCGTAGGTAACTGGTTTAGCCAATTTGACTGTCAAGTCTACCACGGAAACATCAACTGTTGGAACTCTCAAAGACATTCCAGTCAACTTACCATTCAACTGCGGAATCACCTTTCCGACAGCCTTGGCAGCACCAGTAGAAGATGGAATAATGTTACCAGATGCAGTTCTTCCACCTCTCCAGTCCTTCTGAGATGGACCATCGACTGTCTTTTGGGTAGCAGTGATAGAGTGGACTGTGGTCATCAAACCTTCTTCAATTCCGAAGTTGTCATTGATAACCTTTGCCAATGGAGCTAAACAGTTGGTGGTGCAGGAAGCGTTGGAGATTATATTCAAGTCCGAAGTGTAATTTTCTTCATTGACACCAACAACGAACATTGGTGCATCTGGAGAAGGAGCAGTGATAATCACTTTTTTGGCACCAGCGTCTATGTGCTTTTGTGCACCAGCCAACTTCTTGAAGATACCTGTGGACTCAATCACATAGTCGACGCCTACCTTTCCCCATGGGATGTTAGAAGGATCTTTCTCTTGGAAAGCCCTGATCTTCTTTCCGTTGATGATGATGTTTTCAGCATCTGATTCAACGGTACCCTTGTATCTACCATGGGTGGAGTCGTACTTGAACATGTAGGCAGCATAGTCAGCAGCAATGAAAGGATCATTAACAGCAACGACCTCAATATCAGGCCTTTCCAAAGCGATTCTTAACACCAATCTTCCAATACGTCCAAAGCCATTGATACCAATTGTAATCATCTTGTATAACTTACTACTAAATATGTGAATAGTGATACTGTAGTAGAAAAATTTCAGTAAAATGTAAGGTTAAAATGGCTGCAACATCGTCCTTTTATAGTATTCATAAGGTAAGTTGACAGGGCAGCAAATTTTTCAACTCACGGTTGCTGTTCGTCTCGTGTGTATAATTTCATGCCTTATCCTCTTTTAATACACCTCATCTGATCTGGATACAGCCACTGTCCCATCTGCCCATTTCTATGGTTAAGCTTAGAGTTAATTCAACATCAGGAGATGCGAAGACGATTCTGCATAAAGGAATCAAAATTTCGTCCCCGTTTCTACACCAAAGAGATAATGAATGGTTCGTATATAAATCCCTCAAGTACCAGTTCCTGTGGGAGTCTCCTGGTAATTATCAGGTGACAGGGGAATGGCGTCTGTTGATTAGAATGCATTTTACCGGACAAAACGCTTTCACACTCAATTTCAGTTGTGCCCCCACCGTTACAGGGGATACAAATGGAGCCAATGGCTGATTCCATTCCGATTGGTCCGGACGTCTACGTGGCAATTCCGGTCAATTATTTCTATTTTTGTAGTTTTGTCCTGCTTCAGTCGGGCATTGCTTAGTACTCTGAGAGTGTACTATGATCTGATTGTCAAGGATTGCAAAAAGAGAGATACAATTGCACAGCTACTAATAAAAGGGCAGCACTGCATACATGCATAGAAACAAGATTCTTTATGGAGCAGGTTGCGTAAGGAAGGCTCCAGCCAGCAGCAGAGAGTCACTAGAAATGCAAAGTGCTATTTGGTGCTCGCCAGATTTGAAGATTGAATTTACGTTCTTATTATTTAGTTCTGCCCTATTTTTCCTATGTACTACTACAAGAGTATGGACTTTTGTTTTTTGACATCCCGTCTGCGGAGTCTTGGCTCTCTCTCTCAATTTGAGAGCAAGCCTATCAGGATACGCCTGCACACGGTTCATTGTACATACTGTGCGAATTGAGAAAGACCAACAGGATCTGACTATAACAAACGACTTATTGAAATTGGTAGCTATTTCTCAATAGTTATTGGTGCTTGGTCTTGCTGTTTGTGCGTACTACAGTTGAGTGATAATTCCTTCTATCTATATTGTCTGCGCAAAGTTCTTTGCAGTTGAAAGGAGTTTTCCGCGGTCTCCCTCACGATTTTTTCATTTAAACGTAGAAAATTCCAGGAGTGTTTCTCGTTAGCTTCTACAATTTCTCCAATACAAACAATCCTTCGGAAGCAAATAGACAATTCAGGTTAAGTCAGGATGTCACACTACATGGACGAAATTGCACCTGATGTCATTTCGCCCCACGATGCAAAGCCTACTGTAGACCAGCCTTTGAAGCACCTAGATACTGTGATTGCCTTGTATGATTTCCCAGGTACCCAACCTTCGCATTTGCCATTAAACTTGGGCGACACCGTCTATGTTTTATCTAAATCCGATACAGGCTGGTGGGATGGTGTTCTAGTAGGCCAGACAGGTGAATTGCAGAGAGGCTGGTTTCCTCATCACTACGTGAGATCTGTAAACTACGTGCAGCCTGTTTTGAACAAGTTGAAAAGCAATAAGGAGTTGGATTCAATTACCGCAAGCAACACTGCGGCCAATGTTTTGATTCCGTCTTTCACTAATCTATTGCAGAAGAACTTGATCGACTCGGAAAAGAACACTCCAGCTAACAGCACGAGAAAGAACTCTGTAGTCAGTTTTGCCAGTTCCGAAACAAGCATACCTTCAGACTCCAAAGTCAGTCTGCTTCCGAAGCATCATCTGGAAGCATCGACTCAACTCCTGCAACACCAGCCGACATCGATTTCTCATACACTAACGGCAGCTGACTTCAACGATAACATAATCTTCACGGATGTTGAAGAAGCCGAGCAAATGATTTTAGAGTACAAGGAGAAAAACAAGAAGACCTTAACATGGATTCCCAGAAATGCTACGAGCGGTGACTTTGTCTTTTACTGTGAACAATTAAATATTTATTGTCAAACAATGCCCATGGTTCCATTTGAGCTTACAGACGTGCCTGCTGAAGTTGAGATGCCCAGCAAGGAAGCTCTAACAGATAAATTTGATGTTCAAGTGTATGGCGCACCTTCGTCGTCAGGCGATATTGGATCTCGGGCCAATTCTGCAGGCACTTTTGATCCTTTAAAAAGAGATTCCAATGCATCCTCGGCTACGCAAAGCTCTGGGGCTTCTTCTTACCATCATTTCACCAAGCCTTTCTTCTCTATGGACAATCTTTTTTATAAACATCCCTCAGACTTGACTCGTTGGAGTGAACTCAGAGAGCAGTACAATTATCTCTTGGATTTATCGTCGAAGTCGCTCAAAGATCATAATAAGCAACTATTCAGTACACACTTTTCAAGACTAAATAAAGTCATGTCCATAATATTGGCTACTTCTAGATTAAATCAAGATGATTTCTTCGGCACAAAGTACGAAAAATCAATAAGGAGAAGATTGAAGAGAGTCTCAGGTGCCTTTGCTCAGTTGTATATCAATGGCATTCTTCATCTAAGTGTAATGCACCACTCGCAATCTACTTCGGAAGCTCAATTATTCAGTTTCGATATCTTCAAATTAAATAAATCCACAAGCAAGGCGGGAAGTGAAGCGCTTTCTGCTCATTCTTCCGTGTCTACTATCCGTCAAAATTCTAATGAGAGTGCAGTACTCACTTCAATGGGGGTTAATCACGATCAGCAAGAAATGAGTTATCTTCTGCAATTAGAAAATGATATTGAAACATTGAGATCCAATGTCAATTCGTTGGTGAAAATATTTATGAAATTATCTGAAGGCAAAGTCGTCAAAAGATCAGACTATGATTCCTCGGATGCATCCGAAGATGATGGTCAAGACCGTTATGACATTTTGCCCCAAACATACCCTAGGTTTATTGTTGATGAGTTCAATGGAGGAAATTGGTGTAACCCTTTCTTCACTACCAATAACCCCGTTTTGAATGTCAGTGGGGATGACTTGAAAAATAGATACCATTCGAAGGTTATAATTGACCATCTGGCGTACGAATCAGTTTATCAATTGCTGGAAGAAATGATTAAATTGAGTAAGGAAACTCTAGAGTATATTAAACCACAAGCACAGAAACTTTATTACAACGATGTGTTGAAGAACGAAAGAAATACTCAGATTTTAAGATTGATATATAAGTACTTATATCATGGAAGCTCCATGGTAGATCTTATCGAATCTTTTGATTTTACAGTCTTTTGCTTGATAAATAGAAGCTCATCTGGCGAAGAAGTAGACCCTGAAGGAGTGAAAAGTCAACTACTTGATGAAAACAACCAAAAGGATGAATCAAGATCAACAAATACCTCGAATTTGACATTTGATTACCCTGTTGTTCTTGACTTCTTTCAATTGAAGCAAGAATTCCACAACTTAATTTTGAGGATAATCATGTCGACACAGTCTTTGACCTTAGATGACCCAGAAGTATTTAAGGCTTTGCGTGATGAGGATCCTTTATTCTATAATAGAGATATTTTGAAATTGCAAACTGAGAAGGCTGCTCTTTTGTTAACTAATATATTGGCTGATCAAGTCAATCCCAACAAGGGAGATTCAATTTCCTTAAATCCGGATACCCTCATGTCTACTTATTTAACAGAAGGAATTAAATTCTTTGATGTGCTTTTGGGCACTATTCAGCAATTGATTGATGAACGTGAAACTATATTGAATTATGCAACAAGGGTAATGCATGATGACTTCAATGTTCAATTGTTGGTCATTGAAAGAAACAACACGTTATTATCAGAGAAGTCAGAGGATCACTCTTATTACAGTGGCGGTCACAAGAAGTCAAGTGACTTACCATGGTATTTGGAAGGAGATGAAGAATTTGATTTGCTCTTAGATTTGAAGGGTAATATCAAAGGAGGGACAAAGGAGGCTTTGATCGCTCACTTAACTCATCATGATTTGTTTGATAGTAATTTCAATGCCGCATTTTTGTTGATGTTTGCCTCAATAATGCCGCTTGCAGAATTTGTTGGATTGTTGATCCTCCGTTTCAACTTGGAGGCTCCAGAGGGATTAAGCTATGAGGAATATAACACTTGGATCACTAAGAAGCAAAACCCCATCAGGTTGAGAGTAATGAATATCATGAAACTTTTAGTTGAAAAGCATTGGTCAAAGTCATACTACAATGAGAGTTTATTGAAGAGGTGGATCGCATTTGCTCAGTCTCCTGCAGTACAAGCGTACTCAATTGGTAAGCAGTTGACAGGTTACTTGATTAGAATATTAAATGGAGAACTTATTTACGTTGAAAGGGAGCCGGTTATTCCAAACAGTAAGCCACCTGCTTCATTATCAAAGGGATCTTCTTTGAAGAAACTCAAGTTATTGGACATTGACTATATTGAGTTGGCAAGGCAGTTGACGTTGAGAGAATTCAGATTATATTCGAGAATCACTAAGTTCACATGTTTGGCTAAAGTTTGGGGTAAAAAGTCAGGTCTAAATGAACGTTTTGAAAACATCACTGCGTTCATCAAAGCTTCCAATCAGTTGACTAACTATGTGGCATATATGATTTTGAGAAAGGCCGATGCGAAAAAGAGAATTCAAGTTATCAGATACTTTGTTCAAGTAGCTGAAAAGTGTCGTCAGTATAACAACTTTTCATCTATGACTGCAATTATTTCTGCATTGTATTCTTCTTCTATTCATAGGTTGAAGAAAACGTGGAAATACGTCAGTGCTGATACGTTATCACACTTGCAGAGTATGAACAAATTGATGAACTCTTCCAGAAATTTCAATGAGTATAGAGACGTTTTGAAGTTTATAGGCTCTGAACCCTGTGTTCCATTTTTTGGTGTTTTCTTGACAGATTTGACATTTGTGTATCATGGAAACCCCGATTATTTGATGAATCGTACGAGAATGATCAACTTTGCTAAGAGAGCCAAAACATGTGAAATCGTGACTGGTATCGACAGATTTAAGACAACCGGGTACAATTTCCAGACGGTTCACGAAATCCAGAAGTACTTGGATTCCTGGTTTGATAAATGTCCTTCCATTGAAGAACAATATCAATTGTCTCTTAATTTGGAACCTAGGGAAGGGCCACCATCTCAACACTCTCAAAGCACATCTTCGTCCGTTTCGGGAAGAGATCTTCCGCTGTTGAGAAGCTCGAAGATGTCGTCTACAATTACCAGTCTTGCACTCAAGTAGAAATAATCGTATTAGTTACTTCTTATAATAAACAATATTTGTATATTATAAAATCTAGTAAAGAGTAGGTCATCAACATGAAGGGTTGTCTACGGAATAAGGTGCAGTTGTGAAGTCCAATGAGAGCTTCGGTATAATATATGTGTTGTTGGGTATGGATACTTGTACTTCTTGGACAAGTAGTGACAACTCCTGAAGCAAAAGATCGTTTTCTTGGGTTATCATGTCACCCAAGCATTCAAGAATGTTGGTTAGGTTTTCTTTTTTTTCTGACAACTGTCTATGTAAGTTGAAGGGTGGAATCTGTCTTGTACGTTCGGAGACCTTGGAGTCTCCTTTGATAGGCTGAGTAGTATTTGTTAAAGTGGAGCCTGTAGATGTGAGAGAGATTAATGAATCGGCTGTGGATTGCCGGGATGTGTTACTGCTTTCACCTGGAGATCTGCTAAGGTCTATTCCTTGTGACAAACTATCGCAAGTTGTTTCTCGAGAATCGTCATTATCCTCGCTTCTGAAATAGCTGTCAAAGGTATTGTTGTAGCTATCTAACAGTATCTGATCCACGTCAATTGTGTCACAGTTTGTTTCCCCCAAGTCTGGCTTGTCTTGAATTATAGAAAGGGGGAAGTCAAGACTATCTAGCTGACTAAGTAGGTCCGTTGTATTTTTCCTTCCCATTTCTAATGTATGTAGTGCTGACTGTGGAAAGGACGAGGACACTTTAAGCGCAAGTGATGAGAACGATTAACGAAAATTAACGTAATGCCCGTGTAAGAGACGAGGACTGGGATGTAGCAGATTAAATATGTTCTGCGACATACAGAAACTTCGTACTTATCAGAAAGTGGGAAATTTGCAAGTCAGTTTTGACGATTATTCAGAGAACTAAACGAGTCGAAAATAATTACATGCAGCAACTATACCGCGTTTTCAATTACAGATTATGAGACAACGTTCAAAGTAGTTCGCTGCGTAAAGATATATATCCTGGACAGTAAATTCCCCTGGTCTGACTTGGTAGAAACTTGAGTTGCTTATCTAGATGCTTAAACGAACATTTTCCCTGAAATTGCCATCATAGTTAGAATCAAACCCTTCTGTAGTTATCGACACGATATTTTGATAAGGGCTGTTGTAACCTGCAAGATCGACTTTGCTAGACTTCCTAAGCGACTATATACATTACCGTCTTTTAAGACTAGATCTTTCGGGCCCACCATTAGGCTCAAGAGTACCTTTCTGTGGCATGAGATTCGACGGCTTCTTGCTCTTAGACGGTATTCTGAGTATTGATATTAGTCATATTCACACCCTCGTATGCATTGCTTGATTTGTTTGTTAGTACTGCTCTCCATTGTCGTTTGTTAGACAGTACTTGATACAATAGAAATAAAGGCTACGCGCCAAATTTTCTCCTGCAGCCCTTGCAGTGTTCCATACACATGACCTTGGTCACATTACATCACTTCCTTTTATTTGCATGCTTTGGTGTAATCGATCCTATTAACTCGAGAAAAGCCAGAAATCATAAATCAATTCTAGAAACTATTACAACCCCAAAGGTTGTATTGTGGGAATACGAGACGTATTCGCCGAAGTACCAGACATCCATTTTGAATTGAGCAGGGATTTTCACATTGAAACTGGCCCTTTCTGTATACTGAGCTATCAAATTAATTACTGCCCGCTCTTGAAGAATATGGGGTAAAGCAACATCTCTAGAAAGACAGACTTGCCAAGGCTCATACCAGAATTGAAATTTTCAATAGTCAATCAAAGAATGATATATAGTCGTCAACCACTCTTGGCAAGTGTGGTCTAGGACATGAGCCAAAATAAATTAAATAGTCGCTATGTGTCCATCACTTGACTTCCGTTCACTTTATTTGAGCTGTTTAAGAATATGGTGCGCAGATGCATGGCTGTTGTTTGAGGGCCCCCTTGGATACTTCAGGATAGCATTCATCTTCAAATTGAACCCCGCGGACACTGCTGCTAGATAACCAGAAGAGATAGTGCTATCAGGCGGTGAATCAGCTTTGTCCACTATTCGCAACCGAAGATTCATGCCTAACTCACTGGCAATTGAAATTTAGCCCGGAACTACCGCGGAGGTTTTACCAACTTTATGAGTAATTTAGTCATTTTAGTCATGTGATTATCAATCTGCAGGAACCCCACCTTCTTTAAAGTGACCAATTCTAGGGGACTTTCTGATCCGCTATGATTCTTCAAGAAACACCTACACTATAAATACTTGCAGATCTGTCACTATACCTCCGATTAACTTCAGAACTAGCTTCAGAAAAATAGTTTTGCTCATACTTTTCAAAACTATAACGCTTACTCAACGAGTACATTTCTTCCAATTACATTCATCCATCTAGAATCATGACTGCTACTCATCCCGACAAGAAGGTATGTGTCTTCTGCGGTTCTTCTTTCGGTAAGAAAGCTGTTTACGCTGAAATGGCTACTGAATTAGGCAAGGCTTTCGCCAGCAGAAACTGGGGTTTGGTCTACGGCGGTGGTACTACTGGTATCATGGGAACTGTTGCCCGTGCTTGTGCTACATCTGGTGGTTATGTCCATGGCATTATCCCAGACGCTTTGATTACTAGAGAAAGATCAGATAGCGAAGCCATCAACAACAAGTTGAAGGAGTCTATCGATAACCATGATGGTTCTACACCAATTCCAGACTCCAAGGAGTACGGGAAGACCACTTTGGTTAAAGACATGCATACCAGAAAGAGATTAATGGGACAAGAATCAGACGCTTTTATTGCATTGCCAGGTGGCTACGGTACATTGGAAGAATTGATGGAAGTGGTTACTTGGTTTCAATTGAACATTCACAACAAGCCTATTGTGGTGCTCAACATCGATGGCTTCTACGATAACTTCTTGAAGTTCCTCGAAGACGCCATCCAAAGTGAATTTGTTAGCAGCAAGAACGGCGAGATAATCAAGGTTTGCAACACTGTCGATGAAGTCTTCCAAGCTATTGAAGAGTACAAGATTCCAGAAGGTAGATTTAACTTGAAGTGGGAATCTACATAACCTTAACTAACCACATCTGCATTTGTATCTACGAGTGAGTTTTCAAAAGTCCTTGTTTTGTTGCACACCCTCCATTTATCTTTGTCAAGGTGCTAGCTTCTCTAATACATGAAATTTTTAAGGTTATATATATTACCACTTATAATATATCTCACCTATAAATACAAAAAAATCATAGGTTACGCTACTTCGTCCCTTTTTAGGATACTTGATAAAGTGAGGCTCTTCGCTGAGACTCCGGTAAATTGCAAAAACTGTGAATTATCCTGCAGGAAATGTGCATATGTCACAACTGCCTGATTGCAAAATTTAGTGAACACGTTTCTTAATAAACGGTATAATATATTGTACATAGGAGAAATGAATAGAATAGAAAACTACTAACCAGTTCACAAGCAGCTGTCTAATGGAGTCTGAACTGGTAAATCTATCCGTGATGCCCGAATCTATTCTGTAATCTATATATGGTTTTCTTACGTCGTAATCATCGCAAAAAAGGTAGCTTAATGAGGGTTGAACTCATCATCTAAGTGTTCATCATGAATGTGAAACAAGTCTTCGAATTCATCATCTGGAATTTCCACTTCTGATAAGTAGCCAGTAGAAACGTCATACATCATACCCCAAACCTCTATTTCTCCGTTCTTAAGTGCCATTGATGCGCTTGGATGTCTTTTAAGGGCCGTGACAGAACTAATAACATTAAGTTCGGCAAGTTTCTTGGCTTTCTTCTTTGGGTCATTATTGTATTCACTAAGCAATGCTAAGTTGGCAGCTCTGATATGTCTAACAGGGTTCAACCACAAGTCTAGAACACCTCCGATTTTTTTGGACGATAAGGAGGCCCAGATACCTCCACAGTCGGTATGTCCGCAGACGATAATTTTCTTCACTTGTAAGACATCAATTGCAAACTGAATAACACCTTGCGAACTGACATCGCTGGCATTCACAACGTTAGCGATATTTCTATGAACGAAGACTTCACCTGGTAAAGTTGCCAAGCACAGTTCACCAGCACGAGAATCGGAACATCCAATCCACAATGTATGTGGAGATTGCCCCTTCGCATTCAGGTCAAGAACTTGTGTAGAGTGATTGTGTTTTAAATTGTCAACATAAAATTGGTTATTCTCAAAAAAATCAGATTTTGTCGAATCCTTTGACAAGATGAAGGGGAAATTGTTGGGTCTCTGCTTTTTAGGCATTACCACATTGTTGTTCAAATTGGTAATAGAGTCAGGAGGAGTGGTTGATAAGTCAGTCTCGTGATCATGTTCCAATTGGTAATGCAAAATATTGGCTCTACCCATTTTACCGCGAGCGTTTGAGAAGTGTCTTCTGGGTTCCGAAAAGCAAGAGAAGGCTGGAAAGTAGGAACGTCCCAGGAAAGAACAGAACGATGCCGTTAAAGGAAAACTGGGTCTTGATAAAGTATTGAGGTGAAACACGATTGCAACTGACAGGGGTAACTAAGGGATGGAATTGTTCTATTTTTTAAGGCTGCTGCAATCTAAACTACCACCAAGTATTTAGTTTCTCAAATCAAGATAAAGCACGTAAATTTAGAAAAGATAAAAGTTATCTTATTTATAAAGGAAGACAACGTTTTATTATAGATGAAAAAAGCACCAATACAAAAATTTTTCAACTTTCTTGATTACGATTACAAACCCATCTATTAGGGTTCTTGTGGATAGCTTACAGGAAAGTGATTCCTAGTCATAAAGTTAAATAATACTACTGTCACTGCAGTTTAGTGCATTACATCACTATTAATGTGTAAATTGTCAGAATTTAAATGCATGTTACTGGTGATTTCAGACTTAACTTGCAAACCAACAAAAAAATCTCCGAATTTTGGCGAGATGAAAAATGCAACGCTGTCTACGTCACCTCAACGTTTGGTGCTCACACGTTTTTTAATCGTGTGTTCGGACATAAAAGCTCTGCAATTGGTATGGGCCGTTACTGCTTCCTAATCAAGTAACCAATTCACATTAAGCGCGGTAGCGTTGGGTCGATCAAGATTCTACGAGAAATTTACGGCCCATTTAATGCGCAAGCATTTCCTGAAATGTTTATACATTTCTTCTTAAACTCCCCAGCTGCGCCCATCTCCAGATCTCCGATGCGGTTCGCAAAAATAAGAACTATGTTGTATTTTCTTAAATGTCATTCGGTAGAGGGGGAGTGTGCTACCGTTGTGGGTTAACTAAGCCTTTTAGTTGGTGAATAATTATGAATTTTCAATTTTGATCCTTTTTGCACATACAGTACTTCAGATAATTAATATAAAAATTAGATTTTCGGATTGGCACTAAGTTAACTATATGCGTAAAAAGGATGAGATTTCTTGCAGAGGCCACAGTATGAAATGCTACGGCTATTCTACAGAACTTAAAAATTAAAGCAAATTGTGGTTCTAATTGCATTGATCATGAGAGAGTTGTATTATTATTAGGGTATTGCAAGACCTTTGCAAAGAATAGTAAAATGGATTTTTCTTCGTTAAAGGACAGAAAAGAGTCGCAGTCTCGTGATTTAATTTGACTCAATATAGAGGATGAAAAATCAAGATTTACAACTACTTTTCATTTGAAGACGCGTTCAAGCTGTTCAACAGATTAAGGAAAATGACCACTAATGAACCTATAGGGCAGGCTACGGACTCAGAATCTGAAATAGAGCTCAAGAAGTTAGTGGAAACTGAAGAAAATAAATATGGAGATTTAGATCAAGAACAGCAGGAGTTCAACCTGTTATCCAAAGATCATAAACTAGATCGATTGAATAATTTGATTCAAAAATCGCAGATCTATTCACAGATCATAGCTGAAAATATTCTTCAAACGACATTGGAGAAAAAAAATCAGGTTCAACAGCAGCCAACGCCAGAAGAAACCCCAACCAAAAAGAGACGTGTTTCAAGGACTACGTCAAAGAAGAAATTGCGGCAACCTGATATTACGAAAATGCTATCCACAAAGATGTCCGGAGAGACGAAATCAACTATTAAGGCAAGTGACAATTCCCAATCGTCTTTGAGTACTGTAAAACAGCCTGATTTGATCTCTGGAGGAACTCTAAAGGATTATCAATTGGATGGTCTACAGTGGCTAATCACTCTATACGAGAATGGACTAAATGGTATACTTGCAGACGAAATGGGATTGGGAAAAACACTTCAATGTATTTCGTTCCTCGCTTTCTTAATTGAAAATGGAATTTCTGGACCTTTCTTCGTAGTTGTTCCTCTTTCAACGATGACAAATTGGTTCAATGAGATCAGGAAATTTGCTCCACATTTAAACGTATACAAACACAGCGGATCTAAGTTGAACAGAAACAAGGTCAATTTGCGGAGTATTATTTCCAATCGAAAAATTAATATCGTTATTACTTCATACGAAATATCTATCAAGGATTTTGCTAAACTTAATTCAATTAGTTGGAAATATCTAATTGTTGATGAGGGGCATCGTTTGAAGAATAGCAATTGTGTATTAATTAAATTTCTAAAGAAGTTAAATGTTTCGAATCGTCTTTTAATAACGGGGACACCATTACAAAACAACTTAAATGAATTGTGGTCTTTGCTAAACTTTATATTGCCAGATATTTTCCATGACTTGGAACTTTTTCAACAGTGGTTCAATTTTGATGAATTAACTAACTTTGCTGAAGGAAAGGAAAATGAAGAAGATGAAGAAATGAAGAGAGTCATCAAATTGAATATTCAAGAGAACTTAATTAAGAATTTGCATACAATTCTTAAACCTTTCCTCTTAAGAAGACTTAAGAGAGATGTGATTAGAGATTTGCCCCCAAAGAAAGAGTACTTGATTCATATTCCTCTTTCTAGGCTACAGAAGAAATTATATGCTGATGCTATGGATAGCAATTTATTTAATAGTTTAGTGGAAGAGAACCTAAAGCAATTTTTGTATTACAATCACAGAAATCTTTTTGCCAACCAAAATGATTTGCAATTGGTCGACAGTTTCTTAGGCGAAAGAAACATTCTAAGAGAAGACAAGTGTAAATCAAAGCAGAACTATCGTGAAGCAGAATCTGACGATGAGTTCGAAATTACCGGAACTAGGGAATCTATAACAGAATCTCTAAATGAAATTACCTACGAGGAAGTAGTTGGACAAATAAAAAGCAAAATCCCAAAGAGTGAGAAAAGATTGATGTTGCTTAATGTGTTATACAAGAAGATACGGCGTGATATCCGCGGCTTATCGTTGCAGAATCTGATGATGCAACTCAGAAATATTTGCAATTCACCCTATATTTACTTTGAACCTTTCCCTATTAAGGATGGTATCTCCAACGAGAAGAAGTTCATGGAGATTTTGTTGCAGAATTCGAGCAAGATTAAAATATTGCAACAACTTTGCTTTCCATTGATAGAAGCTAACCATAAGATTCTTATTTTTTCGCAGTTCACGAAGTTGTTAGATTTGTTGCATGACTGGTTTAACTACCAGAATATCAAAATCTGTAGATTAGACGGAAGTACTTCACAAGTAGTTAGAGACGAGCAGATTGCGCAGTTCAACAGTGATAAAGAAACGAAAGTATTTCTCCTTTCAACTAGAGCAGGTGGACTCGGTATCAATTTGACAGCTGCAGACACAGTCATACTATTCGATAACGATTGGAACCCGCAAATGGACTTACAAGCAATTGATAGAGTTCATAGAATTGGCCAGACAAACCCTGTTAAGATTTTCCGATTTTTGATAAGAGATTCTATTGAAGAGCTTTTAATTAGCAGCTCATGTTCGAAAAGATTTTTGGAAACCCTAGTTATACAGATGGGTGAGTTTAAATTTAATAAGTTAAAACGGTTGATCGACCAAGACGGCTTGCATTCAGATTTAAAAGTTAAGCAGATCATGGAAGTTTCTAAAGCAATATTTAAGTCGCACAAGCAAGAATCTTTTCTAACTGATGCTAACATCACAAATGATGATATATACAAGCCAACAAAGGGCGAAGATCTACTACTAACCTCTGAAGAAATGGAAGAATTGTTGGATAGAAGGCAGGAGTGTTTCAGGTCAAACTCTGATTCTCAATTTCTGCATATTTCTGTATTTGAGACTGTGAATAACATGGACAAATGAAAGCTTTCTCATACTTTGCATATAAATTAATAAAATCAATCACTAATGTTCTATTAAAGAAATAGAAGCAACTCTAAAAAACTCTCTAAATAAAAAAAGGAAAATAATGGAATGATAAAACTCAATAGCATCGTAACGACATTCATCAAAAAAATCTAGAATTGATCTAAAATATCTAAAGTCTTCTGTCTCCATCTGAAGGCATTCCAAACTGCACTATAACTCCAAGTCAAATCTCTTGCACCTTGCATGAAACCGTGATACTTATTGAATTGCTCCGACATTCGGCCCTGGTTATCAACATGATCTTTGATCACTTCCAAAAAGGAATCAGAATATGTCACCAAATTAAATGATAGTGTTCTGAACGTTTGAGTTCCATATCGAATCACAATTGAATCAGTATAATCATTGGCCAGTACTGTTGCCAAGTCATTTGATGGAATATTATCAAAATCAACAAACTGTTTGAAGAAATCTTTGTTCTGACTGTTAATCACAATATCCATGTGATTATGCTCTAAGTTGTATATAAACTTGTAAATTAGTTCAGAAGCAGAAGCAGTAGAAATAAACCACGGGTTACCCTCAGAAGTACCATATCCATCATAAATATCCTCAGGATATCTTCCTAAGGCACATCCAATACCCTTTTCAAATCCAATCTTATTATGATTGAGAGGATATCTGTACTTCATATCTGCGACCATTGCACTTAAAGTGTTGATCAAATGGGTATCGTTAACATCGAAGGGTATATCACTATAGTCTCCAAATTCCATGTTATGAGAATGAAGAGATCCCAAGAGAGATCCAGCATCCAAGCCAGTACGCTTACCTGATCTAAGCAACAGTGGCGTTTCGACGATGTAAGGCAAAGCAGGGTTCTTGTAACCAGAGTCATTTTCGATAAATTGCTTCAAGTTTATATATGTGATTTGCAATTGTCTCAAGAAATCTGAATCCTTTTCGAACTTCTGTGCCAATAATAAACCATCCTTGATTGCAGCTAGTTGTGTGACAGAAGTGTAAAAGTGGTGTGAGTTAATTTCTTCCCATAAATCAAATCCCTCTTTGAACCAATTTCTGACAATGTAAATTAAGTCAGGCTTCACAATCTTGTTATAGATAAATTCTGGTGACTTTAAAAACTTGCTGGAAACCTTCTTGTTCCACTTGTCTAACAAGTTCACATAACTCAAAACAGTTATAGCCCTCAAACCTGGCCCATCTCTCTGAGGTCTACCCCAGTTTTCTACAAAAGCCGTGTTATTTGCATGGAACTTTGGTTCTCCAAGACCAGACTTATCTGGATCATCAAATTTTCCAGAGTTGTTATCTAAACGTTGCAAATAATAGTTGTTCTCAATATATGCTTCGATCACTGATTGAATATTATCAACATTTTCGAAATTGCTATCATCAATGTAATACACAAGTGATTTAATGGTCAAAGCAGCGTCTCTGACCCACTGGTAAAAGTAATTAGGCTGAATTCTCGACGGAGAAGCAATGACAGCGCCTTTAGAAACTTCGGATTGTTCGAGAGTATCACTGACACCTCCGATATTATTGAGGATACCTCTGAATGAGATCTCCTTCTGCTTTTCAATCCAAGTCTCAAAATCGACAAGGCGGATGTTATCTTCTACCTTTTTCGAAACTGACCAAGTGAAGAACTGTTGAATAAAACCAGGAAGGAATGATACTTTGGAGGTATCAGCTATGCTTTTTTCAACATTGATGAGATCCCTATTGAAAGACTGTCCTTCTACTGGAATGTACAAACTGTAGCAGAAGCTAACAAATTGCAATAACAATAGTAATTGCAACTTCATTATTATCTATGGCTGTGAAATAGATTTAGATAAGGTAGCGGCACGACTGCAATGCAACGATTGTAGATATGAGACAAACCAGGTGATTCTAAAACGATGAACAAGCGCGAAGCAGACTATTCTAATATTTGAAGTTGTCTGTTATGTGGCGATAGCCTTACTGATTCAGCAGGCGATTTTTCTGATATATTGTGAACTTTTTGTGGTAACTTATGATATGAGCACGGACCAAAAAGCTAAATTTTATCGATCCGTTTTTGTGGTCTAGGTCAGGTTAGAAAACGGTTTTTTCTCTGCGTTAGATTTACGACCACAATGCTGAGCGAAACAAATTTCTATGAAATTTAGGAAATGCAAAAAAATGAAGAATAAAAGCCAACAAGATTTGTAGAAGATAAAAACAAGAGAAAATTTTGTTGCAAAAGACAAAGAGAAAATGCAGTATTTATATATTTGTTGTTGTAAACAAAACTTCAGAAACAGTGACTGGAAATCTGGGGAAATATGCAAAAGCTCTATTCCGTAGTAATTTACAATAACAACGCAGTCAGGCATATATTTACTAGGCCGCGGTCCAGGCGACTAGCTTAAGAAATGAAATTCTGAGTGGAAATGTCATCGTGACCAAGACAAAGAATCACCACTACAAATTTTTTACTAAGGAAGATTCTAGCAATGTGGACAATTTTCACTAAGATCTGCAGGGTTTTTGTATTTTTCGTTCGATCTTCAGGGGTGTGACCAAATTGGTGAACTATACTTTAGAACTGTTGATGTAGTTAGGGTTTTACGCCGCTGTTGAGGCCGACTTCTTGATCATAGTTTGTTATGAAACAAAATTTAAGTGACCAGTTTATTTGCACCCCATAATTTTGCAGAGTGCACATACGTTCTCAATCTCGCAGTAGCAGTCACGGGTAACACACTACTGCCTACAGTACTTCTCGTGCTACTTGAATTTAAGGAAGAGACTCGTGCGGAAGTATGGCTCTTCGAGAAATCGCCACAAGCATCTCGCGATTTGAATCTGAACAGTAATGGGGTCAGTTTTGGAAGTCAGAAAATCAGCAGATACACATCTATACGGAGTAAGTCTATCATTGTCCGTTACTTTCATTGTGTTTGAACTCTAGAAGCTTACGTTGTCAAGACGGGTCAATTGGACTGGAACAATCCGTTCACCTCCCTTTGTGCAGGGGAGATGAGCAAAACTCAATGAAAAAATTGTTAGAGTTCACACGACCTTGGTCTAATCGTCCACCGGAACAAATTCATTCCGAAGCGAGATTTCCACCTATGAAATGTGGGGTTGCGCGTGTTATGGAGAACATTGCAAAATCAAGACCTCAGTTTTGCACTCAATATTGTTGTTAGAAATGAAATAATAGACTTGAGCAGTTTCGTGACTTTTGGCTCAATGACGTTTGCTTGCACAATCAACTGTTGTAACGTTATACCGTCAAGCGCTATACAGCCGGTAACTAGACTCTATCTACGATCACTTTTGAATCAGCTAAATTTACTTCTTGCGGAGACCCATATCGAAACAGACTCGTGTCTTCTGTGGAGATTTCAAATTGCACTCTTCGGCGTTTTGAAGGGGTGTCTACACTCGCGAGTTATTTTCTTTTGATTCCTATATTTATCTAATGTACAATTTTACGATCACGGATCTTCTCCTCGATCATAATATAATAATACTAAGAACTAATTAAAACTAATACAGCGGGGGAAAGTTAACGGAAAGGGGCTGCGAGAATTAAACTTTATGACACCAGAATAAAAATCGTCTACTCCTAGTTAGAAGCGGAAGAGTACTTGGTAACAGCTCTGGTACCTTCAGAAACGGCGTGCTTGGCCAATTCACCTGGCAAGATCAATCTGACAGCAGTTTGAATTTCTCTAGCAGAAATGGTAGACTTCTTATTGTAGGCAGCCAACTTCGAAGCTTCAGAAGCAATTCTTTCGAAGATATCATTCACGAAAGAGTTCATGATAGACATAGCCTTTTGAGAGATTCCAGTATCCGGGTGAGTTTGCTTCAAGACCTTGTAGATGTAAGAAGAGTAGGTTTCCTTTCTGGTCTTAGTTCTCTTCTTAGAGTCAGTAGCCGAAGCAGTCTTCTTAGCAGCAGGTTTCTTTTCGGCAGGGGCTTTCGAGGCGGGCTTCTTTTCAGCTTTTGGTGGGGCCATTTTGTGCTAGTGTTTTATATGAGGTATCTAACAAAAAGTTATCGATCAATGAAAAAGTTCACAATCGTACAAGAGGAAATTGGCTACATTTAAATAACCATTTGTTTACCAGCTCTTTTGTTGTGGCAATCCATATCCCAAAACATTCTCGCGTCCTGTGGAATACATCAGATCGGAAGAATTTACTTAATCGTACCATATTGTACGCGCGTTAGAATACATTCTCAAACATTCTCAGCCAGGTGAGTAAATATTGTCACACTCCTGTTTCTTAGCAACTACATACTCAAATAGGAAACATGATGGCAAAAAAAAGCGAAGTTAAATCAAACAGATACTTTCTTCGTCTGTATATATATTCTGCGAAGTTCGCTTTCTCATAGTATTCCTCATTATGCTCCTCAAATTCAATAAAATAAAATTCAACAATGTCAGGTGGTAAAGGTAAAGCTGGTTCTTCTGAAAAGGCCTCAACTTCTAGATCAGCTAAAGCTGGTTTGACCTTCCCAGTTGGAAGAGTTCACAGATTGTTAAGAAAGGGAAACTATGCACAAAGGGTCGGTTCTGGTGCTCCAGTCTATTTGACTTCCGTCTTGGAATATTTGGCAGCTGAAATCTTGGAATTGGCTGGTAATGCTGCAAGAGACAACAAGAAGTCCAGAATCATTCCAAGACACTTGCAATTAGCCATCAGAAACGACGAGGAATTGAACAAGTTATTGGGCCATGTTACCATCGCCCAAGGTGGTGTCTTGCCAAACATACACCAGAACTTGTTGCCAAAGAAGTCAGGAAAGTCTGCCAAGGCTTCTCAAGAATTATAAGTGTAGCACGCAGAAATGAATCAATTACTATGTAAAATTTCCTTGCTTTGAGTCTTCCATTTTTATTTCTTTGTGTATTAGTTCCACAGTGTGTTATATATTATTGTACAGTGCTTTAATTATTGATTTAAACTAGTGACCGGAATTGATTCATGCTAAACCCCAAAAAATTCAAACCAGTTATTGAAATTTTTTAGTACCAGTCAACGAGATTCTTCATACCAAAGCCTAGGTTGAGACCAGGATAACTAACTTTGTAGCAGCTAGCAGGAAATCTTATAGGCCAATTGAAAACTACTCTAAATTTGAAAACTCCAAGTTTCAATTCAAAAATATCCCCGTTATGCACTCTATTTATGTACGTTTTTTCAAATTTTTTTGTTTTCTCTCTCATTTAGAAAAGCTCCCGTTCCAAACACAATTGAAAATGTCTTAAAACATGTCTAGAGAATCCCTCATAACTCTCCTGTGTAATTGCTTGAGTAACTTCTTTAACTCTTGGTGTTAATTGGTCCTTATTAGTCAAACATGATCTCTTGACTTTGCTTTTGCACACTGCCCAAAACTCTTCGATAGCATTCAAATTAGGAGAGAATATGGAGGCAAGAACACAAATTTAAGCCTACTCAGAGCAACTAGCAATTGACTATCACGGCGTTTGTGGATAGCGGCGTTTGTGGATAGCAGCGTTATCAAGAATCAAGTCTTTCAAGTCGCCTAACTGGTTTTCTTTCACATGTTGAATGATAGACTTGATGAAGTATAAGAAATGGTTAGCGGTGATGCCTTTGCTTGCTGCGTCAGATGCATTCTTGCCATTATCAAGTTTTCTCTTCTTATTGGAAGATACTGGCGTTCTAGTCATTAACTCGATACAACCTTGAGGAGATATGGCACCAAGAAACGAAACGTTGAGACCACGAGTCACTGGAACAGCAAGAGTTGCCTTTTCACCCACTGCCGACCAGCCATATTCACGTCTCATGCTGATGTTAAAACCAGCTTCATCCACAAAAATACAGTTCAGGTTTTTTTTTAAGCCTATCTTTATATTCATTGGCCCATTCAAGTCTTTCTTATCTGAGCTCATCCAGACTTCTTCATAGGGCCCACTTCGAAATTCTTTTAAAACTAAGCTTACAGATCTTAGTTACGAAATTATATACTGTTGAAGCTTTGGCTCTCATATTATCGAAGGCCAGTTTAAGACCCTTCAATATATCATCGAGAGTTACAGTTGCGTTTTCTCTTACCATGTTTTGCACATACACTTTATGTTCATCAGTAAGAAGTGGTTTACGGCTACGCTTCTTTGCATTAGATGTCTTACCATTCAACTCATCACAGCCTTATTTCTATTCCTTTTCCGGGTGTTAGCGGTTTGCAATCGGATACACATGATCTTCGTTGCCCTGTATGCGCAAAACCCTTCCTCATAGACCATTTCCAAATGTCTTTCTTTAGTAGCGTTATCGTAATATCTGTATGGCCCTCTGCTGTGTTTACTGGATACAATTTCGTCGAAATAGATATCAGTTCCATGATCTACTCCTTCGAAAGCTTCCTCGATGTCAATTTCTTTGTTTGGCGCCGTTAGATACTTGTACTCGCTATAGCTAATACAAGCTTCACAGGTACCATCTCTGAATCAAGAATCATCTCACATAGAATCTATTACCATGATCATACACGACCCATCTGGAATTAGCCTAGAATTAAAATACATATTTACTTACAATAAGATTATCTTTACTTTTTGTTTCTATTAGATTTAGCAATCACATAGTGGTTTTTGTTTCTACAAAAAGAGGTGTAGTCCTCCTACTGAAAGAGAGCTTAAAATCACCCGCAAAAATTGGCTTTTTGATAGTCCAATTTTATTGTACTTTAACGACAAGGTAGATGAAAATTCATCTTAGCAGGATAGTATGAACATTCTCTTTGACTGGTAAAAATTTGCAATAACTGGTTCGAATTTTTTTGGCGTCTAGTTTGAACTAATTCCGACCACAGGTATTAACAGATGTTACCGGTGGTTTGAACCAATTCCGGTCGCTAATCCGAATAAAAAATGAAAGCACTGTATATTATGAGTATTCTTTAATTTTCTAGTTTTAAAAAGTTCCATGAACTACTGTAGCGATTTCTCCGCAGAAGTGTTATCATTGGGTTCATGGTGTGCACGTGAAATTTACTGTTGCAAAGGAGAAAAATAACTTCACCTTGATCAGTCCACAATCAATTTTACGTTTCTTTCTTCTACAAGAACACTTCCAGATATTTGAGTCTCCAACTTGGAAATGTCACTTCAATTGAAGAAGAAGAGCAACACTGCTCGTAATTTGAAAGTGGTTTCTGTTTCTGGTATTATTGTGGTGGGTGCATCTTATTTGATTTTAAATACATTTCCTCATTTGAGAACGTCTCTCTATAAATACCTTACCGGTGAAATTGAGAGTGAACAGCAGTCGGACGTGTCACCAAGAAAAAAAGAAAGTAAAGACGAATATGAGCCACTAGAATTGGAGAGCAAGAGACTGAATAAAAGACAAATCCAAGAGAGCCAACCATCATTAGCGGATGAGAACCTGATAGATGTTGCAAGTTGGTCAGATGCAAACCTAACGAAATGGTTGGGAGATGTAAGTATAATTAATAATATTAATAATAAAAAGGGAATCTACTAACAAAAAGCGCAAGAAAGAAATCAGTCCTCCGCCCCATGCTCCTCATGATAACCTTGTTTCCCTTGTTAAGTCAATTCAAGAAAGCACTCACGAATTATGAATTCGTCTTAAGATTCAATTTTGTACAATTCTTAGTGAATCTTTTGCTAACGATTCGACGGTATTTATTTCGTATCTAGAATCATAATCTCTTCCAATTTTCTAGCGTCTGCTCTATGTATAATTTTAATATGTTCTCTGTCATATAAGAATACTTCAACTAGTATTCAAAGATTTGGACCACTTCTTCAATTCACTCACAAATATAGAACGTGTTAAACCCTGATCTTCATTGTAAATGTAGGCAAAATGACAATTAATAGTTCCAACATCGCGATTTCTAGTTTCGTCATCAAACAAAATAAAATGACCCTCTTGCAAAGCAGATTGCAAATGGAGATCTTTAGCAGCCTTGGAAATATGCCTTACTTTACTTCCTTGTCCCCATTGTAAGGAATGAAAGTAAGTAATTGCAGGCTTGCCGCCTATATGAAGCAAAGTTAACATCTCCTGAGCAATTGCAGGGGTAGCAGTTCTGCTTGCAGCAATGATTACAACATCATTATCCACCAATTCTAAAATAATTGATTCCACGTCTTTGTAGAAGGAAATCTTCATACCATTGCTATCGACAATCACATTCTTGCTCAACGCTCTAATAGGCATATATATATGAGTATCGCTCCAAAAGGGCCACAAAGTATAATCTAAATCAAAGACCACTGCCTTGGGGTACTGTGACACAGCCATCTTGTCTCATCAGTAGACTTCTTTAAGTGCCTGCTCTTCATTGTGAATTCGAGTGTGCCATATAACCGTCACTGATCCAAGAAATGGTCTGTGCACGACTTGTCTAACAACAGTGAATGGTCAAGGCAGGTAGAATGGAGAAGTATAAATTGAGACCGAAGTAGAAAGGACAAGAGAATTACCTCAGAGAAAGAATGGGCCTTACATGGCAAACGGGAGTTCATAAATGCTGTACTTATTGTAGGTACATCACTTACAATATCTATGTATACAGGTCCACCACCAACATAGATAAGGCACTGCATATGACAAGCAGCCATAATCCCCTGCCCCCAGACTAGCCTGGTTATGTGTGATCATATCTCCTCCCAATTTCAGTTCTGAGGGCAAAATTCTATCTTCCTTAATTTTCTTAGGAGTAGTCCATATAAAAGAATCCTTGGGATTGAATAATTGGAACTTTTTGATCTATTTATCTGAACCCTCTATAGCCGCAATTCGGAGGCTTTACATATTTTTATATACTCAGTATTAGTCGTTTACCCCTGATTTCGTTATTCTTCGTTCTCTCTTCGATCAATGAATACGACAAACAATCAATTGATTTCTGTGAAGGTAACACACAACAAGCTTGCACTTGCAAGCCTCCCTTCAGTAGAGAAGATTCTTTCCATCAACCGCACCGCTTTTGATAAAGTTAAATCGAAAGAAGGGTTCTCGGATTTATTGTCGAAGAATGACGTGAGTGTCTCTAGTGAGAATAATTCACTTATCAACTACCTCCGTAAATCGAAAAAGCGCAAGGAATACGTTCCTTTGGAATCAGAAGAAGACTTCAAGTCCTTAGCAAGAAGTTTAAAAGTTAAGAATCATGTCAAGTTGATTATTAATGACAAAACTCCAATTATTGAAGGGAACTACAAGAAGAGAAAGACTTCTTCCATCGACTTCGCGGGCTTAGGTGATGCATTACTTGAAGCAGCTTTGGAACATTTCAAGGAAATCTTTGCCGACCTACCTGTACATGAGACACCTTCTTCTGAAGAAGGAAAGAATTTGAATGGCGAAGAAGAAAGTGTTCAAAAGGTATCAATAGACGATTCGATCCTCCATGAAAATGTTGCTTGTGACTCATGCAGCAGAAATGTTTTTATTCCAATTAAGGGTAGAAGATATTGCTGTCTCGTTTGTCCAGATTTCGATTTGTGTGAAGCCTGTGCAACTAGATCTATAAATAATAAACAAGATATTGGCGAGCACGGTTTTTCCCATCCTTTGGCTATGCTTCAGAAACCAGACAAATACTTCAATCAAAAGAAATTTAACTTCAGTGGTCACTTGCCTGGAAGTGGTTGTCCTTCTGACTTAGCAAATGGTGCCTCCAATGTAGTTGTTTATGATATTCCATTAGAAAATTGCAATTCTCAAACAAAAGAAAGATTGGAGGAGTTGCTCCAGAGAGATGGTATTGATCTATTCATTGCCAATGTTCTGAAGTATATCGAGAACTCTGACAGATACGAAGAGTTGGTATCTTTATCGCAAAATGGTGCCTCAGTTGAAAATGATGACGACATGAAGTTCGTCATATTGAAGAGTATGATTGACAATTGCACGAACGATAGTACTGGGTCTAAAGCGGGGCCTGTTCAAGTTCCTGAGGCTTCCGTGACTCCTTTTGAATCAATTCCAGTAGACTCTGTCCATAAGGTGCTTGTAAAACCAAAGAAAATAAGTAACCATGCTCGTGTTATTTCATTAATGCTTACGAACACTTCAGAAGTGACAATCAATGGAGGTGACTTCAAGTTTGAATTTTTCAATGATACACAGAAGGAAATTGTAGTGGTTAAGAATGCCAGCAAAGTCAAACCTGGTCAGCAGAGATTTTACAATTTGGGTAGGTTAAATGACAGTTTTAATAAGTTGTCAGGAATGAAATTGAGACTTTCTGCGCCAAATGCAATTTTGGAGGGAGACTACAATGAAACAGATGATTCCGAATTATTGTTTGTCAGCATGTCGGGCAGTTTGCTGAAACAACCACCCAACGAGCCACATTTTATCGACGGCCTGTTCCTTGACAATAACGACGAAGTCATTGTTACTGTTGTTCCAAAATCTAGCTCAACAGCACAAATCATGATTTCCAATAAGTCTGATAAGATAATTGATTGTTCGTATTTGAAGTTGGAGATCGTGAACTGTTTCAATAGATCGGTTGTCACCGTCATTGTCCGCAAAAAACATGGTATTCACCCAGGTAAGGTTGGCAAGTTCAATATTGGATTGATTGATGCTCATATGAAGTATCCATTCAAGCTTGTTATGAAAAATGACTTCAATATTGGCTATTGTGATTTGAGTATCAACAATTTGATTGGAAAGCTCACTTTTGAAAAAGAGCCCTCTATTGAAATTGATGATCAAACTGGATTTGTTTCCGATGACGAAACTCACACGTCCGGAACAGAGTCAATACTTCAGGACCAACTTGAAATGGAGGAGGTAGATGCCGATACCAGAAATGATGTAGAAATTAAACTTACTCCAGTACAGGAGTCGGAGGCGTCGTCTATTATGGGTTCAATTTATTCTATTGTATTGCCTTCCTTGCCCAAAGATGTACCCGTTGAAAGCTCCAATTCTGAATACGTTGATGCTCAACTGTCTTCTATTGAGCATGCTCAGAAAGCAGGAACCGAAAATTTGGAGGATGACTACGATATTGTCAGTGTGGAAGGTGATGCTGAAAGTGACTCTGATTTTGAGTTATTGTCGCCATTAGTTTCTAACCAATGAACATTTTGTTTACTTGATCACTGTTCGGTTCTTTTTCTTAAGTTATTGTTATATTATTTCTTTTTTTTTGTGATTTAATTTTATAGTGCAGTTTGGAAGGCAGTCAGGATTCTTTTTCTTCTATGATTAATTATGTTTTAGGTATGTGCTAATTTTTTATCAATGATTATGTTTTTGAATAAATATTTGAAGTGAAACTCCACTGAAACTTAAAATTCTAAGCATTTCGTGCGTTCATGGTGAACAAAATGGTCGCAGAGTATGATGCATGAAATTAAAGTTTGATTCGTTCATTCCGGATTACGGGTGCAAAGGCTTTTTCATAATCAATTCCCTGTTTTTATCTAAAACCAAGGGCAACAATCCTCGCTTTATGAGTTTCATCATATTTGATGGTATATACACACTTCATTCCTAGGGCTCATTTTCCCTTAGGGAGTTCAGCAAGAGTCCAAGTGGTGTTTTTCATCTGTGCGCACCGAATTCCTTATTCATAGCTTCAATCCATCGTTCTTGCTTAGGACTGTACACGGCTTCCTCATAGGTGCGTGGCACTTGTGAAGCCTTTATGGTTACTACATATGCATTGCTTCCTTTTATAAGAGGTTGGCCATGAGTCTCAATATAGTCGAGATCATTGGGATTGTCTGCTTCTGAAAACGATTCACTATCGGTGGTGATGTATCCAATTTGTTGTCTCTGCGGATAGATGACTCTATTTCGATTGTTCTGTTGAGCAGTTAGTTTCTGCAACCGTTTTGGAACAATTACTGGTCTGTGTGCTTTCTTTAGCACTTGTGGGTGTGTTCCGTCACGCGACGGAACCGGGATGAGTTTATGTTTTCCTCCATTCATCGGAAGAGGACGAGATGCAACAAGTTGGGTTAGGTGATTGTTGGACTCAGGATTCGCCTGTACGAAGGCACAATCAGACAGAGATAGGATGAGTTCATTCCCCCTGAGTAGTCAACTCAATGAGGCGAGTAGGAAAACGAAGTGAAGGTGGAAGAGAGCACTGAGGTCGAGATTGAAGTGGGGGACTAGGAGGTGTCTCAATTATGGGAGAGGATTGAGGAGACGTGGATGTGACCACTTGAGAAAATGGTCGAGGAGTTAATGGAGGATGAGGACGAGGAAGCGGAAGAGTAGAATTGTCGTAGGCATCCTCCATCTCCGAGTCGTGATACGAAGAGAGATCATCCGAATCCATGACCACGATGTGCATACGACGATGGATCGGGAAAGTCTTCCAGTTCCAGCTGGACGTCCATGGTGGACCGAATAGAGGTCGGCCCTGCGGGATGAGCAGATGAATGAGAACGCTCAATATCATCGACGAGTTCCTGATCAGAGGCCACTTACATGTCATGGCCATCTTCAGACATACGTTCAGGCTCAGTATCCGACGCAGTATCTGTAGAAACTATTTCCACGAGACACAGGGTTAACAGATAGACGAGGGGCGGGAGGAGAGACAGACAGGACCCAAGGCGAGGAAGTCAGAGACGCCGAGAGTGGAGAGTGAACGACTCTACGCGAAGGACGTGTGGAGGAGCGGGACCCTGATGGAAATGGGGCCTGAGGTGTAGAAGGTAATAGGCTAAGGCACAGGAGTAGAAGAAGGCACCGGAGTAGGGGTCGACGGAAGCGGCGACTCAAGAGTAGAAAACACAACAGTAAATACCGGTGCCGAATCAGAAAATGGGGCTTCAGAAGAAACTGGCGAAAGAGCAACGATACTGTCAGACGGAATAGATATAGGCGAAGAAGACGAGGGCAGACACACGCGGACCCCGAGTGAAGCCACGAGCCGGTGCCCGAATAGAGGGAAAGCTACCTCCACCACAAACTTGTGTAGCTGACAGACAGGTAAAATTCAGAGGTCTTGCAAAAGGAAAGACAGTCTCCTGGAACTGAACATGAGACGAGGTAATCATCTGTTTGGTAGGAAGATCATAAACAAGATGAGATTTCTTAAAAGGTTCAGATCCAATATAACTACCTTGAATTGCACGAGCAACCAACTACAGCAGACGATGAGTAGATAGTGTTGAATTATTTGCTTTGGAAGCTCGGTAGATTGAATAAGATTGTCTAAACTCATAGTTAATATTGGAGCTTATTTAGGATCGATATTTTCCATATATA